>JAODIE010000007.1:1790687-1852778 GCA_027575565.1 Diploeciton nevermanni
ACCAAACCATATAATATCATATATCAGTTTTAGTAAGGAGTATATTATATTTCTAACCTATTTGAACAAGTTGCTTGCAGATTTTTATGGAAAATAATCTAAATTTGTTTGCACAACTCCTCCGCAATGAAAAACTGCACCTGAATTGAAATCACGTAATTGATTAATTGCACGAGCGCACGTCTGGTTGCCGGCGCGGAAAACGCGCAACTGCGCTGCGTTTGATATGCACGTGCTACAAATCCGACGGGCGCTACGCTATTCGTCTAGCTGAGCAACTGCCACCGCCATTCGCCGTCACCGCCACAGCCATCGGACTACAACAATGTGTATGATTCAGGTGTCATAATGAATGGCAAGCACCGAAGCGCCGAACAATCGCAGCAGGGAATGAAAGTGAGCGAGCTTAATTCACTCACAATGCATTACAATTTCACATAACTTTAGTAGATTTAGAAAATTTAGTCATAGAAGAAAAATGTTTATGATTTCGACACTTTGCACAAATAAGTTGTTTTTCTTGTTCTAAAGAGTAAGTAAGCTTTGTTCTCATATCGGTTTGCGTCGGCGGCGGAAGGTTTAAGCACTACCGGCGTTCGTGTTTAGTCTACTGACTAGAAGAATGAGTAAGGTTCACCAGGATGTCAATGCCAGTCGCATGCAAAAACAGCCAACACATTTGCAATTGCAGAACAAGTGGAAAGAAATGCACGCGACTAACAAATAATATTTCACCGCCAAACAAAACTATCCACTCTACTTTATAAAGTAGACCCAATAAAGTGAATTTAAAACGGAGCATTTTTTCATTTGTTTTACTAAACATATTTATCAGTCTATTTTATTTGATCAATTACTATTACGTCAATGTGGTTTCAATGTTAGAAGATCGCATGCAATACGGGTGCGCCTGATCTCTAGTGTACGAGAAGTTGCCGCTCTGTAGGTGCTTAGCTACTGAACCTACCTAGCAGATGCGGACTAACAGTTTTATTGACCACTCATCATCACCCATTAACGCTTTACGTCGATGTGTCTCACGCCTGTAGTGCACTCATTTGTTTCACAGGAGACTCAGTACTCCTGCTAGCTTTTATTGCTATTAATTAGTTAATCTTTCCTCATTCAATGAGAATTTACGACTTTTGGTATAAAGTAATTTTATCGCTTTAAAAAAGAAATTACTTTTCATCGTCATAAATTAAATCTTATTTTCATACTAAAAAGAAAATAATTCTGTCATAGACATTTTGAGCAGAAATCAAATTTGTCTAAATAGAGGATACAGGTTAATTTGATTAATTATAATTAATCAATAATTATTATAGGTTGTTGACAAAATGCATTAAACGAGAGATTTTGACCTTCCGCTGGATATTTTATTTTAAAAATTAACAAATAATCTACGTTTGTTCTAATCTCAAATATCTGATATTATAGTGTAAACCTTAAATATTTCAAAATTTGACTGCAAAAATTAATTGCTCAACAACTAGTTAAGACAGAGTTTTGGTTATTTAACAAAAATATTGTTAAAAATAACGGCTCAAGTGCGACAAATTTCATGTTTTAAGAAGTACTAAGCTAATTTGTTGTGATTTCAAACACCAAATATTTCAAAAGTAAATTGAAACCAACGGGAAACATCAATTCAGTGTGAATGACTTTTGATAAAATTGAACTAGATTCTAACACAATAAATCGTTGATGAGATGCTGATATGCTGATACAATCAAATAAATAATACCCTTCTTGGACCTCAAATATTATTTAACAAAATTTATAAGAGATCATATAATCACAAACGTCAAACTGAATAAATGTTTATTGGCTTAGAAACTGAAAATCTAGGTTTAAATGTTTAATTTGTGTTGCAGTTTTCTAATCTAAAAGTCTACTAATTTACTTTGATAATTTAAAAATTTATCTTTAATTATTTAATTAACAAAATAAATTTTATTAAATATTATTATTAAATAATATTAAATAAAACGAACGAATTGATCGCCTCGCGTAGACAGAGTCGAATTATCACCGTGGAACAGCAAATTTCCAATCGAGCTGGCGGGTTTTTCAATATTTCGAATCGTCGATTTTAGTATTTGACCGAATTTTGGTTGGGATTTGATAGATTATCCCATATGTTTCGTAATTATGGTTAGATCATTTAGCTGTTTTGAATAACAATTCGTAAATAGATACCGAAGAAATGTGTGAAAACGTAATTTGTTTATTTTTAATAGTTTCGAAGTTTTAAGTGAATTTTTGTGAAAAAGTACAGAGGCTGATAAAAATATTATCCGAACATATTTGAAATGAAAGTATGTTTACTCAATTAAGTATGAGTTGAATTTTCTTTACGCATTTAGTTTTTGAAACAGATTTTTTTTTAGTCGAAAAATTGAAATTCGATTTTTCTCATTTTCGCGACTACAACAGTTCTAAATAATTCGACTCTCACTGCACAAAGCGAGAAATGCATGCTTACTGCGCTGTTTGTTTACAAAAGATAGAGAATTAAATGAAAGCATGTTGGAGTACTAAGTGCACACACAAATACGACACAGTGTGTCACGATACACATTCTCACTCATAGATCTACAATACGATAGAGGTGTCAAATTGCTCGCAGAACGCAGAATGAGTGATTCGAATCATTGCAGTCGCGTAAATAAGTCAAAATCAAGTTTTAATTTTTGAGTTAAAAAAATTATACTTAATCAACTGAACATACTTTCATTTCATTTCAAATGTATAATTGTTCGGAATATGCGTTCATATCAGCGTCAACGCTTTTTCACAAAAATTCACTTTGAGAACTTATAACTTTGGAACTATTAAAGATAAACAAATTACGTTTTCGCTCATTTCTCCGGTATCTATTCACAAATTGTTATTAAAAACAGTTCAGCGATCTAATAATAATTATGGAAGTTATGAGATATATTGTAAAAAATATATTTCTTTATCATATGATTAATCGAGAGCCGTTAATGCCATTTCAATCGGAAATTTGCCACAGTGTTACTTAGAAAACAATGCATAATTTTAATTCAGTTTGATGAATGTATGCTGTTACTACGTTGCGAGTTTATTCTTTGTTCTTTATTTGCAACATGTGATTTATAAGGTCGTAACTGGTTTGTTCATGCGCCCAATTTGATGCAACCATATCTCCATCGAAAGTTGCATAAATTATGCTCAGAACCCAGATGCGCCCATCGAATAATTTGTGAGTGTTGAAAGGTTCTTCATTTATTTACTTGAGTTTTTCATTGTCTACCCATGTCAACACTTGTTTTAAGATTAGTGCCTTGTGCTTTATTCATGTGCTATTATAATTAAAATGTGCTGATAATTTCGTGAATTAAGCAAACAATATATACTAATATTCCGAGTACAATATCGACATAACGTCTTCAAAGCAATTCACAATCGATGAACACCAAGGTGACACATTTCAGACGCCAGTAAATATTTAGCACGACCCATTAAAATACTAAACTAATAGTACAAGCACGGTGCTGTGTTCTTTTAAGAAATAGTCAGTAAATTGTGCTTGTTTGTATCCAATCGTGCATTATCTCATTATTTAAGCATGTAACATTCGATCTTCTTTGTTGTAAATCACGCTAGAAATTACAATAAAGCCTGAATCGTGTTCTGTTTGTTTGAAATTTGTTTTCAATAACCGATCCTGTTGAATCTCATCTTAGTTCTTCTCAACTCATTTCTTCTCATGGTCAACGATCAATAATACAAGTTTCCAACTGTTTTTACTCAAATACAATGTGGAATATTGCGTGAAAATGTGTAATCTGCACTCGATGACGCATTGAAAGCTAAAAGTCTTGTATTTTAATCATTCTCTTCTTTAAGGAACTAATTTGAATAGTACAGTAATTTATTTATGAATATTTTGTTTGTTTGTGAATAATTTTGCGCAGCTATTTTTGAATCGCAATGAAATCAATGAACAATGGTAATGTAATCGATGACGCGGTTGACACAACCGTTAAAAAATGGCTTGGTACTTATAGCACTTAGTTGAGTTCGTAAACTCTCATGCGTTTCGTGATTTTCCTGGGCAGGAAATTTGTACGGCTGTCTTTGTCATTCAACACGCATTTAATTGGTCTAGAAATGTCTTCAAATAGTGCTTAATAATACGCCAAGTGTGATGTTTAATTTCCTAGTTCATTCAGTTCCGAAATTAAAGGTAGAAATAGATCTTGAGTGTGGATATTTTGAAATGTACAGGTATTTTACTAGTGATATTTTACTATATGCTTATAACTGATATAACAATACTAAAGACGGTAGCAAGCCGAAAACGTTTAACAAATTAATATTAAGTAAGTGTTATAGTTAAGTTCCGTCTATATCAGGAGTCGGCAATCTGCGACCCGCTAAAGAATCAACATAATTTAAGAAAAAACAACAAATTTATGGCTTGAGCATGCCGTTACTGCTGATAGGAAAATGTGCGGGATAGATTATAAATTATTGTTTTTTTTTCCATCTACGCTACACCTTGGGAAACAAGAGTCTCTTGTTCTATTAATCATCATTAAAATGGTTTAGTGCTATGTTTAGAATATTAGTTTCACGTCACAACGCTTTACTAGACTTGTGCAGTGCGTGAGGACGCAACGTGCGATTCATTAATTCAAAGAGTACCCAATATGTCTAAACCTGTCACTCCATACCGTGGGTTGAGTATCTAAAATCTTAGAAAATCATTACCCACGCGAAGGTCACTCTGTTCTGAGCCTTGTGCAAAAGTAGTTATTAAATTACGTATTAGCACCGCCTCTGTGCCACCTGCGTGCCTTTGTTCCAACAGGTAATGAGAAATTCATATTATTGGTAGAATAATTAATGAGGATTTAATCAAAAGTGGACTTTTGATTATTTCTTCATTAATAAAATTACTATAAAGCAAGATGCTTGAATTTCAAATTCTATATGCGTAATAAAAGAGTTGAATTGACCATTACGATACAAAATATAAAAGTGAATATGATCAATTGAATCTCAAAAATCAATAGGTCAACAAAATGTTTTTAAAAATGCAAGGAACAAAGTTCAAATTCTGCATTAGTCAAAACATCCATACATATTTAGAAATTAGTTGCTGATATTTGGTTGCTATTAACCAAATTTGTCCGCAATTTTTCTTTAAAAATCCTTTTATAAATTGTATATTTTTATTCTCTAGTATTATTGTTATTATACTATGTTAATAAAAATTTAGTTCTTTCTATATTCATTTTTGATGATACACAAAATTCAAGGTGTGGCCCGCGCATTTTTTTATGAAAATGGCCCGCCGTTTGAAAAAGATTACCGATCTCTGGTCGGGAGTAAATAGTTTGCCTTCCAATAAATTACTAAGTTCTATTTTAAAGCAAATAATACGCGAATAATTGAATAAATTTACTAACGAATATGAACCTGTGTCAAGTGGTCGGACACTAGCCATCATATTGCAGCTTTACGACGGGGGTGGGGGAGGGGCTCAGGCACGAATTTTGTTCATAAGAACCTTAGGTAAAATATGGTAATTTTCGCATAACTCAAACAGAACGTTGCAATTTATTATCAGTTTTTAGATCTTTAAAAGTGTGATTATCAGAATTGATGTGATTTTATAGAAAAGTCAGTAATTAATATGTTCTTACATTTATCAACTTCTCAGGGAATTAAAAATTACATCTATTAGCAAAATCAAAATCTGTGATATATATAGCAGGTAATAAAATCCAAACTCTAAGCAAAAGCAAGGCTCTTCATACTTTGTACTTGCTTGAGACCATCATATTTACATTATCGCTACCAGTAATTTTAACTAAGCCTTAGGAGCTGATTGAACTTAGCGACGATTTGATAAATTTTAATATGTATAAACAAAGACATGTAGTTACTTCCATTTTTTTCGTTTTTCATTGTTCTTTAATAGAAATACTACGCAATCCCACATTAGTTTTATATCAACAGATTAAAGATCTATCGATTGGCATAAATGCGAATAAGTTTCAATAGACAATACTAATACTGATGGTGGCAATGTAAATATGACAGTTTCAAGCAGGTCCATAGCATGAAGAGTGCTTGCTGGGTTTGAGTGTATTAAGATATTATATTATTTAATTCCCTCCCTAACAAACTATTAAAATCGCATCACATCAATTCCAGTAAATCACATTCCCCAAGATCTATAAGATGAATCGCCTAAAAAATATGTTATTATTTCCTAAAGTTCTCACGGACAAAATTCGCCGCTGATCCTCTGTCGTTAAAGTTATACCGCCCATAAGGCTTAGTAATAAAATAGCACATTTTTCATCTCTTAGTTGTGTTGAAGTTAATAATAAGGTATAATTTCTAAGTTTCATAAAAATGCAAGAAAGAGATATCAGCAATTTGTAAGAAATTGAAAGAACTAATTGCGTCCTGCGAATTAAGATGGTTTGAAGTCAAAATAAATCGACCATCAAAGGCAGTAAACTATTTATCGTCTATAGGTTAAACTCATCTCAAAACAGGTCGAAAAGCCACTTCGAATGATTCTCAATGAGTACCATCAGCTTTTCATAAAGTGAGAAAATATAAGAGTATATTCAAATTGAAGCTCTTCCGAAATAAAAATCAGCAGTTTTTATAAATGTAACCCTGATTGCTTTCAAAAGACTCTCCAATTCTATAAATAAATACAGTATTATAATTTAGCTACAAGTTAAAGTTTTATATCCTTGCAATAACTTGACTGCACAACTTGCCAATAACCATCCCAACCGATTCCAGCAATGAACTTAAATTAATTACTCAGCTTTACAATTAAGCTAGATTAGAATCGTTTATGCAAAATAACGTACATTGGAAATTCTCTAATATTACAACTTATTCATGCCCCGTTATTATTCTATAATGAATCCACACTAAATTAATTGTCTGTTTATTCTATTCTTTACTTGACGCGCCAGAGCATTGTTTATGAATCATGAACTGATTTAATGAGCCTGTGTGTAATTATGCCCACTCTCAATTGCTCTAAATCCTCCAAACAGGAAATATGCAAACAACGGAAAGTAAAATTACCTGTATCACCTACATCTTTTTATAAATCTTCCTTAACTGAAAATATACTAAGCATCTACGTTAGTGCATTATTCATCCAAGTTTTACTCTCTGCTAAGATTAATTGTCTGCTTTCTTTCATTTGTATTTTAAATTATTCAGGTCAACAAATTACTAAAGCAACTTTTTAATTAGCAAATGATGAGCAAAAAATTTAAGTATACACATGTGTTGTAGCAAATACCAGCTACTTCGCAATACTTTATTTTGAGAATTTTTTTTCGCCAATAAAATCACTATTTTACCCCCATCATTTTCTTCCTAAACCTACTACATAATTAAGTTACTACAATTTAACTATTATATATGAGCAAATGCAGAGATAGATATACCCTTGCTCATCCCTGATCTAATCAACTTCCTACTAAAGAACCAATAAAGTTGATGGCCACGTCTCTTTCAATGCGAATTAATTATTAAGTCTTAACGATGCGTTTAATAATAAGCTAAATAAAATGTATTTTTTTACTAAAAATATTAAATATTAAAATTTCTAATGTCTCATTAGTTTATAAAGATGTTATTATAAAATATGTAAGGCCCCCATACCTTAATTTAAGCTCTAATATTTGTATGTTTCAATGACAATTAGTTTTGATCATACAACAATTGAAAACAATCTTTTTCGGCCCCCTTTGTAGTGATAATTTTCCAACAATGCTGAAATACGTCTCATTATTTTTCAACAAAACTCTATTCAAAATCTTAAATTTGGCCAAACACTTTGCACTCAAATTTCACCACCTTAGCATTAAATATCGGAAAATCCCTTTTGTATCATCTTTAATTGGCTTGTTAACAAAATTGATGTTTCCTAGAAATATCCGAAGACCTGATTTTATTCAAAAATATAGCCAGTGATTTATTCTGCGAAAGAAACCAACATAATCTTAATTTACAATTGAAGGATAATTGATGCCACGAATGATCACACTATAGACCAAACAAACGAACACGATTTATGATGTGGTTAATAACAATTCAAGGCGTACAATGTGCGCCATTAATTTGTCATTACGTCAATGCAACCAACTATTGTTATCTAAGGAGTTAATTTATTAAATTTGAATTTGCTGCTCCTTGGTGGATAGAAACCGAGTGAGATTAGAATTTGCAGTTCCAGCGGTATGAACTAAGTGAATCGGAAGTTTGTGATTAACGCCTGCAAGTTTCCAACAACTTTACACGACCTTGTGCAAAGTATGGCATGCTTCGTTGACCCCTTTGAATGCATATTTTACGATTTTAAAACAGATTACAACAGCAATTAGTACCGACAGTAGATGCGCATAAACAACGAACCGCACGAGTGAATGATAATGAATATTCATGCGCAGTGCATAATCATAATTGGAATTAAACATATAAGGATGTTTAAACTTGATACTTACTTTGTTTTTTTTTGAGACACGTGCACTAAGTAAGTTTAAAGGGATGAACGCTGATGACGGTTAATTTATGCTACGATTTATGCAATTTTAGAATTATAATTATGCTGCACTTCTAGCGTTATCCAAGAAAGTCTACTTGAATGCTTAGCATATCAAAACAATTGAATAAAATTGCAAAATATTTAGTATTGAAAATTTTGTTTAGACAGCAAAGAAAAACATCGGTAAGAACAATCGCCTCAGGAATGCGCCTTATGCTGTCAATCAACCCATGCATATCCGTCCTTTAAATCCGCTGGTACAAATAAATGTATCCCAATTCTTTTGGTGGGTTTTCCGAAAGCGCCACTTTGTTGTCGTTGAAAATCACCCAGCGACCTTCTTTCAGTACGTGCACCACATAATGTCCAACCATGGATGATGTTCCCATGTGAGATACAAACCCAATCAATTTATAATCTGCAGAAACAAATTAATCAATATATATCAAAATATTATATATAAAGCGCTTACGTCCTTCGCCATCCTTAAACTCAGGTTCAGTCAAAGCAGGTGCATCATCCATCTCTTCTGGATGTGAGAAAATCCAATCCAAAGCCCTTTCGCCATTGTTATTACAGTTCTTCAATGCTTTAGTCGCCTGCGTACGTGTAAACCCCATAGCTACAATCATCTCCACCGCGTCTGGATCCGCTTCAATTCCACCAGCACCTCCACTTCCAGATTCCATGCCAGGCGGAGTGAAAGGGTCATGAAAGTCTGCATCTGTCATATGTTGCATAATCCATAACAACGCCGACTCCGCTCCGGAATTCTGCGTGAAAAACATTCCCCGTTTGCATCCATTTTCGGAAAAGCCCATCTCAATCAAACTCGCCATCACAGCAGGGTCGTAAGTTGGCTGTGGCACTTCAGCGTTAGATGCAAGTTCGGGCAATGTTTCTTCACCAGGTTGCGGACCAGCTGCCCGGAGAATACTCAAATCCAATACATCAGGCATTTCTACAGCAACGTCCAATTTGATCGGAACCCAATCCTCACGCAAAGTAAATTTCTTGAGTTGAATCAGAAGATGATCCGGAAAAGTAGCCAGACGCGTTGTTTTCCTAGCCGTGGTCTTACCGTTTATTGCGGTGCTATAAAACTGTTCGATGACTTCAGTCTGTGTGAAGGTTTCAAGGCAAGAAAAGAATTTAATGCGGGGACGCACTAAGGCATCTGGTTCCAACCGTTTGCCTTGAGACTCAGCGTCAGCCCTACGAGCTTCATACGCTGCAACTTCTTCCTTGTTCACAGCAGCTTCCAGGGGGATTGTGAGACCCAAGACTGTATCCGATCGATTGGTATATTTCACTTTATCACTGCTGTTGCATTGAATCTTCTCCTCCAGCTTGTATTTAAATGAATTGCCGGGATTTGGATAATTGCGACTGTTTCTTTCGATTATCGTCATTAAATGCATGAAATATTCGACAGCGTCCTGTTGTTTAGAAGAAGAAAAATCAGGGTTACCACGACCTACTAATGCTTTGAACATGAGTGGAGAAATTCCTGGCGAATCGGCATCAACTGGTGAACCAACTGGAGGAGGAACTGAATATTTCCCAGAGAGAAGACCAACAGCAACTTTGGCCCTATTGGATATTTGAATAATGCTGTAATGTCAAGATAATTTAATAATAAAATACTTACATTTGACAATTGAAATCGTCAGCTGGATCACCATTAAAGGAGTTAAAAATTTCATCTGCTTTTGCATAATATCTCTGCACAAATGTTGGCACTAGGTACAATAACTGAATAACGCTATTTAAGTAACATGAGTTGCCTAAATTCGCCATTCCAGTGTAACCAGGACCGTAAATTGGCGTTAATTTACCTCCACTTTCTTGCAACGCAGCCCACTCGTTGGTTTTTTGATTCAATTCCAGTTCCAGCTCCACCATGGACTTCTCAGTCTTCTCCATGGTGTTCATATTGATACCCCAATGTGCCAAATGCTGAATAAGCTTAGGATCCTCCACCATATCATCCTCAGCATAACTGAAAATATCTGCTTTGCCATCTTTAGTGATTGTTCCCAATTTAACCGCCAATGGATACTTCGTTATATCATAGTGCTCAATAGCATGATTGTTTCCACCTGTGCCATCATAGAACTTCCTGCCACAGTGAATGGCACCATCCGTGAGGTTTAGCCAAAGGTTATCAGTCTTATCACATTTCTGACAGACCCATCCACTTGGTGGAATCTTCTTCCCATTATCAAGTTGAGTAAGTGCCTCAGCATACTTACTTATAATTCTTGTTTCACCATCCCAGGTACCTGCAAGTGCCTCCAGCTCAGCTTTCTTACCAGCTGATTGCATATCCAGAATAGCTTGAACAGATTGTATAACAAGTTCAGGCAAATCTGGATTTGGCCATGGCAACATTGTGAAACTTGGCAAGACACAAATGTTGTAAATATGATTCAATTCATATTTCTTTTGACCTAACTGAGGATCAAAACCACCCTCAACACCAATTGCTAATCTGGTGATTTTCTTCTCTGGTCCGTCACCCTGTGGTGGTGAAGTAACCTGAATGAACATAAACCAGTAAATTGATTTACCTGATGTGACAACAAAGTATAAGTTTACCTCATGCCTTTCATGGTGCATATGCAAAAACACTGCATTCTGTGTTTTATTATAGTATCTGTCAACATAATCACGACCAAAACCGAGGAAACTATTGAGCGACACATATAAACCAGTTTCACTCTCCTAAGGCAAATTAATTGATGTGTTAAAGAGCAATTGAGAATTTGTTTTAAATGGCGATTTAGGAAATGTAACCTCAAATATAGTTCTTACCGGATTATCGAAAGAAAAGACACACTCGTCCTTGTAAACTTTGTCGTTGACTTGTGGCACCTTGATCTGCTTCAAATGCTGACGCAGCTCCTCCATGTCGTCAGATTTATCCCTGTTTTCTTTGTAATAATTGTGTACAACCTGCAGAAATTTATAAATTTAGGAATGAAGCAGCATAAAGCAAAGTTTGACAAGCCGATCAGCCGGTAAATTTGCAAAGCGCGTACAACCTGCCATCTTTCATTCCATAGATAAGTTAAAGGTAAATCTTAAAACACTATTAAAATAATTATTTGTTAAATTCAAAAATATAATTTTAAATGTTTTGTTTTATTAATATAATTACAAAAAATTTTGAGATTGTTTTAAATTTTAAATATTGCGAGTTGTTGCTGTTGATAAATAACGCCCTCTCGGAGAGAAATAAAAATATGTGAGATGAATGATACGCAACGGCGCAAGATGAAAAAACATTGTTAATTTACAACAATTGACGCCAGTATTCGGGTATTATATTTAAAACACTTGTAGAAAACCATTGAATCTTATTAAACGACAAAAATGGGTGATATAAAGTCATTCTTCCATCAATTTTGCCAGAAAATTAATATCATTCCTACATATGAATGCCGGCCTACAGGTAGGTACAAAAAACAGTTAATTATTATGTTAATCAACTAACAAAATGCATATTTAAGGTCCTAAACATCGTCTACGATTTCTATGTGAACTTCGTATACGTGGGCATAACTATATTGGTGTTGGCAATTCAACAAACAAAAAAGATGCCCAGTTAAATGCTACCAAAGACATGGTCCAGTATTTGGTTCGACAAAAACTAGTAGATCTTAAAGATCTTCCAACAACTGAAAGCAATCAGAGCCAAAGGGCAGAGGAATCACAGACTGCTAATATATATCCATGTGCAGCCATTAGTTCTCAGAAGTCAGTGTTTTCTGAGGGTGAAAATCCAAATAGATTGGGTCATGCATATAGGCCTCTTGGTGGCAATGAAGAACAAGCTATTAGTGATCAAAGAAGTCTAGAGGAAGCTGAAAGTGCTGATTTAAATGCACAAATTCATGGAAATTGGACTATTGACAATGCCAAGAGTAAATTGCATCAATTTATGCAAATAAATAAGATTAATGCAGAATATACCTATTCAATTGTTGGACCAGATCATATCAGGTATACAATTTAATTTGTGATATAATAAAATTGTGTTGAATCTAATGGAAGATTCTTCATAATTTGATGCATAACAAGAAAAATGAAAATCTAGAAAAAATTTTTCCAATGCAATGTAATAAAATTCGTTGCATTCACGATATAAATTGCATAAATAATTTTGATTTTGAGTGTAAAAGTTATATAAGCATCTAACTTTCATTGTATTAAATTTTTCCTAGATTTCTGTTTTCTAATTGGCAAAACAATGGTAAAAGTATTCATTCATGTGAGTATTACCAATATTTTTAAATTATTTTTTTCTTAAATATTGGGTCTTTATTTTTCTTTTCTTAGGAGTTTTATTGCAACCATGACTATTTTTATCAAGGAATTGGGACGTACTGTTACTGGGCGTGAAAGTGGTTCAAGTAAACAAATGGCTAATAAATCATGTGCCCTATCAATTGTTCGCCAATTGTATCATTTGAAAGTCATTGAAGCATTTTCTTGTTCTCTTAAAAAAGACAAACCAGGAAATATTGTGCCACCATATAAGGTTGCAATCTCCCCTGAGTTGCACACCAAACTAAAAACATGCCTACAAAGTTTAAACATCTCATCAAAAGCACTATTTCCACCAAGTACTGACGTTGTTTCTTTGTTACCTGATCCGCTTCCTGACGAGAGTGAAGAAAAAAAGATTAATTTAAGTGGAGTTATTCCTTGGTCGCCACCTATACGCAACTGGAACCCATGGATGGGTTCTAACATTGATGAGGGATACCTAGCAGAAGCTTCATTAGAGACATTGAGTAAAGAGCTTGCTGAACATGAGAGAATTCGTATGCAAGCGGATACTCAGTTACGGGAGAGCATTTCTAAGAGGAGTGAATTGCCGGTTTTCAAAGCGCGTAATGCATTGATGACAGCTATAAACGAGAATCCAGTTATCATTGTTAAGGGCAACACTGGTTGTGGAAAAAGTACTCAGGTCTGTCAATATATTCTTGATGATTATATTGCTAGTGAGCAAGGCGCTTGGTGTAACATTGTTGTGACACAACCAAGGAGGATTTCGGCTATTTCACTCGCAGAGAGGGTGGCCAATGAAAGGTGTGAACAAGTTGGTACTGGTATTGGATATTCTGTGAGATTTGAAAGTGTTTTACCAAGGCCCTATGGATCTGTATTGTTCTGCACTGTCGGTGTGCTCCTTAGGAAGTTAGAAGGTGGATTTCGAGGTGTTAGTCATGTAATTGTGGATGAGATACATGAGCGAGATGTTAATACTGATTTTATATTGGTAAAATTGTTTGATTTAGTTAATATCATAGAATGAAAATCTAATTTCTAGGTAGTGTTGAGAGATATGGTGCACACTTATCCGGAACTTCGTGTGATTTTAATGTCTGCAACAATCGATATTTCGCTTTTTACCCGATACTTCAATAATTGTCCTGTCGTACAAATTGAAGGACGTGCATTTTCAGTTGACGAATATTTCCTAGAAGATGCCATAGAGCATACTGGATTTGAGGATTATCAAGTGAATAATCGGAAGAGGAAATTAGACGAAGACAGAGATGTGGGAGATGAACTTGAAGACGACCTTAATAAAGCAGCCTCAACACAGTTAGATCAATGCTATTCAGAGAAAACAAGGAGAGTATTGCGAGATATGAGCGAGAGAGAGCTTAATTTTGATTTAATTGAAGCTATTCTGAAACACATCAAATCTCGTAATGAACCGGGTGCCGTTTTGGTCTTTCTAGCTGGCTGGAACATTATTTTCATACTTTTAAAACAATTGCAAGCACATCCTCTTTTCGGCGGTCCGCAATTTTTAATTCTTCCTCTGCATTCTCAACTTCCACGTGAAGATCAGCGACGTGTTTTTGAAAGAGTTCCCCTAAATGTAACTAAAGTTATTTTAGCTACCAATATTGCAGAGTCTTCGATTACGATCGACGATGTTGTGTATGTCATTGACAGTTGCAAGTCAAAGGTAAAAATGTTCACTGCACATAATAATATGACAAGTTACGCTACTGTTTGGGCATCGAAGACGAATTTGGAACAGCGAAAGGGTAGAGCTGGTCGTGTACGCCCTGGAGTTTGCTACCATCTATGTAGCAGACTACGTTATACCAAAATGGAAGAACATATCACTCCAGAAATGTTCAGGACTCCACTTCATGAACTTGGGCTTAGTATTAAGTTGTGCAGACTTGGTGCCATTGGACATTTTCTCAGCAAAGCAATTGAACCACCTCCAATTGATGCTGTCATTGAGGCTGAGGTTTTCTTGAGAGAGATGAAGTGTTTTGATAAGAATGATGAGTTGACTGCTTTGGGGAAGATCTTAGCTAGGATGGCAATAGAGCCACGGCTGGGAAAGATGATGGTATTAGGATGTATATTTATGATTGGTGCACCACTTGCAACAATGGCTGCTAATTCCTCAACATTCCCGGAGATATTTGTTTTGGCGTATGGACAGCGTCGGCTGGCTTTACACCAGCGGGCAATGGCTGGAGATCGTTGTTCGGATCATGTTGCCATGTTAGCTACTTATGAGGTTGGTAAAAAACATTTTATTCTGATATACCGAAATGGCATTTAAAATGTTTATTTTTAGATGTGGAATGATATTCGTGAAAGAGGTGAAGCTGCTGAGCAAAATTTCTGTGAATACAAAGGAGTCAGTTTATCAACAATGAGAGTCACTTGGGAAGCAAAGCGTCAATTACACGACACCTTAATAAATTCCGGTTTTCCGGAGGACTGTTTACAAGTTCAGGCTGTTCGAACAAGCGGACGGGATGCCAAATTAGATATGGTAATGGCACTGCTGTGCTCTGGATTATATCCAAATGTTTGCTATCACGTAGATAAACGTAGAGTCCTGACTACTGAAGGGAAATCCGCCTTGATTCATCGTACTTCCGTAAACTGTAGTAATTGTGAACAAACATTTAAGAGTCCTTTTTTCGTGTTTGGCGAGAAAATTCGCACCAGAGCCGTTAGTTGCAAACAAATGTCTATGGTGTCACCACTACATTTGCTGCTTTTTGGTTCCCGGAAAGTCGATTGGATTAAGAATAAGGTCTGTTTGGATAATTGGATTAATTTAGATATGGATCCTACTATAGCAGCTGATGTAGTTGCACTGAGACCAGCACTGGAAAACCTGGTTAAGAGGTATTCTGAGCAACCTGGAAGTATTTTGGAAATGCAGAAGAGTGATTTAGAGGTGACCTATTTGGTTTTTGATATTATTGTGGTATTTATGTGTTTAATTTTAGCTTATAAATGTTATCCGTGAGTTATGCACAGTGGATGCAGGAAGCTTTGAAATTGAAAGGAATTCCAAAATACCCATGCAAACACAGTTTGGTAGGCGACCTCCACGGGGACATTCATACGACGGTCCACGAGGTTCGTTTGGAAATGGGCCGTCTCCAATTAAGTTTCAACGTGGGAGAGGTAGAGGTTTTCGTGGTGGATATCGTGGAAGGGGTAATTTTAATCACAACCATTCTTTTTAAAACACGCCGGCAGGTAAAGAATGTATTCTTAATCAAATAAACAGAAATATGTTTTTGTTTTTATTAACTGTTTTATTTAGAGTATTGTTGAGTGTGGTTACCAAGTGTTTAAGATCCATTATGTTGATAAAACTTTACTATAACACTTACTTTTAGTCACTTGGTAAAAGTGGTATAGTAAAGTTTTATCAACATAATATTCCATTTATTAAATAAAAAAAAAGTAAAAAGTAGTCAATTGCAGAGTTGAGCTAGCACATTCAGAACTTGAGCAATGTATTTTTAAGAAAGAAAAAATTATTGACGTCATCTACTATGGTATTTCTTCTGGACTCATTGTATTATGACAGTGCTATCAAAATTACTTTTGTGTTTCGGTCTATTTTAAACAGGGCAATAGTTTGCATGTTATTCATAGTTGCGTAATTTTGCTGTTAACAAAAAAATAAAAAATCGATGAACTAGAGCAAAACCCAGTTGGGTTGACCACTTTGGTGGTCAGTTGATGTACTTGTATACTGAATATATATTTACTGAAGAAGGCAATACGCTGAAAACGTTACAAGTGAATATTAGTATGTGTTAAAGTGAAATCTTATCAATATAAAAAAATATTTAATAATTTTGGTTAATATTAGCAACTTATGAGTTTGATAAACTACATTTCATTCTGATATGGCAACAAAATATTTATTTTTATTTATCATTATTTTTTAATGTTATAATTGATATTGTTATTTGATCCAGTTATAATTTTAATATTTCTTTCTCTTACTAAATCACTAATGTGGATATGTGGTAGGCAACTGAAAATACAGAGATTGTTTGCCACCACACCGATCAGTGGCTGGTGTGATTGACATTTCTTGGAATGGATTAACGTGTTTTTTTGTCGTACTCAATCCAATGCAGGCTCTCGTCAATCACATCCGGTCCCGCATGTAATTATCCAAAAAGTAAACATGTGTCATATATTTCCCATGCGCGTGTTTGTCAATAATCAACAATGATGCTCACTGACTAGGGGCGGTTATTTCGGCAGGTAAGCGACATGTTTCAAAAGCTCAACTGAAACGGCCACCACATTTCCTCAGGAAATGGGATTGGGGTTTTCCAGTCAATAACACAACAGGTTTGCTCATATTAGGATGTTGGCAGTAATGTTTTAATGAACTGTACATTGTTAAAGCTATGAGTCAAAATTAACAACAACTCTAATCTCAGTTAATGCAGTTACTAGATTCAGTTGAAGAGAAAGCTTGATTTTGTCAGTGGGAGTATAATCAATTTGACTATAAAGATGACACCTCTTCCTTCTGATGATCAACCCCCCAAGAAGCGGACTGCCTCTGACTATAAATTTGGCAAAGTGATTGGTGAAGGTAGCTTTAGCACTGTGTATTTGGCTAAAGATATTCACACTAGTAAAGAATTTGCAAGTAAGTTATACTGTCATTACTATTTAAGGAGGTTGATTATTTATCTGCTGTTTTTTTTAAGTAAAAGTACTTCAAAAGCAACACATTATGAGAGAGAAGAAGATGGACTATGTAACTCGTGAGAAAAACGCGCTTCTAAAGCTCTCAAGTTGCAATAGATTGTTTGTTAGACTATTTGCGACTTTTCAAGATGTGGAACGATTGTATTTTGTTCTAAGTTATGCCAAACACAGTGACCTCTTAGCACACATTAATGGTGACTTTACATTGGAGTGTGCTAGATACTATGCAGCTGAACTCCTCCTAGCTTTAGAAATGATGAAAAGTAAGAAAATTATTCACCGTGACCTCAAGCCTGAAAATATCCTGTTGGATGAGAGTTGGCACATATTATTGACTGACTTTGGCAGCTCGAAGATTGTCAGCGAGACTCCAGACACTCCCACTCCCGAGGTATTATCAGGAAGTCAACGAAAAAACAGCTTTGTTGGCACTGCCCAGTACGTGACGCCCGAGGTATTGACTCATGGCAGAGTCACCTATGCGGCTGATTTGTGGGCATTTGGATGTATATTATTTCAAATGATCACGGCAAAAATGCCATTTACGGGACCTACGGAGTATTTAATATTTAGAAAGATTCTCGATTTGAACTACGAATATCCTTCCAATTTCGATCCAGCAGCGAAGGATCTAGTAAGTCATTTATTAGTGCTCGAACCCAGTGAGCGATTGGGATGTGATGACGAACGACCTTACTCAACCATCCGGGAACACTTATTTTTTGCTGGAATTAATTGGGATCGTTTAGGCGAACCGCCTTTGAGTAGAGATCGTCCTAGTGCGCACGACGTAGTCGATGTGGAGGTCTCCGATGAGTTGGAACCTGGTTTCGATAACCTAAAGGCCGGTCGCTTGCATTTAGAAATGTTTGATGCAACTCCAACTAGGAAGAAATCGGAAGCAGCGAGGAATATTGCTGATGTTGATGCGGCGGAGCGGGACCGCAGGTTGGCCTTGCAGCGCGCTGATAAATGGCACGATTTAGTCAAAGGAAATTTGATTCTCAAGCAGGGCTTGATTGAGAAGCGTAAAGGTTTGTTTCCTAAGCGGAGAATACTCTTGCTCACCCTAGGCCCGCACTTGTACTACGTCGATCCAGATGCAATGGTACTAAAAGGGGAGATTCCATGGAGTGCTGACCTGCGACCAGAGGCTAAAACATTTAAAACGTTTCATGTGCATACTGTAAGTAGGTTTTCATATGGAATTTACATAGATTTTTAATATTTCATCTTCACATTTATTTATTTTTTTTGTATATGTGAACGTTTTCGGCGTGTTGCCTTCTTTGGTATGCCAAATTGTGTTTGTTGTTCGTTATTTATATTATTTATATACTTTGTTATCAAACTCAACGTAATGCTCAATTTTTTTTATTTGCAGCCTAATAGAACATATTATTTAGAGGATCCAGAGGGCTATGCACTGGAGTGGTGTAAATGTATAGATGAGGTAAAGACCTTCTACTACCCTACTGCAAAATAGCACGTTCCTTAAGAATAGGAATAGGAAGGATTGAAGCCACACACTTCAGAAGTTATAACAATTATTAAATTATTTATTATTCTCTGTTTTCAAGTTTTAAATCAATGTGAGTATGTTTCTACTAGTGTGCTCTTTATTCATTGGTAGGGACTAGTTTCTTAAATTATTTATAGTGTTATGTTTGTTGAATGTTGAATTCAGGTATCTGGTTAGATTCAATCGCTATTTCCAAATGGAGCATTTTCTTTGTGTACAATAAACTATAATGCGATTACATTTAACTAGCAAGATGACAAAAACAAAGTATGTGACCATTGATAAGAAATATAATTTATAATAAAAGCATGTGGTATCAGTTGACCTACAAACGAGACTTAATTAAGCTCTAGATATCAAGTTCTGCTTTTTCTTCTCTATTTGCACAAGCGGAGCGAGCGTAGCAAGCCAGGTGTTGAATAAGTTGCCTACTTTTGCATTCACATGCGTTCGGCTCTCCTGTCAGTTGTTAATTCAACATGGCGTTATTCGGACGTCGTGCTCCAGAATAGTGCGAGAAAATGTGCGAAATTCACAATAATTAACGATGGTACGTGAGGAACAATTAATAATCAACACTCGGTAACAATTGTCCCAGCCATCGCAATAAGAAGTCATTGTAATCCATACACGGGAAGGGTAAGTCTTTGTATTTGATGGTTTGTTGTGCATCTGTGCGGGGCGCCGCATTCTACGCGTATCTCGTGCGTCTCGCATTTTCGGCGAGCGAGTGCCGCCCACACACGCGCGCTCCGACCGACACAAGCCGGAGGCAGCAGCGTGCACCTGAGATTTCGTCGGCGGTTTGCGGCCTATCGCCGGCATCTATGGCGGGCGTGCTGCCGCCGTCCAGCACCGGTGATGCGTAAATAATGGGATCAGCCGTTAGATTACCTATGTTCACTTGCATTGACATTCGCCGCCCGACGCATAATAAACAACACCCGGGCTTGCGTTACATGCGTGTGCGTAAGGTGTGTGCTGCGTGGATTAAGTAACGTCATCCGTAATGGCGATTGTTTACATCGACATGCTTGCGATATGCGAAACGTAAACACAGCTTCATTTATCTTGTACATTGGCCGGTTGCGTGGCATAATTTATTTTGAGTCTTTTCACTTGTTACAATATACGCGTGTGTTTTTGCCGTGCAGATGGTCAAGAGTTTAAGCTAATAACGTAGAATTCTGAAAGACAGTAGCTTCAGCCGAGCAAAGATTCTAAAATTAACACGTATTATACATATTTGATTTATTGTATTAATCTACCTATCTATAGATATACCAAAGAAAAACTCTGCAGGTAAGCACAACAACTACTTAACGCGTCGAATTAAATCGGCATTATTGTATTTATTTTGTGTCAAGTTTATGAAAAAGAAAATTTGCACATCTTGATTAGATCAAGAGTTATTGCATATAATTGTTGTGGAAGTGCTATTGGTACTGTCGCGATTCCGAACATATGCGGATTGTGAGACGCACTGTGATGACAGCACTGAAACTGTCAAATAGTTTTATTTACGTTCTAGTTTATGGAGTAGTTGCAAATACTTACTTTCCGACCTAATCTAAAGTTGCAATTCAAGAATATAATGAAAAAATACCACTTTATTATTTTTTGTAGAATGGTCTGCCAACTTCTAGTATCGTCGTATCCAATCTTCCGTTTTTCAAACTTTTCTCTTATTAGTCTAATTTAATTAAAGTTGCCTTCTGTTCTCATTATTCCAGTCACCGCGTTGAGATGCGTATAATTTCAATATTTCTTGCACTGCAACAACCTCTGCAATTATTGGAAAATCGTGGGATTGAGCGCTGACCGGTTTGTTGTTGATTAGTTCTACCACGAAGGTCGCCTGGGCTCCTTTGGATTTCAATCTCCATTTGTTAATTACAAGATTGGCGGCAACAAACTTTATTTTCCAACATGTCGCAAATCATGATCCTCGCCATCGTACTCTCGACAGATTTACATCAGCCTAGCAAGTGCCAGATCGCCAAACATGAATAATTTTGGCAATGAAAATATGGAATGCATATTTCAAGCGTGTGCATTTTGAATAAATCGCAAAATATTGTGATTTTTTTGTGGGTGTACTCGGTTTTATGCAAATTGACAACCATTTTATTTTCGTGCTCAACGTCCTTAGCCTTTGGCTGCGCCTCGTTTTGTCAACATATTTTATACTATTACAACACTTGTGATGTAGGTGCACCAAGTGTTTTGGCCAATTGCAGGTTGCAAACAAGTAAGAAAAGTTTTCATTAATCATCACGCAAAGTGGCATTGCGATGTCAGCCTCAATGCTTTCCCAGTAAGCAGGTATATGAATGCCAATGCCAAAAAATTATATTTCCCGTTAGTATCGCTCAACACATTAGATATCCACATGGCATTTAATTTTAGGTTGCTACGGCTTTTAGTTATTACAAAGCCATCGGCTGATTCAAATATCGGGAATAATTGCTATTGTGCGTCATATTCAATTCAATATCGTCTGGTGGGCCTATGGGCTCAGCTTTGAATTCAAATTAAATTCTATATCAACATTGGACACGAATTGATTTGGTTCCTGGGGTTGGCCATACTGTTCATATATTAAATTCATTTCAAATGCATTGCGCACTAGTAATATTTTTAATATGGTGTGAAATACCGTTTTTTGATTCCACCGGCTAGTGATGAAAGGTGGCAAGTGTGAATACATTTCATAATGGCGGATGGCGAGCAAGCAGTGCGCGTGATTATTCATTGAGGATTCAAAAGTTCTATTTCGGTTTAAACTGGCGCTACACTTTGCATTACAGTTGTCGAAAAATACGGAAAGCGTATTTTTAAATCGGCCATAATTTTCACAACTTAGCTACTTTTTAGAGGGATTTATATGTTTTCACTAGCCTTGGATTTTATTTTATATAGGAAAACGTGTCGACTCAAAATTTTCTACTGCGCATGAGTAGAAAATTTTTGTATGAAAATGAAAAAAAATATGTTTCCTAGTTGTTGCAAATACATTTTGGTGAAGGGTTTTTGATACTGTCAATTTCTAGAAACTACGTCGAAGGTTTCCGATTTACTAGACAAAATTAGATTACAAAATCAAACAGTTTGTTTACTTTCAATTGTTTCTCCATTTGTTATAGCGTAGATAGCGTATCATTT
Organism: Diploeciton nevermanni; assembly: GCA_027575565.1. NCBI lineage: Eukaryota > Metazoa > Arthropoda > Insecta > Coleoptera > Staphylinidae > Diploeciton > Diploeciton nevermanni. The sequence goes on from JAODIE010000007.1 coordinate 1,812,986, forward strand.
GAAATTTGCAACTTCATCCGATATTAATCGTGCAAGTTAATACTATTTAATACACAGTCTATTAACTGTGAGTCTTTTGGTGTTCCACCTTAATCCACCCTTTTGAAGATGGGTGGTGATTATAAAATTATCTTTGATTTCCGCGTGTCGCCCACAACGCTGGCACCGTTAATGCATCGTAAGTTTTGTCATTACATTCGCGCAATGGATGGATGTCGGGCAGCGTCATCTCCACAGGTTTTGGAAGCTGTAGAGCTTTCACAGCGAATTACCCATTAATTCACGACGCGAAAGCCCGCCGCTCTACGGACGCGTTTATGTGATGAATCACTTGCAACCGACGCGAGAAAATATTCAGTCTCTCGAAGTGTGCGCTTGCGCACAATATTTATTTTTAATTCAATTTTAACATTGCTAATTTATAATTACACAACGATCTCGTAATTACTTATCACACAATGTCGGTTGCTTCAGTGGTTAATTAATTCAGTTTGCAATCAGGTTAGTTGTGAAGATATGCGTAGAAGAGTATAATCGAGTTTGTTCTACGCATGTCATGTTTTTGCCGCGGGCGGCGCTCGTCCACCTCCGGCCGCGCCGACGCGCACCTCTCAGCGCCATCAAAGCTGCAGTCCGACGCCGGGCGTCGCAACGCGTCCCTCGCACGCTCAGTAGCATCGCAAGTGATTCAAGTACGACCGATCAAATTCCCGCCGCCCATGAACACATGTTCCTCTAGCATTTGTGGCTTTGTCACGCACGTTGAACGGTCTAAATGCCAACATTGCGGGGTGGTGGCTGGTGCCGGGGTTAGCGCTAACGGAGCGAACGTGGGTAGTGCGGCGGTGGCGGCGGCGACTCGCCATGTTGGTAGCGCCGGTAACACGCTGGACTCTCTGCCGATCGACTACGTGTTCGTGACTGCCTCCAGTCTCCAGTCGCGGCGGCCTGGCGGACCATGCCCGTGAGCGTGAGCACGGGGTCACTCGGAGAACCTCGCGCAAAGCGCTGCAAGCACTGCGACGGTAAAACAAAACTGTGGTGTGATGCAAAAAGGAACCTAATGTAATAACCGCCCCCCCTGAGTTTAATTAATTTTCCTAGCGATACTAATTGCCATCGAGTTTTTATTTATTTTGTGCGTGTATTCAAATTAATTTCTCTTATCTCGTAATTATATATTTCAGAGACGTAATTAAGTAATTATTCTAATTAGGTTGCCGCGATTTTTTCTTGTTTATTTATCTAAGTGAAGAAAGATGTGTGCTTGCACAGTGTAGTTACAAGTGTGAGTGCTGTTAGAAATAGAAACAGTTTGTGAGTGAAGTGCGCTAGTGATGCACTCGGGAAGGGCTGCATCAAGTAACTCAATGAGATTGGAAAGGAGGAAAAGGGATTTAATGCATAGAAATGTCTGTATTATGCTTATCATGTGCAGGATTTGCAGAAGACAGAAGTTTTGTAGTGCTGCGACTTTTGCGGCTCGCTTGACAAGGCGCGAATCATTTGATGTGGAGATACGGCACTGGCGCAACTAAACTTTGACGTGTACATGTACCTGAGCTCAAAGAGCGTGGCCTAAATTTATTTATTATTTTCTTAAAGCGACGTTCAAAGTTTGACTGCGCTATTAGTAATAGATTTCATACCTAGGCGAATATGATGGCAAATGTAGCTTGACTTGAAAAACGAGAAAGAAAAACAATACAATTATTAGGGACTAAATATTATGCCACGCAAATTATTAATGTTTGAGACACATACACAACGCGAGGACATTGTAGGATGTTTGTTAACTCGAAGCAAACTAATGTGCGGTACGCAAATTGATGTTAGCAAGTTGGTAACGAGCATATGAGGGTGCTTACATTGTTTATTGCAAACTGCACACAACTTGTGATTGGCCGATGCGTGTCAACAACCGCCAATCTTAATGCAGCTTGTGGCAGAAATGAACTTATTTCATGGCGTGTAAACAGATTTTGATTAAAGGTTTCATTAGTTACACTACGAACACATTGCTGCGGTTAGTAAGAGTAAACATGGAAACTGAGACTAGACAATAATTCCAATGCAACTAATTCTATACCCAGTCTCTGTGTTTGCCGTCTGCTAATTAGATTGGTTTGATGAATTTGCATGCCTACATCTTGGCGGTGGCGACAGAGCTCGGTCGCAAATTTTAATTGTCAGGCGGCGCGGGCGGCGTCGGCGGTCATTGTCGACATTTTGACTTTGCCGCGTTCGGTAGTCGGCGGTGGCGCGAGTGTGCCGCCATCGTCGCGCGCTCCTCGTCCGCTTCCAGGGGCCGCGGATACTATTTTTACATCTCGCAGAGAGCGCGCTAGGCGTGAAAATATGTGGATGTGAACTGCTCTCGCACTCGGTTATCCCGACATTTAGTAGTAATCAGTGGGTTGTAGAATTGCGCCAGAAAATTGTTTACCATGGAGTTGTAAACAATCGCGAGCGAAATTAACGAGCTATCAACAATTTTTACACATTTTGCTCTATCACATTAACACAGTTTTAACACAGTGGGTCTTTGGGAATTTCAACGCATATAGTTTGCGTGTGAAATATCTATTGTACGTGTAACTTTTAATTGGTACAATATTTACAGTTAAAGCTAAAGTAATTGAATTGAAAATGGCGTATAATTTTTATTTTTGTTGAGCATTTATTTAAATAAACGATGTAGAACAAGTAGACTCGCGTACGTTTGAATTTAAAACATTAGTTTTCAACGCTTTTTGAGCCAAAAATAATGGTACCTGCTACAATGTAATGTACACACGAGTAAAGTACACCCGCCAAACGACCACTAGTCAAATATGACAGAGTTATTACCCGTCTGTCGTAGTTCGATTTCGGTCGGTTGGGCAATTAATTTACAATGCTTGACATCGAAGGTAATCTGTTTGCATTAGTAATTAGCAAAGTTGGGCGCTTAACTTTAAAATAGTGTTGGTATATGTGGTAGCCAAGAAAATTATTTCATTTTTATATACGAGGTACTGTTAAAAAACCGCAGAACGTTGGTTGCTCTTTTGAAATTCCAAAACTAAAGTGCCATTAAACGGTCGGGTTTATGTTAAGTTAGAAAACAATAACTGGTCGTGCGAGTAATATTTAGAACATGATTGACATTGAAACATGCAAAATATTTAGACAATTAAGAAATCTGACGAAGATTTGCACGTTGAGCTTTATTTACAACGCATTTGCGTAATACACTTTATTTCTCTAGATTTTCTTTCAAATTAGATTTAGCCATTGTCTTGGGCCAAGATTAAATTAAATTTCAAAGGTAATGATCAACTGAAAAACTTGTAATCGTTTTCACCGTTTTTAGAAGTTATTCTTTTCTACATGCGCAACCTGCGGCATAAACTTTATTATGTCGTCATTGATGGTGACACAAATGTCCCACGTACTAATACGCGAGAAAATGTTTCAGGACTGTTGTGAATATTTTATTTCGCGTTGGAAAATTGCGCACGTCTTTGATCCCGGTGAGAACGGAAAGTGTAAAGGATTATGTTCAATCATTCATGCAATTTGGAATAATATTTTTTTTCGCTGAGAAATATGTGCGCTACTTAGTCCAATATTCCCGCAGGTGTGTTATGCGTATTCTTGAAGATTGGAGTAAAGTCATTTCGTGAAATTTTTTTCTTGCTACATTAATACTTTCCTTTCGCAAGTTTGATAAATAAGTATTTGCTATTTATTTTTTCCGGCATCATATCTATGTTTTACCTCAAAGCGGGTGTGCTTAACATTTGAAACGAAATAATACGTGCAAAATTTTTCTTGAATTTTATTTCTATCAAGGAAAATTGTGCTATTTTTGTGTGTTTGCTTCGGTCTTGACAGTAACTTTCTCAATTTCTGTATCGTGCGGCTTTTATTTTATATTTCCCACAATATATTCTCAATATATAGTCTCTGCTGCGAAATAAATATGGATGCGAAATTTCCATTTCTCGCTCGGAATGGAGAAATTAGCAGCCGGGTCTATTTTGAAATTAAAATCGTATTCCTGCGGTTTTGCACGTCCGCACCGAGTTCGATTTATTTACGGCTGACAATGTTTCTTCACGAGAACGGTCTCGTCGGATGTTGTAATCGATTCTCTCATTTGAAAACACCCGCCGGATGTATTTTGTCAACAGCTATCTAACAATAATTAATTTACTTATAATTAGCTTTATAATTCGTCGACTTCTATTGAAATAGCAAACCTGTACGTTTTCATACATTGTGAAAATGTTGTTTACGAGCTTATTTAAACTACGTAGGTGTGGAATTTTCCTGACACAGATTTAATTTCCACTTGCTTTCAATAGACCCACGTCGCGCAATCAACATATGCTCCTCGAGAAACGAAACGTGAAGATATACTAAATACAATTATTCCAAATAGCTTCTTTGAGCTTAGCGCGGCATACTTTTCCCGTCTATTAAAATTCGCTTTATAGTGCAACCGTTGGGGATTTAGCGGAACAAGAAACTGAGAAGTATATTTTGACAGTTTAGATTGTTTAAGATTGAGATTTATTAAGTTTTCTCCGACGATAGTATTGTGCATGTTTGTTGTAAGTAATTGGCACACCGGTGCCAGAAGGCGGCGTGGCGCGACGGCCAAAGCGGACAATTTTTGGCCTATGCATCCGCCGCCGCCATTGTGAGTGTATTTACGCGGTGTGCGGTTCAATTATCTGTGTCTCAATGATCATGGTACACTTACGCTCATCTGCCTGGCGCTTTTTGTTGGTCACACGCAGATTATGCAAGTGGCGAATTTCGGTGAACGCGATGCATCTGCTGCTGGCGCATTCCGCGCGGTCTTCTAGTTGAGCGCTATATCTCGGGCCTTATGATTGGAATTAATTGCCGATTTGTAAAGTCAAGGTTGTCATTGCCGGTTATGCTTGTGTGCAGCTTTCGTTTCGGAAATTTGCTTTTATTTTTAGCCCCATCGGTTCGTCGGGCTTTACGATTCAGTTTCGCACAATGCATGTGGAATGCGCAATTATGCCGTCAAGTTAATAAACTTTATAGCGACAAATGGTAATTTCCAGCAATTCGACTGATGTCACAGCTCGCGATACCGACCAGTACAAACCAAATGAGTAGGAATAAGTCACTTAGGCCGTGGAAATAGGCTATTCATTGCTATTTTTGGAATTTGGGCATCTTTAGGCCACTGACTTCTGCCGACAATTTGAAGCAATGCTTTTGCTACTGATACACGTCGTTCACGTGTTGTAGTCGGGGCACTGGTGATACTTTTAGTTGCGTGGGAGTTGCTTGGATGTATGCTGATTAAAAATGTTTAACTCGCTGCGTATTGTATGGCTTGTTTTTTACGATACCGGCCGACCCAATAGTAGTCAACGTCGTGCATGTCGGACATGCCATGGCGGTTGTATTTTTGCTTGACTGATGGCCAAGAATGCTTACTGCTTGCCGCCGCAAGTGAAAACAGTATGGGACGTGCAACTTATTTGGGCTGTAAATTGTCCAGGTTTTTGCATGGGAAACATGAAATCGATCATTCCTGTCAACGCATGGTGTTACGATACGATATGCACAGCAATTGTCACTCAAAATGCTCTGAGAAAACAGCGTAGAAAAATAAAACTATTGCTCGAATTATTTACGATACTATAGACGCCTACATAAATAGTTTTATATTGCGGGAAAATAAAACTGAATAAAAATAATGCCATGAATATTTTGCAATTGCTCGTTTTCCCAAAATAGTTCTAAATAGTTTAGTTTCATGCAATTAATTCTGCGAAGGGCGAATTTCACTGGATTGCTTTTTCTGTTACAGAGTCTAGTCATCGGAGCGAATCCGGCTCGGGCTATTGGCAACTACAATTAGATAGAGACTTGGTGGAAACAATATCCGCGATATATCCAGAGTGGTTCAAAACGAGCATGGCCGAGGGCGGCACATCTCCGAGGGAGTCGCCCCCGAAGGCGATTGTGGATTCATCACCCATATTAAACTCCTTGGAGCAGAACAAGGAATGTAAGTTGCAGGTATACGAAATTGTTGATTTATTCTGACTTACGCTTTTGTTGTTTGCAGCCCTGAAGGTGAAGCTAATGTTGCGACGTCCTTTGGAGCAGCTAGTCGACCAGGGTATTATGCCGCGTAAGTAGGACAGATACATTCTTTGAACAGAAGGATTTGCGAGATGCTATTGTTCGTTTTGGAATGTTTTAATACATGAAGTGAAATATTTACCATCTGAAAAGCCTATTGTTTGCGTGGATGTCAATATATGTTTTTGTTCGTTTGTTCCAGCGTTGAAAACACCCGCGGCTTTTCACGGCCAACGTCGCCAGCTTGAACGCGCAAAGACTGGAGATCTGCTGAAAAGCAAGATTCAGCAGCGCCCGTCGCGCACTGAACTCGAGAGCCGGCATATACTAGAGCCTGATCCACAGCACGTGGACCCTAGTCTAGCTGACAAGCAAAGGAAGCTGAAGAAGGCTCGTCTCGCTGACCAATTAAACGTGCAGCTTTCTCACCGGCCTGGCCCACTTGAGTTGATACGCAAGAATATTTTGCATACCGAGGAACCAATCGAGCATGCTGTCAAAGCAGGACACATTCCATACCGCGCTACCTGCGAGGGGCAACTTAATCGGCCACAGCAACCTCTTAGTTACGTCAATCCTGAAGATGATTCCCAATCTTCTGAAGACAACAGTACAAGTCCTGGACCTGCTGATGTCCTTGAAAACGCCGCCAAGTCCGCCGGCATTGTTGTATCGCTTATACCGACCTTGGCTGACGCGGTTTTGGTCGCTACCCCAAGTAGTGGCCCTCTTACGCTGCCAACATCGTCATTGGCATCCCTCAAAACAGACAATAGTGACATAGTATTTGCCGATTTGTGTAGATCAGTGGCTGCACCATTGCTCTCACAGGTATCTGCATCTAGTCCCGCGTCTCTTGTGTCTTCTACATCGACTCTGAGTCCACTTTCGTCTATAGCTTCGCCTGGACCATCTATTCTCTCTCAACCGGCTACGCCTGGTCCACCCTTGCAGCTTACAACTCAGCGGTCGCTTTCAACTGCGACTCCTAGTGTCGTAGGCACACAGCCACAAGTACGGACGGATGCTCCTGGCAAGGATAAAAATCGTAAAAAGTCGAAGTCCAAAGCCATCCCAAAAGCTCGTACCATCAAATTTCACGAATACAAGGGCCCGCCCAGTGCGCAAAAATCAATTGCGAACAGTTTTGCAGGCGCACAGGGCGAGAGTTCTTATCAGTTGCTCCTTGAGCAGCAGCAACTATTGCTTCAATATCAACTAGAGCACAGTAAAAACAACAAGCTTTGCTTAATCTTGCCCGCTCAGTCATCCAATGATTCTTCTTCTACCAATAGTTTTTCATCGTCGCAGTCAGTTAGTAGTAGCTCTTCAGGAAAATCTGGATCAGTGATAAATCGTTTCTTAGGCCGACTGGAGGATATGAAAGTGACTGATTTGAAAGCAGAGCTTAAGCGGCGTAACTTACCGGTATCTGGCTCAAAGCCACAGCTCATTGAGCGCTTGAAACCATTTACCGGCTCCACTCCAACGCAATCGCCAGTAAACGGTGCCAACTCGGCAGTAACGACGAGTTGTGATTCCTACCCGGAGATTGAAAATTCGCATGGGTCACCGCTATGTAACACGGATGCAGCTTCACCACAGACGGTCGTATCTGAAGAGCAGTCCGAACAAATGGATATCGGTGAATGTGAACCACCTAGCCCCGCTGTGTCACTTTCTCAACAAGCCCTTGAAACGCCTGAATCGTTGGAAGTGATAAATTTGCAGCAGCGGCGAATAGAGGAACTGGAACGGCAGCTTAAAGTGCAAAAGCAGAAACTTGAAGAGGCAACAAAAACACCCTACGTTCATTTGCTGGAAAGAATACAAACATTGGCGGCCCAACAGAACGCTGATGTTGAGCAAAAAATTCAGCAACAACAGGAAGAACATATAGCGTTCCAGAACCAAAAGAATCAAACCGACAATTTAACGATGAATGGAACTGATGGATCGCTTTTATTCAATCATCTCATTCCTGACAAAATCAAGCTAATCAATGGCCACAATCGATCAAATTCGTTGCCCAACTTTTTTCAATCTGTGACGCAAATGGCAACGACTACAGATATTAGCAAACTTAACATTGATATCAAACCACCACATCCGCCGCCAATGTACGACGATAGTATGCAGCCGAAAATGCCTAAGAAAAAGGACGCTATCAAAAGTCAGGATGTTGAAGATGTGCTAGATATTTTGATCAAAAGTGGTGAACTGCCACCAAGCGCCGCACAAGATCCACTAACTCTGACTGTTGGCAATACTACAAAATTGAATACACCAACCTTTCCTCCGAATACGTTTACCAACAATGGCTTACCACTTCAGCAACAATTCTTCTTCCAGCAGCTATTGCAAAATCAGCATCCTCAACAACTGCAACAGGAGAGCCCCGAGAGTATTTTGGGATTGGATCCAAACGACATTCTTAACCATCTGGAGATTGACGATTTCATGGAACTCTGCGGGCATCATATCAATGTGAATAACAATGCTGATGTTACGGATAATACAAACCCTGACGTTTCTATGGAAACCGACGACTGGTTGGAGCTATTGCAAGGAGCGCCCGTTCCTGACAATGCCTTTACTAACACCAACGGCACCTCTTCGAATCCGACCACATCGCTTATGTTTGCGAACAACAATTTGCCTGATGTTCCACCCAGTCAAGAGTTGGGTTATGATCCGATAATTGCCATAGGGCAAAATCCACACGATCCTTTCAATCTTGACGAGTTTCGATCACCGGCAGACTGGGATAGATTAGATTTTGTTGTGTAGCATGCTGGCTGGGCAGCTAAAATCCGCTGCTGATCGATTTGTTTCGGGTTGCGTTTGGTCGCGAGTTTAATCAAATGCCGCTTATTCCAGTGAAGTGTGATTCCACTCGGTTTAGAAATTTTACAGAGCAGACATTCCACGTTAAGGCGGCCGCCGAGACGCCGTAGAGCAGAGGGACCAGGGCGGCCCCAGATTCGAAATAATCACAACTTGGGAGCAATCTGAAAAACAGTCGTATCACTATGACATTCAAGGCAAATCATGTTTCATACAGGCGTACCTAGTGGTTATGGTATTTGAGTAATTGACCATATATGAACTGATCAATTCGTTCAGTTAAGGTAATAATTCGATTCCGGCTTGTGTGGGTGCATTAATGTGAATCATAAGTACTCGAGCAAATTGGATTGCTCAATGCGATAAAACGCATAATTTCTCTTGGGAAGTTTCCGATAAGCTTATCTGTCGACATTTGCAATATGAGTACCTCATGCTTGAGAACTTTATTCATAATTCGGATTATACCATATTATAGTATGCATATTCGTACTTATTTAGGCGAGCAGATGGGATATTCTTTAGTATTTCACGATGTTATATTCACCTTGTTTCCTGCCACCTTGGATGATCATTGTACTGTTACTGTTTTTAATGTAGCGCGACCATTTGGAAACATGAAATTAGCAACGTCGGCGAGATTAACAAATCAATCCTAAAACGCAGAGCAATACATCCTTAGATTAAAGATGGCAATACGTAGTGCCGGGCCTACTGTGTCATGATATTCGCTAGCATTAAGTTTCATTAATGACTTTTCTTTGCAATGCACTGACTGCTATTGTTTAATTGGCTTAAGTTATTAGCGAGTTATCTTGCCAGCGAGTGATTTGAGAAGCTTGTTCGCGCTTTTGCAGATGGTGTGAATCAATAGCTATGTGCATGTCAGATATCCTAGCAGTACACAAACAGCCAGATATATGTCCATTTATATTCAAGTACGTGTTGATTGTTAGTGTTTTCTAGCGAATCACTACGAGGGGTGAGAAGATAAAAATGCGAGAGACGAGATCAATTAGTGAAGCGGCATGGTTCTAACATTTTCATGAAGTTCATTGCCTATGGATACAAAGAATTAATTTATTCATACGTGTATCATATCCTAATTTACGCCTCCGAGATTTAAGGTGCAAATTTTTGTTTCATGGTGATTTTAATATTAGGTTTACGTAGATGTGTAAGGTATTTAATGATTCGAGATAATCATAACGAGCAAATACTACTAAATAATAGTATAAATTATAGTGAGCATGGAAACAATAAGTAAATATGATGCTATACTAAACGTGATGGACGATGACGCTAAAATGTGAGATAAAAAATGTAGGAACGACTAGATAGGAATAGGATTTTTAAATGGAGCAGACGCGCAAATAATTGAAAACGTGTTTTTGCATTGTCTACCTTCTGCTGTGCAGATGTGCGAACGGAATTTAAGTGCCCAAGGTACCTAATCCTATGTGAGATAAATGAGAGCGTATTGAACGAGAACCTATTTTCTATTGACCATTGTTGCAAGGAAGAGAATGAATGCGAAGACAAGGGATTCGCAGTGGTGTGTACATAATAATAAACAAAGTTGCCTTAAATAAACTGCGTTTTATTATGATGGTGCTGCATGCCCGGAATATACCATGATGATTTAAGGGTATTTATTTAATGATGGGCATGTTGCATGATTTGTTTGCACGCGCACAATTTGGGAAAATTTCTAGGCGCTGCCAATCAATGAAATGTTGGGATCCGAAGATGGACGCTTGCGCGGCGCACCTGCACCAGACCCACAGCGCGTTATTCCGGCGGGGGTGGTTGCCGCCGTCGTTTGTAGCTGCGTTGCTGGCGAAGAGATTTACAAGCACGTCTGTCGCTTGTTGCATATCGCGCGACGCTAGCGGCGGCAGTTGCTGAGTGACGCTTGAACCGAGCTGGCCGCCTCCTTTGCGTGCTCTCTCTGGGCCGAATGCGATACGGATCATATTTAACTCCGGCATAACTATGTGACTTTGGTTCATTCATTCTCCAGTGCATTTAACACAATAATTTAATGCTTGGTGTAGTGGGTGAGTTACAAATTTAATCCAGGCGTATACACATGCGAAGGAGGAAGCGAAGGTAAGAGCGCATTGTTTTGCTTTGTGTTGCTGCCAGTTGAAACGGAATTATTTAAGAAGCCACAGGAGCTGGAAATCCCACAGGTGTTATTTTTCTTTGAATAATATTTTGTAATTGCTATTTTCTCGAAGTTAATTTTTGCCGAAATGGAATAACTTATGGAATTTGACAGTAACGCAGTTAGCAAGCATACTTTGATTAATGTACGCACGAGTGGCTTCAAAACTTTCCAATTTGAGTCGCCCGACCAAGTCGAGTTATTAATGGTTCGTAATTACTACGGTATTCACGGGGGTTGTGGCCAACGCAACCGTCCATCCGCCTTGGTGGTAGCGCATCGTGCTTTATTTTTAATTACTCGAGCGTGATATTAATATGCTATCGCAATACGGCAGGGCTTGGGTTTCGGATTAGGGACAGTAGGCGCCACCGAAGGTTGTCTATCTGAACGACTAGTCTTATTTCAACAAACAATACGGAGAGATAATCCTAATTATTAACTGATGCGTGTAGGTATCTGATATTACCATTTCATAAATATTTAGCTTTTGAGGCTTTTAGTAGTGAACCGTACTGAAGTCTACGTTAACAAAACGTTGACATGTTGGTGGTGTTACCCAAGAACCTAAAGCTGGGCGAGGTTAAAATATTTTTACTCACTGTGCTTGTTTTCAGGAAAACTGGGTTAATAGATAATAAAATGCTAATTAAAACTAATTTTATATGCAATTTAAAGATATTGAAAGTAATTAATAGTACATTCAAAATTATCTGGAGTTAGGGTATCGAGAGTTCGGTTCATCTTTAGTAGCTTTACTTGTTAGTCAATTACATTTAACTTTTGGATTGTTTTTAATTACAATGTCAGATGCATTATATACGACGCTTTCACTATATGTAGTGGGTTATTGAGGTACAATCAAATACAATTTTAATCTTTCTTTGACCGTATTGGTAGGCTTTTGTTTTTTTTTGTTTTTTTTTTGTTTTTTTTTTTTGAAAGGAAATTGCTCTTTTCTTGTTGTAATACCGAGATTTATTGCAATTTACTGCCAACTTTTATTGTATTGTCAAGGAAGGATTTACCTGAGTTGAAATCCAATAAAGAATCTGAACGCTTTTGATTTGAGTAGCTATCAAATTCTATAAAAAATTAATATTATCTAAAGGAAACTCGGATTAATGAAAAATGTGTAATAGATATCTAATTTCAAGAATTTTAAATTTACATTTCAGTTCCTCGTAAAATTAAGAGTTGACTAAATCTAATTTTATACAAATTATAGAAGCACTTCTACTTCTAACAGGAGTGTAGGCAAAACACCTCAAATGTAATTGCTGAGTACTTCAACGGTGCAGCAAACGGAAAGAAATTTTGTTTTACGACTTCCGCACACCTTTGATATGAAAAAGCAGGATTGCTATTAGATAGAATGCAAAAGTAGGTCAAGTAGTTAGAATCATTTCAGGCTTACATGAATCACTAAATGCTGTACCAAAGCGTGGATGCCAGGAAACTGCTGAATCTGTAGTACTGGGAACCTGTGGGGTTGACGATTTTCCTGTGAAACAGCAGGCGTATTGATCGAGGGTTGAGTGTTCAACAAGTGGATGGAATGGAAACAATGAAATGATTAATAAAATTCATATCTGCGCGTGGTTGACATACATATGTTGGGAGAGAAATGATTTATAGCGAGACAATTTTTAATAAGCTTGTATTAGTTTTTTTTCTGTTAGTTCAAGAACGAAATTAATTACTCTTTGCTTGTCTGGACTTGTTGCGTTGATTAAGCAATTGAAATCTATAAACATTGCCGTCTATTATTTATAGACAACAACTTTATTAGGTGTTCTAACTGTAATATAAGTTTATGGCCTTGGCGGGGTTGAATTGTTTGCTTTATTTTTGTCGATTAACAAAAGCTTACAATTCATATGCGTTTTAAATCAATTGCACTGTACGAATCAAACTGTTGATTGTATTTCACCAGCCAAGAGTGGCTGCGTTTTTCAATAATTGTCGGATTCTTAATGACTTGGAAACAGCAACGTCACAGTACGACTTATGCAAACAGAGTTCCGTTTTTAATTAATTTTAAGTAAGTGCCACTGAAGTAAAGTGCGCTTTGTATGCACGTGTAAATGGAAACAGCGTCCTCGCACTACACGAAAGGTGTATTTATTTTCACGCCAGGATATCCGTTGCGTGCAAGACAAGAATAGCTTGCAATTATCGCACTGCGACATTCAATATAAACCATGGTGAGACTATGCGTACATGGTGTGTCTACAATGTTAGTGCTTTAATATAAATGCAATGTTCTATGTGAGCCAAGTGGCTCGTACAATGCCACAGAATATACATATAAGCACAGGGAGAATTTCAACAGTTTAGAACAATGTTCAGGATTTGAAATTTTTTTTAATTAATTCACAATACCTGCTGGACGGAAATATTACGGAAATTTCTCATGCATATTGGCGTCTTACCTTATGCTTCATGATTCTTAAATGCGAATGGCAATATGTCGTTCTTTCCTGCCTTTTAGTTGGCAGTTTGATCCCGAGCAAACAGGCCGGAATTAAAATTATTGATTGGCCATCCCGCTTGTCAGCGCAGCTGGTGGAAGAAAAGTAAGGCAGAGTATAAATCGCATGGCGTAACTGAATCGCTACTATTATACGAGAGTGCAATCCCTCGAATATATCAATCCCATATCAAGATTGAAGAAGAATGTGAATACCATCCGCAGCTCTGTTAGAGACTCCAGTTTTTGTTTCCATTTTTGCCGGTTCATCAATCAATTGCAGATGCTACATCCTGAAGGTTTGTAACGATAGCCAGCCACCCCACTTTAATCAACAGAACTAAAAAAGCAGGATAATTTAACAAGACAAGCTCATCATTTTATTGTAATAAATTATCATGGCCGATGCTGATGTCGCAAGAAGTAAAGAATATAATTTACAACTTTTATCCATCAGATGTCTAGACTGGAAGCACTTAAACTCTTCGGTGTGACATTACATCTATATACGAATGCATTCGTCTGATTAAATTTTCTTCTTATAGTCTTAAAGCACGTTGATATAAATGAGAAGCAAAATTAAAGAGGAATTAAGATGGCATTTTAATTATGTGTATTTTAATTCTGGCCTTAACCAATTCAATAATTTGACATATTTGACGATGACTTGCGATGGAAAATAGTATTTCAATTTTCTCTTGTCGGTCATCACACGGCACGGGAATCGAGGACGCTTCAAGTGGACGTGGACGGCTGTTAGCATCGAGTACACTTCATCAACCTAGTTGAGAGGCACTCATTAAATTATGATTAATCAGTGCGCATTGTTTGCTTAAATTATGTGACCTGTATTATTCCGGAGTAGCTTTCGACGGTACTCAATTTTTGCGGAAAATGGGGTCACAAGGGGAGGATGCAATGCAGAGGAGATAACTGTGTAATCCAATTGTTATCTCGTTTATTTTCGTGCTCAACGCATTAGCCGTCGCGTCGACGGCTGCCTTTGTCATCTAATAAATGCATGAAGGCCGCCGTTGCCTTGAACCATTGTGCGCTTCATGAACGTGTCGCATTTATTGAAAGCACGCTTTTTCAAGGCGTGGTAAGAGCCAATCGTGCATGTTGCACATTATCAATGCTCATTTAACATGCGAGCATTACACATTATTGAAGATTACACCCTGTTCAACACATAGAAGTGAGTATAAGGTGAATTCAACTTGAAGGAGTTGATATTTACCAAACAATAGCCGACTGAGGAATGAGTGCTAAGTGGTTCGGTGTTTGATTTTTATTGTGCCTAGAAGGGTGGGGACGATGCTAAACCGGATTTCACTTTGGGTGAAGCACAGAGGGGGAGAGAGAGGTGAAGCGAGGATAAATGCTATGCGGCTAGCTATTTCCTTTCATTAATTTTAAGTACATTTGGTACTAATTAAAATTCAATGTGCTTAGTACATTTACATTTTGTGTCAAAAAGTAGCATAAGCGTTCCTCTTGATATTGATGTAATGAGACTACTTAATTTCCAACTTGCTACGCCACACTATTTATGACATGTGCTTTTGTGTTCTCAAACATCATTAAAGTTAATCAATTGCAATTATCAGCATGCATCGTGATTTATGTTTGTTTCTATTTTCACATTTAGCGTCTATTGTATATTTACCCAGGCGTCTAATGGTTTTTGCTTGTAATAATCTTCAGCTCTTGTAAATCCTCACCACAATAACGTTACCCGATACAATCGCACTCAAGTAACAAACTGTGAACTCACGACATCCACTTGCTATTAAATGTTTGTACTCCAGAGAGTAACTTTGGGCATTTGCCCCGTATATTTTTTCATACTACTAATGCTTCTTTTCATTTCTTTTCTTTTCATACTGCTTCTTTTCGTAAGGGTAGCAATATATTATGCCGCGAGAATTTATGGTATATAATTCCTAGACGCACGATAGGACTATTTTAAAATATTTCTCGAACCTGCAAACAAGGTCGTTTATATTCATGGCCATAATTTTAGCCATAACTTGTGGGATTTTCCTACTTCTTCAGGGAGTTTAATGTCGTCACTGTTAGAGGTCGACTTACTTACTCTACTATTCTTATAAGTAGGCAGGTCGGCTTACTGCTAGAGCAAAAAGTCGAATGTGCATCCGTAGGGAAACTCAAAGTTGGGACGTGTGAAACCCTATATAATGCTCGTTAATGCTCCGACGATAAGACGTTAAACATGTTCTAAGCATGAATTTTGAATATTTGCAGATCACTATTGCGTTGAACATCGATTAGCAACGCTTTCAAGATGAGTTTCTTCAGCTCGTTGCAAGAGTACGTGAGCAATAGCGTCGCAGGACTGACGCTCAGCCCAAAAAGGTAAGCATTACATCCTTGTAGAAATTCTCCCATTCATCACTCATGGTCTGTAAGTGTGAGAGCGTGAGATATTTGTGGTTAATGCAAGAAGTAGTGCCATTCATTCTAATTCCGAACTCTGCCGGGGGACAATTTCCACACACGCAGATTTTCCTTAAGCAGGACCGAGTCTGGAGCTGAATCTCTCACGCCTTCTAACATACGCAGTTCATCTGGCGACAGTAACACACCTGGTTTTCCAAAAGTACTCCCAGCACCGGGCGCGAGTCCTTTGGTGCAAAGTCGCCGCAGTACACTGGACAGTCTTGTTCCAACACTCCCGGTGCGACGGACGCCGTCATTCCGACAAAAGTCCCCGAAGGCCACGCCCGATCATCTCAAACGGACGTTCTGCTGCCGTCGTTTGTCGTGGCCGGATGTTGATCATCAGGTGGTCTCGGGGTAAGCGGTCTCCATAGATTCACACACGCACGACTTATCTCTGTTTTCAATTTGTTTGTTAGCATACAAGAAGTAGACAGCTCTTATTTCGAGAGTTTCTCAGCGCTGGCATGGAAGCAAGAGAATCAACGACAGGCGACTAAGAAAGCGGCAGAAAAAGCCGCTCTAGACGCGCGCATAATGGAATCCGAATTCGGAATCACACCTATCGACTGCTGCCTCTCACAAACCGAGCGCGATAAGCTGTACGTGGAGATGCTATACACGATTGCCAATACGGTAAGCGTTTTTACCGTATTTTCAATGTGCAATCGAGTCTTGAGCATAAAGACACTTTGCAGCGGAAAGCGCGACACTCGTGATAGTACAAATTGACTCATTCAATGCGCACCACTCAATCTGGCTTGTAACATTGCACCTATTATTTCTTATGCAGGTGGGAGCACCGGCGCCGGGAGGGCAATACGCTCATTACAAGGAAGATCTCTACCTCTATGGCCAACAGGCATTCGACGTGCCGCCCGATCGGCATTATCGAATGCTGCATCTTGCCGGCGAGGAAAAACCTCCCATCGTGGTTCTCAGTGTGGTTGTGTTGGACGCCGAAGGATTGGAAGCAAAGGACGCGAATGGTAATGTAAAAAAACTTAAAAATACCCACAAGTTTACAATAACTTCTGAAAATCCAAGAATTGAAATAAACTTCACGCTTTAATCAAAGTCAATCTCATCTAAAAATAATATTTATCTACAACTACAGAAAATAATAATATTAGAGCAACCTCCGCAAATACCGATACATTAGCGTTTCCTGAAATCAGAAGCAAAAACGGATGTTAATTGTAAACGTCAATTATATAATGCGAAGATCTTAGACCTCTTGATGTCCACTCTCGGGAATCTGTTTCGTCGAGACATACGTATACGACATGATTTAAGACAGCATCCTCTTTTGTACTCCATTCAAGACAAGCCAATCTGTGATTAAATCCATCAAGCCTTAGCTGTGAATTCATGAAGAGAATATAGTTATCTGTGTCATCCAAAGGGACCCTTAAATGCAACCAAGTGAATGCATGTTTTCTAGGTCACGTACACAAATACATACATTGCGCATTCGACAGGCGGATAAAAAGCTTGTCGTACCACATTCTCCATCGGTTCAGTGTTGTATTTTTTATTTCTTATCTCATGCACTGCTATTTCGTCTGTGATTGCAAATGACGCATCGTTTATAACATCAACACATTCACTACCACGATAGTATCTATTTACTGGGCAACATTTCGGATAGAAAAACGTTTGCAACTTCTACAAGCAAATAATACGATGAATCATTTATTAAAAGTCGTAATACGATAACAACATTCTGTTTAACTAAATATAGTAAATGATTAATTGGCAATGCTTGTTAATTAATCATTCTATAAAAGTACCTTTAGAAATCCTTCGTCAGTGTATTCTGGCAAGTTCAACACGTCAGATTGACTAATCGGCACCATCGTTTTAATCGCATCTTTGTCGTTGAGAATAACAACGGCAAACAGGTCCTTCATGGTGAAATTATAATACAACGGTAATTTTAGTAGAAGATTTACACCAGTGTAGAATTGTTGATTGATATGGGCATCTTGTCCGTCCCCAAATTCAAGATCAAAGCGAGCTCCGGTTCTCATGAGCGCTCGGAACCATTTGTTGTGTTTATCTAACAAATTCTTGCTTTGTTTGTTAGTGTAGACGAATTGGGTGACCAGTATTGTACGAGTGTCAAGGAGGTATATAGGGCCTGATTGTAGACGAGATGAGGAAAATGTACCATTTAATGGGTTTTGTAATACCTACAAGCACAAGTTACTTAAATTAGGGTCTTTGTATCTTCTTAGTTTACTTCTTGTTGGTACATTAGAGATGTTAGTGGCTTGAACTGCACAGAATGGAATTAGTACACTTAGGAGACATTTTATAAACAACATGTTGACAACAAAAGTTTGAGAGAACGATGCGACCTACGTGATTTGAGCTTATCAACTAAGCTGGTTTGTTTGTATCATATCTCAGCTAGGATAACAATTTTGGTAGATTAGATATAGATCAGTAATATTTAAAAAAAATTTCTTTCCGCATTGTAGTATTACAGAGAATTTGAGTAGTACGACTAGAAAAAAGAAAATAGTTGATTCAGTGGTGATATTGTCACTTTCCGTTTACCCATCTTTGTTTTGCTGAGATTGGCTTCACTTTAAGCACCCATCTCTTCAGTTACATTGCGTACTCAAACATATCCAGAATATCTGATTTCTTTCTGCTTTATCTTCGAATACATTTTGATACACATACAATATAGGGGTGTGTCTTGAATATCCGGAATAATCAACACCGATTTTAAAAGTAAAATAGTATTATCCTCAGATTATATCTTAACTTGGAGATTTTTTGAGCATCAAATGGGTGGATAATATGGCATATATTTCATGTGTTCTACTTTTAATGTCTTACTACTAAATACGGATTTAAACACAAAGGTAATTGTGGGAATAAGTTTTCTGCGGGCAGAACCTGTAATATGATTGAGAGTAAAGTCACTCTTTTAGTTTGATAGGTGCAGTTGTTTTGATTCGGATTTTGTCTTTGACAATAGAGAATGCCAAAAATTTTGTATTTATTTCAGTTTGAACTGAAACCCCAGGTAGAAGGTACTTCATTCTCATACCATTTTTTGATTAGTTGGGAAATCGAAAGTCTACGTGATTTCCATTTATGCATAGAATGCTTTGAAACCACTTAGGTTCTTTACTTGCTCATTGTCGTAGAAAAATTGAGTTACTAGAATCGTGGAATCTATTAAAAATACTGAACCTGATGGTAATCGATTTGATTTCCATCTCTTTTGTGTGTGTTCCAAACGGCACTGGAATAAAAAATGCAATATTTGCAAATCACAACTGCCGATAAAGTATAATTGTGCGGATAGAAGCTCTGATTATATTGGTGAAACTTTCAACAGTCAACTTGCTTTGCTTGCTTTGTGTAAAAATTACAAAATCTAATTAAATCTACATAAATTAATCTAACGCAATATTAGTTAATTTAGCTTCGTAATAATGCCAAAATTATTTCATATCTTGAGGTGAGGAATGGTATATTAAGTATGGTATCTGCTTCTCACCTAGGAGACCTGAGTTCGGTTTCCGCTTGAGGAGGTAGAAGAGAGGGCGCTTTAAAGAGCTCTGTTCCTTCTAGAAAAGCACCCGCAGAATGGAAAAGGCCATGATAATAATAATAATTATATATCTGTATTTTAAATCTAATTAATATATCATGATCATATTTTTCACGAGCAATGGGCATTTTGTTTTACTTCTTCTAAGCTTAAAAAATTAGGGCGATATATTGGTCAGATATTAAAATAAGAAATAAATACTTTAGTTTAAGTTTTTGCATTATAATTTATTTAACAAAGAAAGCATAAATTTTTTTTATTAACAAACTGAATATTTAGAATAAAATTGGTATTGTAAAATTGTAAGTAGTGGTGAAAATAAATGAGATATTGTGACTTTAAACTACTCCATAGAATGTTTATATAGTGGTATGCTTATTTTGCAACCATTTCTAATTTACAACAATTTTATTTCATTATTCAAGCAATATAGTGCTGTAAAGTTATGTATAAATTTCGTGGTAATTAAAACTTTGCTTGCATTTGACAGTCAATTTAGGAATCCGTACATTAAATCAACTCACCAGTCTTATTTGCATTGCTCAGCTAGTATTTCGTTTAGTAACAAACATTTTTTGACAGATATCATTAGAAAACAATAAGACATGAATCAGTATAAATTTATGATTGTCTAACAATATTAAATAAATATTTGTTAGATTTTATTAGTTATGGCTACAAAAAAACCTCCAATAGCTCGCTTAAACCAGCCCAGCCGCCCCCGAGCAATTATCTCTAAAAACCACTTAACTTGTGTCATCAACGTGAGCACTTGTTATTCTTATTATTTCCCATCAAAGAAAACGTAGTCATAACTACACATCTGTAGGTAAACTAAACACACCCGTTGTCATGGCAACACATCCATAGCCATCTTACTGAATCACATCCAACATATTTATTTGTAACAATAGGGATAAGACGATGGTCTTGGCCACTATTAGAGCAGCACCCCCCTCTTCCTATACTAACTCTCCAGTGTTATTTCTTACAGTGGTGTTACACAACATCTAAATGATGCTAAATAATGCTAAATAATAAATGATTCCGTATTGTAAAAGTATCATTTTAAATTGGTAGATATTGAGATTAGAAGATTCGTAGCACACAATACAAATTGCTTTTTCTCTTTGTGAAAAAATAAATTATATGTTTCGATCTATATCTTAGATCTTATGAATATTGACTTATAAGAGTAACTGTCACTGAAGTCTACAATTAAACAATGCGTATGTTTTTATTGCTTAAATTGAAAATAGACAAATTGATAGAGAGAGGTGATTATTAATATATTCTATTTAGTCGATATTTTAATGAAGAAAAAAACCTTATATTCACAAAATGTACGTAAACCATTTTCTTAGCTCAGAGATATAATTCTATATCTTACCGTTGGATACAATTTATTACGTTTATAATTATAATTTATATTACAGTTTTCTAAACTAAATTATGTAATCTTGGGAGTTGATTCTCGTCTTTTATTATTAAATTAGCACCACGTTTAAATGATAAATAAGCTACAATTGATTATCAATTATACTTATTTGCATGATTCATACTTTTAATATTAATGCCAGCGTAATCAGAAAGATCATTTTAGCGGTTATAAATGATATACAAGACTAAATAATAATCTATCTATATATATCTGATGAAGAGGTTATACAATTATGATTCTTCATTGTTTCACTTGTATCACAAACCTAAATATTCTTCTCATAAACAATAAATTAGTTTCTACTTCCCCTTCAAAAACATCCATGCAATATTATAACGGAACAGTATAAACATTCCATATTAATCAACCTAAGTTAGACAATAAAATTGCTTTATTGTTATCTTATATTATCACTTGTTGTACACTCGAACATGGAATGGAATAGTTATATCATTTATAGATGTTATCTGGTTCTCGCAATGAAATCGTATTATATTTTATTTGAGATGCAGTTATATTCAGAATTTATTTCCTATGTGATGGAAATATGTCTCATGTAAGTGGATATGTCATAGATACTGAGATCGGCACAACATTTTAAATAAATAAATACAAGCTTACTACCCTTGAATACAGTTGTTCTAATATGTTGCAACAAATGTACAACCTATTCTAAGATATGCAACATTTACTAATGTTCTAGGTACTACTTTCATACTTATGTTTTTAACAAATTTTTGCATTCGCAATTGCAATTTGTGCAAAATCAGGTATGTGCAAAATAGTAATTTGCTCTCAATTAAATATTACATTATTTATAAACGCAGGTCGCTTAATTTAGCCATTTGCCTTAGAATTCTGTTGATCCATATATTATATACAAAAGTGGCGTATACTCAGAGTAAAACCGAGTTATCAAGAGAGTACGAGGTCAATTCAATTTAAAGCCTAAAAAACATACCAAGCTTCCAAGTAGTTTCCAATTTCTAAAATGCAGGGAGTCGTAGTAGCTCATGCTTGGTCTTGGCTTAAACAAGATTGGCAATGTTTTTTCATAGTTCTATTTCTAATTTAAATTCCTAATGTTTATTTTTCGTAGGTAATATAGTTATTTAATAAACGTTGCATATTTTTCTAAAATTATCAAGCTTAAATTTAGATCTTTACTATAAAACCGGGCAGTAATAGCTTTGTAAATTCCAAAAATTGTATTTTTTTAAGTTTTTAGCTTATATTTTTGGAAGGTTTCATTTTGTTGTCCTGAATGTAACATTTAATGATTAATGGTTTTGCTTTAATTAAAAAATATCACTTTTCCTCGAAATTTGAGTTGATAGCATATTTTGATAACTTATGTGAACTACTATTAAATAATAATGCAAAACTAGCATCAGCTGCACATAACTGCATTTCATTTTGTGCTCATCAGACATAATTAACTTGGTGGAATTTTGTGGAAGAGAAAACACGTTTTTAAGTATGCATACTGTACACGTTGTAGAACGATTTACTATCTGAATAATAAATTATACAATAAGATATTAAACATGTTGTTGGATTTGCCTCACATTGCGCATGGGTTTATCTTCTACCGTTGACTGGGACAGATTAATTCTTAGAAACTGGTTTTTAGACGAGGTAATCCCAATTGATATATTCTTTACCCATTATTCATCGGCATAATTAAAGAATATTTTGCACGATACACATATGTTTACCTTGTACTATATATAAATATATGTTGATAAGTTCGGAGATACTGTCTACGATTTCTAGAAATTTTGCGATTGAACAACGAGCGATGAGTCATTTAGTAAACAACAAGAATCTTATAAAATGCATTTGCGTAAATTCCACGGGTATTTGTAGTTGCTGGCACATTGCCTATTGTTTTATGTAGAATTAAGTGTGGTTGCACGTAAGGTCAACAGCTTTGATTAATGCTTTTTCCATTTTTAAGGAAAATGGCAATGTTTTTTGTTATTCAATGAATTGTAACATCATAACATCTTCTGGGAACAGAAAAAGCTTTTATATAACGAGATACTTGAAGGAAGCATGTTTGATCTCTTTTGTTCTCCGGAAGCTGATGCAAATATTTTCGTAAAATGTAACGAAATCAATCTGTTTCAACTGGATTTACAGTGAGGAAAGAGTCTTATGAGAGCATTTGTAATGCTAGGTTTTTTATTTTATATTTCTAGACTGTATTGAGACATCCTAAGTTAGAAACCTTTGAAGAATAGAACCAAGAACCTCCAATTTTGTCACATTACTTTCTGGAAAACCGAGTCGCCTTATTCAAAGAAACTTAATTAAACTTTAAAAATTATATTGAAGCCACTTGTAGGGCACTTTATCAAGGATTTCATTATTATTATTATTGAAATTTATTAAAAATAGTTGGAAATTACTAAAGTATATAAAATAGAATTACGACTTTTTAGATTAAGTGGATTCACTGGTTATAATCGTTAGGATGCATATAATAACAGTTTTGTTGATTTTGCTAACAAAATGTTTAAAAATATAATAACATGAATATTTTTCGTACTTACCTCTTATTTTAGAACTGAAAGTCCCAATAACACCAAGAAAGAAATATGATTTAGTTTACAACAAGTTATGTATATATATTGTACAACAAATAACTAAATAATTACAATAATTTAGCATTAACAACTATAACATGTATGCTCGAATATATAGTCAAGTTCTAAATTGAAGATTGAAATTTCACTAAAATAAAGCTTATATTACAAAATTAAGCAACTCTTATTGAATAATTATATTATGTATGCGACATAAACATTATAAATGTAAATTAGAGTGAGATATGTTTTTGTAGAAAACCTTGTCGCTAAGATGCAACCCGATATTCTTTATTCCAAAAACTGAGCTTCGCCATGACCATGAAACCGGGCAGTACTCTTCTCTCTTCTCCCCTTTCTTGCCTCATAGTTGGCAACTCGTCAGAATATAAACAAATACTGCTTAATCTTATTAATTTTCTAATCCATGATAGAAATATCATCGTAGACTTTGTAAGAACGCTATCACAATCAGTAAGACAACAATAGGCCCAGTTATAACAGCTAAAAATAACCAACATAGGTTAACATCTTCGCAGTTTGCAATATACCATTTGCAGAATATATCAATGAGCTGGTAAATATTTACCTGATGATTTTGTTTTGAGATCGGGATCTCTCACATCAGTCATATCTCGTAGGCAAACATGTATGGCTTCCCGAAATAGATTATTTTCATCTCGTGAAACATCCATGCAGTCCAGTTGTGGCCTTTCAACTCCCGGAATTAACAGCTCCAAATTTGAAAGCAATGTGGCGTTATCATCCAGTAATAACATCACCTGCAGATCTTCCGGACACGCCATCGGATAATAGTATGGCAGGTAGATAATGCGTTCGCGTGGCATTGGTGTTCGGTTGTATATCACTATTGAGTTTTTCATTTTGACTTCGTGAATGGGAATTCGTGGCGCCTCGTTGGCGATAGAATGTGTGTCTCTGACGCAAGTATCTCCATCATAGTAATTATCCAATGGGCAGCATTTGGGATACGGGAATATGATTTTTCCATTCTAAAATTCAAAACATAAATATAAGAGATATAATATAAAAATAAAACCCATGAGTATTATTACATTGGATAAAAAAGTTGTATCTTTTTCTGGGAGATCCTCAAGGTCTTCTATTGAAATCGGCACAGATGTTTTTATCGCATGTTTATCATTTACAATAGCAATTGATGAAAACTGCCGTACATTGAATTTGCTCTCAGCTGGCACATGTAGATACAAATTTAGCCCAAGATATAGATTTGCTATGAGCTGGGAATCGGTACCGTTCCCGAATTGCAGGTCCACAAATGTAGTCTTATCGCCATCATCTCGGAGTGTGCCTTTAAACCATTTGTTATGTTTCTTAATTAGATTCTTTACTTTGCCATTGTCGTAGGAAAATTGTGTTACCAGTATTGTTGAACTATCAATTAAAAACACCGGGCCTGATTTCAAACGATTGGACTGCAATGTTCCATTCAACGGTCTCCGCAAATTGCACTAAAACCCATAAACAATTGATATTAACTAGGCATAAAATCTAATATGTACAATTGACATACCTTCACTGATGTTAAACAGCAACACGCAAGCATCAACAGCAAGTAATGGCATTTCATTCTGGAGGATTTGCTTGCGTAATTTATATTTACATATGCTTGCAAGAAGCCGGTTTTTTGAGAGTATTTGCCCGTAGGGAATTGATTATTAACTTTTTCTGTGTTTAATATAAACACTGCTTAATAGTTAGCACTACGTAAGATTCAGTTTTCACTTTGTAGTATGGCTTAGTTTTTAGTAACTGGTTTACATTTGTAATATTCACACTTATCGTGCAATTCACTTGTTACTCATCGATGCATTGGAATAATGTGCTGTCATGATGTACTGCAATCACGCCAAACAATTCACGATGTATTTTTAGCGTCGGTTTTACATTTCGTGCAGTAGGTCTATTCGACAAACATTGAAATTGATATAAATATAGTTGTAGGACACCACGACCGACCTGCTACGAAACCAGCAGTGAAATGATTGCCGAACCAAACTTGTAACTGTTCGTAGCTGGCATACGTTGTATGCTTCAGTTGATGAATGAATGAATCATGCGGTGGGAATTCCCTTAAATCCCATTATATTTTGCAGCAATCAAAAATCAGCAATCGGACATCTTTACACGAGTTTTGCATGCGGTAAATTGCGGTCTGTGACGTCTATGCACGGTTTGAAATTTCGGTGAGTCGTCATTGCATATCCGTTGATTGATAATAAAGTTCATTGCAGTGCAAATGGCTGGTGTCATCTTTCAATTAGTATAATTTAGACTACTTGGAAGTAGATTGAAAATTCAATCGACACCTCATGAATATTATGCATTACGTCAACTTTTTATCTTTTTCTGATGATACTGATTTACTTCGTAAAACTTTTCGTGTTGGTTTATCATTAGCACATTGCTGTAATTCATTTTCTAACTTAGACAGTTATTGCGGTATTTACATTTACCAATGGATAATTTCGTGCTTTGTACAATATCGTACAAACTGAGTTTGTTATCAATTCAGCGCTCAAATTACCAAGCTTGCTTAAGATTCCAAGGTTTTAATACATCTGGATAAATTACAGCTCAAGTTGGAATTGCTAATGAAGAGTTATGAGCATCATTAAATGGGTCCCTCAGCATGCAGCCTTCCGAGAAGGCGTCGGTAAAATGTGCCGTGCTTGAGGCATAATTGAATAAAAAATTGGTTTGCTACAAAGCATAAAATATTCTTTCCTGGCAAGCTATTGTGTTACGTAGTTCCGTCGAGCATAAGATGCGGCATTCAATATTGGATATTGAAGAATTTTCCAAGCGAATATGAAACGTGCACTAGATGCGAGACTGTTGAAAGCATTTTCCGTTCAGCCGACATGAATCAGGGTATACAAATGCCAATCATGTTCCATATTACCTGTGCACGAAATGAAACAGAAAGACCATCTCTGTCAAACCTATGATGGGTTTTATTTTGTTATCATATTGTTTGTTCAGCATGATGGTGCTGAGATAATATGTAAACTGTGTTGCAGGCTTTAGCGATCCATATTGTATGCTTGGTATTCAACCGGTGGCTGCACCGTCCTCGCCTCAACCCCCTGCGCCGCCAATACTCTCGGCACGAACCTTCTCCGATGTCTGCGAAACGACAAATCAAATCAACCTAGGCAATCACGAAAAGCTGCGAAAGCATCATAGCTTTAAGCTTAGCTTTAAGAGAAAGGATGGGCGGGTCCGGGAGCAGCGGGATTCTATAGGTAGTGCATTGCCGGCCAAGTTTATCCGGGCTACATCAGTCAAGCCCCACACGCTCAATCCGCGATGGAACGAGAAGTTTCGATTGTAAGTGACACCCAACTCTAAACTCAAAACAGCCTATCTATAGGTTTTCTACTATTATATTACAGTGATATTGATGATATCAACAGCGATTCCCTGCATCTGGATATCTGGGATCATGATGATGAGAGTTCTGTATTGGAAGCTGTAAGCAAGCTTAATGAGGTGCGAGGTGTGCGTGGTCTCGGCCGCTTTTTCAAACAAGTGTGCCAATCTGCACGCCAGAGTTCGCAAGATGATTTCCTAGGGTGTGTCAACATCCCACTGCAGGACATTCCATCAACTGGCTTGGAAGGATGGTTTATACTGGAAGCGCGTTCACAGAGAAGCAGCGTGCAGGGACGAATACGACTGAAAATGTGGTTGTCGACTAGGGAGAATCGCGCTTGTACCGATGACGACAACTGGACAGAGTTGATGCAGCATGAAGCGTTGTACGCGGCGTTCATCAACTACGAGCTGCGTAATTGGAGTGGTCTCACGTGGGCGTGGAACGGTGACCTTCCAGGACTAGCTTTGACTATTCTGCATCAACATGCCGTGCAAGGAGATTTGAGCGAGTTACAAACGGCGATGGCGAGATTTGTAGGTGCATCTCGGGTTTATCTCAAGACTTCTTTAGACCCGAATTGGATGTTGCATTTGCTAACGGAAGTGGAGCGAGCATGGGGTACGAGTAATCATACCCGGGAGGAGGAGATGTGGTTAGCAGAAAGTTTTAATGCCATGTTGGGTAAGTCAATATAGGTTCGAACAAACTTTAGAATAGAACTTGGGAGTTTAACTTGTTGTTTGCTACAGAACGATGGCTGCTGCAGTTACGACATCATCGACAATTGTTCTGTGCTTTACATGAGCCTTCTTTAAGCCGACTTGAACGTTTGCTTCGATGTTTAGCTTATCTCTCAACAATGGTAAGACTTTAGACACGCCACTTACTTTTATAAAACGATAGTAATATCTTTCTGGTTTTTGGTTGTTTCTAGAAAGCTTTCTGGAAGTGCTGTCCGTTTAACAAAGAAATTCGAGGGGAAATTGTAGCTACAATTAGGAAGGGCACGCCGGAATGGTTTGCGCTAATGAAAAACTCTATATTAACACCGAACGAGTACGACGCTTCTTTTATTGATTTCTGTGCGGAAGTGTATCATCATCTCCATCACGGCCTCGTGCATTATCATCCATTATTCGAAGGGTACATAAACAAAAAACACATTTACGAAACAAATTGCCAAGTTTGATTAATTCCAGAACAAATGGCATCCCATACTTTAGCGTCGTATTCAAACAGCTTGACAAATTAATATCCGACGAGGTTATTGCATTTCTCAATCAGCAGGAATCAACTAGTGCCGGCTATCAACGGCTTATCTTCTCCGTATATCTTGAGGTAAAAGATTTGGCTTCGTTCAATCAGAACCTCCCATCGGGTGGCGATCACAAATTGCTTCTGCCCAAATGCCATGAGTGGTTTGAACCTTCTGTCAGTTGCTGGTTGGCTGTGTGCAAAGGCAAAGCACTTCAAAGAGTATTGCTCAAAGTTTAACGTTATAACTTGTTGTATTGACATTCCACATTTTAGGTACGAGCGGCAGTTGATATGCAGAAAATTTGCGAGGGCGAGAAGTTAGTCAAACACAACTCGTCCGCAGTGGATGTGGTGGCAATGTTCTGCCAGTTAAGAGACTTTTGGCGTTTGCTGCAATGGCCTCGTGCGCAGTCTATTCCGTTACTATCCCAGCTTTTGGACTGCATTTGCTCGGCGGCTTTGCTTTACACAGATATCATTTACCAAGCGTTGACGGAAAGCGGTTACTTTGAACAGACTGGTCCTTTTAAAGTCACTGACGAGATGTGTGTTGCCGTTAACAACATGGAGTATGTGTGCAGGTTTATTTCGTTGCTGGCAAATTACTTTGATTTTCTGACGTTGGAGACGATTGCTACAGATAATCAATTTTCGATATTAACTAACCAACTTGAAGGTTGTCTTGGACAATTGCAGTTGAGAATTATGGATATACTAAATAGAATAGGACCCTTGATGCAAGACTCCCTTAAGAAAACCATGTTTCACTTGGCTTGGTCTCCAGACACATTACCAATCAATGAAGCAATGGAACCATTGTTTGAGTATCTGTATTATCACCTGCAATCTTTGAACATTGCTCTATTACCGCAGAATTTCCAAAGGATATTGCCAGAAGTTTGGGAGTATGTATTGGCTGAACTTAATCTACAAATGGATGGCGGTGATACTGGAGAGGAAATCCCACCCAATTTTCATGAACGACTTCATGTCGCGTTGGAAATGATGATTGCATTCTTCCACGCTGATGGACAAGGCCTTCCAATGGAGGTTCTACATTCCGAGAACCATTACCACGTGGAACAACGGTTACAATACCATCGAACAGATACTGAAACACTGATTGACAAATTCTACAGTTTACGACTTCATGATCAATTAACAAATGGTTGCTCTCAATATGGTGCACTCACGGTACGGGCATACTTTAATCACGACTCTTTGTGTGTTGAGGTAAATCTAATTACATTAAACAATTACACTTTGATATTTTATCCATCTCATTTATTTTAGGTCCTTCAAGCTCGGGAAGTTATTCCTCTTGATCCTAATGGTTTCAGTGATCCATTTGTAATTATAGAACTCTTGCCTGCTCGTGTTTTTCCGCATTGTAATGAACAGCAGACTAATGTTCACAAGAAAACACTGCATCCAATCTTTGACGAATGCTTTGAATTTAGTGTTACTCTGGAGCAGTGTCGGTCTCCTGGTGCTATGATTGCTTTCACAGTTATGGATCATGATGTCCTCACCGCAAATGATTTTGCTGGGGAAGCTTTTCTATCTCTTGGGACAATACCCGGAGTTGCTGATTGCAGTTTGGGTGTCGATAATTTTCATGGATTGAAACCAGTGGATCTTAATCTGATGCAACAACACCAGAAAAGTATTGCAATTATTGTGTGTTTATTGTTGGATCTAATGTGAGATTGCTTTTAGATCAACCTATTCTACAAATTTTGGAATCTCGAGTTACTGATCGATGTGCTCAGGACTTTGTCCGAAAACAAAAACTACGTTTTGCTAACTAGGTAAAGAGCCAACCAACTTGATCAAATCCTTAAGCGACCAACATATTTTCACACAAATTTCTTTCCACTGTCGCACTTCATTAATGCGGATGTTGATGCTGTCAGTTTATCACTTCTGTATTTACGATGAAAATTCAATTATTACTCGTCGTTGGTTGTCGGTTCTAAGAAATAATCGTGTGCTCTTATAACTGAGATAACTTTTCTATGACAAGTCAGTGTGCATGCAAGTTATAATGCAAGTAT
Source organism: Diploeciton nevermanni (assembly GCA_027575565.1). Lineage (NCBI taxonomy): Eukaryota > Metazoa > Arthropoda > Insecta > Coleoptera > Staphylinidae > Diploeciton > Diploeciton nevermanni. The sequence goes on from JAODIE010000007.1 coordinate 1,843,409, forward strand.
AAAGATATATGAGATTATAGAATAGGCAAATAATTTGAAATTTAGGTGTACTTATACTTAATATAGAAGTGGTTCCTTTATTCTGAGGAAATTGCACACAACATTACGAAGTCTCTGACAATCTAAAGCTATTATCCAAACAAAGTTCTTGGGATCTTGTACTAATACATGAATATATTATACTACCTAATCCGCTACCTTTTAGCAAGTGAGCATACATTACATAATATTTGTAGAATACATTTAGCTGGGAATGCATGTACCCTGCAAATGGATGAATATAGTGCGCAAGTAAATCCGCATTTTCTCCATATTTTTCATCTAGCCAATATATCTCACACTGTTCATGAAAAAGTATACTTAAAAGAATACGTCGAGCTATCCAAAACATATCTAATAATATAACATTCAACGCAGAAAGAAAGTACCTAATTAAAAATATAAATGCTGAATGATATTTACCGAAATAATTGGAATCTGGCCAAATTATAATGGACATGAATGTTTTACAATATATTTTATACTGCTGTATTTTCAAATTTTTGTAAATATTAATCAAAACTAGATCCATCCATAAAAGATTAAAACTGAATTGGACACACTGTTCATTTTTATGAATATAAGATGATGCTTGAGCAATCTCCAACTAAAATCATTCCTCAATGAGCTTACTGTACTGAATGTCAATTCAAATCAAAATGTATTGTATTCCTAAATGTGATAACCATAAATATTGTTATTATACAGCGAGAAACTATAACCATTACTTATTCTGTGAGAGAAGTAAATATTGTTGGGATAGTGTAAGAAATACTAAACGTTCCTTTTGAATGGCAAAGTTGTCTATTCTTGAAACGACTTATTGCATGTATCTTTTATCAAAATCATATAAACCAAATAGTTATTTGTAATATCATACAAATTTTAAAATTGCAAATTTAAGTTATTATGTTTATAATTAATGTAACAATTATGGAAGGTTTAAAAAATGGTTAATTCGCAAAAAGATTTTATTAATGACAACTAGCAGATTGTACTTATCCGATCAATAACGGAAGAGAAATTAAATGCGGGCTTAGGAAAATTAAGGTTTTTTTAAAAATCAAGTTCTTTTAAAGTCAAAATAGATACTCTAAGTTAATCACTAGCAATTTGCTTCCAATTAACATCATATCTATAGATAAAGTCTTATAGTTAACTGTGTCACTTAAACGACTTTACAATTGTGAAATATCCTATTGAGTATGCCGTTTATTATGCTGTTTATTATGCTGTCATCTTTATGCTGTTTTATGATCATGCTGTTTAACTCTTATGCTTTGAATAAAGACATCTTTTGAGAATTGTGGGAAGCTATTAGAGAACTTTAATTACCCTCGTGTTCCACTCCTGTTGATGTTTTTTAAGTTAAGTTTAGTTACTTTTATTAGCAATCAACATAAACGCAAGTTTATGGATCTAGCCCAAAAAAATAAATAGCATTTTGGTGGTGGTTGGTCATCTTCGCGAGTCAGGATTGCCGAGCGATCTAAGGCCATAGTCTACTTCGTAGTTTTCAAATCCTACTTCTGATATTCTTATTGCCGCTCTCAAAAATATTTTGCAATTTTCGGGCGGTACCTTGATGGCGAAGTACAGAAACTTGTCAACTCTAAGGAGAGTGGAGATTAGTCACTAATTTGAAGTACTGCTGTATTTAATGCTAAAATGTCATTTCGTCCGACCGGAAGCGAAGAAAATTGGTGGCCCACAAAATCTATAACGTTATCTACTAAATTCAAAAAAATCTAAAATTGCAAACAAATTTGAATTAATTTAATATAATTTGCTTCGTTTGACTTAATAATATCACAAGTAAAAACCAATGGCTTTGCCAGCTGTAGAATAATGTTAACGACTTGTTTATAATTTTAATACTGAAGATTTTAGAGTAACTATTTCACGCACATGAAATTTATTTTCTTCATCTTCGGTTTGAAATGTGTGTTTATTGCTTCTGAGTTAAGTCATCGTTTTACAAATAATAAATGATAAATTTACTTTGATACTTTATATTTTATGAATAAAACGTTTTCGGCTTGTGACTTTTTTCAGTATTTTGAATCTTTATAGTATATACAGTATTTAATAAGCATTTTCTAATGCATGTTTAGCAACATGCCCAAAATTAATTCGTATCATGATTAATTTTGCACGTCAAAATTTATTTTTCAGTGCATGTTTTAGAAAGAAAAGCAGTTCTCTTGCTTAACATAATACATAACATGTAATCTGTTTCATTCACTTCGGACCGAATTTTTACGAATGAAAATTTTTAAGTAACTTGCATATTAAGAAAGTTATTTTGCGTCTATAAGTTTCACACATTTGATACAATTATTTTACGACTTTGGACTATAGAGTAATTATGAAATATCCATCAAAGTTTGCTATTCTTTGTCTTTCAAAACCTGCCTGAAAATTGATTTGCTATAGTCTTATTTAATTGCACTTGTACGTTGTTATCTAGCCTCACTCTCAGAGTCCACCTGGTCGCCCCCAAAACGGTCGGGGATCAAGATTTTTAACTTTTTGTGCGGTCTCCCAAAGCTCCAATGTTATTTAAGACAAAACAAGAAACTTGTAGCGTGAGCATGCCATGACTGGTGACAATAATGTGCGGGTTAGGTTAGGAATTATTGTTTTCTTTGTTTCTTCTTCTGTTTTGTCGATTCATGTTTACGCTGCATTTGAGGGCACAAGGGTCTATTGTTCTATTAATCATCATTAAAAAATAATTTAGTGCTATGTTTAGTTATCTTTTCGAAGAATATTATTTTCATGTGAAAACAATTGGCGTATTAGTTTCATCAATTTCATCAACACAGCAGTAAAATCAAAACTTTATTAGACATCACTTGTCTCGTGCAGTACGTGTGGACGCAACACATGATCGATCAATTCAGAGAGTATCGAATTTATGTTATCGAGTTATTGCGTGGAGGAATAAATACCTAAGAACTGAAGAACTGAAACACGTATATAAAAAACTATAGTGAGACCAATACTTACATACGCAGTCGAAGCAAAAGCCGACAACGCAAAAACAAGACGAATGATGACCACGATCGAAATGAAAGCACTAAGAGCGATACAGGGAAAAACAATCATGGATCGAGTACGTAATGAGGAAATTAGAAGAGATTGCGACGTACAAGACATCATCAAACTAATTCACACTCGTAGCAAAAGTGACTCTAGATGACTCTAGACTGGCAAAACAGGCGAGAGTAACTATCCCACTCACCAAGAGGAAAAGAGGAAGACCACTAACACGATGGCGAGAATGCTGGATCCCGGATCGACCAAATCAACGGTAAAAAAAAGAAGAGTTATTCGTCACACTCAAACACATATGTGTTGAGCATCTAAAATTTTAGAAAATCTTTACCCACGCAAAGGTCACCTTGTTTGTAAAAGTAGTTAGTTATTTACGTGGTACCGCCGGCTCGGTGCCACCTGTGTGCCTGTGTTTGACAGCAACCACTACAATAGGCATTGAGAAATAAGAAGAAAATCGCGAATTTAGTGAAAAGTGGATGTTTGATTATTTCTTTATTGATAATTGCAATAAAGTACTATGCTCAATTTGCAAAGAATCTATAAGCGTATTCAAAGAATTTAATTTATGTTGCCACTACGGCATAAAAGTGAATATGATCAATTTAATTCAGAGTCAGAAAAATTAAAATTGATTCTTTACAAAAATCATTAGAAATACAACAAAATATTTTTAAAAAATGTAAGAAACAAAGTTTAGCATTCGTACATATTTTAAAATTAATTGCTTTCAGTTCATTAAGAAGTTCATTAAAGAAATGTATTTTGGCTGCTGTTAAAAAAAATTGGCCAAAAAAAATTAAAAATTTGAAGGTATTACTTTGTCTGCACGTACAGTAAATAGTTTGATGTATTGAAAAGCCAATATGTTTAATAAATCAAGAGAAGGTTATTTTTATACATGTTTTCTAAAAAACAGTAAATATTCTGTTTTTTCCAAGCATCTATTTATACAAACAAACATTTTCCTGAATGATTTTCATAAAATCAAAATATATAACGAGGTTGGCGTATTATCAAACAATATTCAAGAACAAAAAGTGCATTGAAAGATGTACTATTTTCCATATTTTATAGTTACATATGTGGTTGTATTTTTTTATGAATTGTATAATTTTTGTTTTCTTAATAAAAAATATTGTTTTCTCTATATTTATGTTTAATTATACACAAATTCAATGTACAGCCCGCATAAAAAAATATTTTTAAAATGGCTGTTTTCATTTTTTGCCACTCGAAATAGGTTAAACTAGAGGTTTAAGAGTTTTGCTAGTCTAAATACGTGCTGAAATCGCGGATTTACACCAAACTTATGATTGATAATAAATAAGAAGAAATTGAGGAAATTCTGGAAAGTTGTTTTGGACCTAATAGCTTTAAAGAAAATCTTGTTATTGACTAATACATAGGTAATAATAAAGCAGGAAAACAATCATATATGACTTTTAAGTCTTCTAATATGCAAGAATACGCATTCTATCAAAATGTAAAACGTCGCGTCGTCGAGTATGCATTATTTAAGACCATTCGATTCTTTTGACTTTGATTCTTATATTTAGGAATACGCATATCAAATGATTATGCATAATAATAGAGCTAAAATAGTTTCCAAATAGAACAACCTCGATATTCACGATCTGGTTGCATAAATTCAGCAATCAACTATTAAAAGAAACTGGTAATTACAAAACTGTGGTAAGATGAAGTTGATTAACTCAAATCTCAATGTGGTATCATAAACAATAATTTAGGCAAATTAATGTATCTAATAATTATGAGTTGGCTTTGGTCACGAAGTGTTGAATCGAAAAACGAAAACGTTTTATTCATAAATACTAAGTAAGTGTCAAAGTAAATTTAGCTTAATATAATGAATAATTAATTAGAGCTGCTTGTTTAGATCTTTGCAACTATTTAAAACAGTTTCTTGGTATTCGTTAATGACGGTTGATAAAAAAAAACAAGTATTAACAGAATTAGTTTTATTTACAGTTATTCCTAACAACAAGTTTATAATTTATTCTCCAATTAAGTTTTTCTAAGCTAACCAATACGATAAATTAAGATTTTCCATAAAGAGAAGTTGGTTCTTGGTTACCAACTGTTGATAAATAATTGAACCAGCCGCCAATCAGCGGTCGCGGCTGCGCCTTATTAGTTTTCTATTACTGCCTAAATCAGTGGTGAGAAAGCTTTTTAATCGAATCAATATTTAGCAGGCTGCACCAAAAGTATTACTTATGAATAATTTAAAAAACTTTATTTATAATAAACATTAGAATAAAAAAATACAACGTTTAAAAAAGTAACTTTTCCTATGTCAATTTTAATGAGAAATTTGACACTGCGGTGGTCATTTTTGATTAACTTCATGGACGAAAATAAAATAAAGAGACATCATTTAATCTGCATAGTTTGGCGAGAGATTGAATAAAAAAATCGTTGTCTACGGAAAAAACACATTTTCTAAAATCTGTATTATTCTGCTCCGGAACTGTATTCACCTCAACTTTACATGACAAACATTTTCATGAAAACTGTCTTTTTTTTAATGTAATAGAAATTTAATCAACGATAAAATGTCTAAATGTTGTGCAAATTTTCGAGAAGCAGATTATTCTGCAAAAAATGCTGTTTGCCCAATTTTAATTTGCACTCATTACCTTGAATTTTATAATATAAATTATGAATAAATAAATCCTTTACTTTGAAGTTCTACATTAAGATAATTGAGATGCTAAGTCATGTCAATAAGAAATCGAAAATTGCCTATCTATTCTTTATTACCAAATTAAGCAAATATTCAAAAATAATTATAATTTGTTTTTTGCCAACAAATACTTTTAAAACACTAATATTATCTTTTTACTAATAATAATACACATACGTCTTTCAAGAAACCAGAATTTCTAGTCCAAATAAGCAGCTTACCCGTCTGACCGAAATTATCGTGTAAAACTGTTACCATTTTAAATCAACATAAATAAATACTATATAAGTTTGCAAAAGATTTTTCTTTATGGTTTATAAAGTAAAATATTTTTATATTAACTATTGCTATTTCTAGTTTGACCAAGTGTTTTCTATTGATAAGTTTATTACAGCGCCGTTTAAGATTACTCTTTTATTTAAAATATATGTTAAGCTTGATTACTAAATGTTAACTTTAAATGAAAAGAATTACTACCTACTTGACAGCCAATTAAACTAATAAGGTGATATCGCAATACCTGGGTAGCCGCTGGTTCATCTATTAATCAGCAAATTAAAAGCTAATATTATTTAATTAAATTGATATTGTTTAATATTTACACTTCTTTTTAAACAAGAAATAAATCTCATCCACCTACAACCTGAAATTCTTTTTGTCTGAAACCAGAGACCTTGAAGCAGAGAGAAGCAATTGCAGCATCTGAACCAGGCACTGTAACTCCTGCAGGAACAATAAAAGTACGAGGGCGATTTCGACGGCCGCAAGGAGCAATAAAAAACCGTGAATATATTTTTGTGTAATTGCGCTCCATAAGTCCGGAGTTTATTATTCTTAGTTTGGCGGCGCTGGCGTGTTACAACTCCCCAGAGGGCATCCTTCAGGTCCTAGCACCTATCCGCTGCCACTATTGTAAAGAAAAACACAAGGTACGTGAACACGAACAAGCATTCATCGTAGATCTCTTCTTTATATGAGAAAATAAAAGCAATGTACGACTGCTGCCCGCTCCTTGTAGTAAATTAAAAAAACACAAATAAAGCGCGTGAGGAATCTTATTAACGTTTGCGTCAATTTCGCACAAAGTGGGAGGTTTTACGTTCCCTGTTTTATATGTTGGGAGTTTCTAAGCAAGAGTTATTTTTGTGTCCACAGCTCAAACATGTACATGCATGCAAGACGACACGACTTGGCAATAACATGTGCGAGTTGTCCTGAAGTAGTTCACGACAATGTATGCTTTTGTTCCCTTTTTGGTTACGAAGGAGACAGGAGAAAAACAAAGCACAATGGCACTGAATCCGTATGCCGTTGGTACCACCAGTACGTTGGTGGATATAGTGCTGGTAAGAAGAAAACAATATGTGGTCTCGTTAATTTTGCACGTGTTGCGAATGTTTACATCGCAACACTCTTGAATTCTTGCATTTGCAAATAAATGTAGTTCGGTGCCCGAATGCAAATTTCCTTATTTTGCGCCTGATTACGTTGTACTGCATTGAATATAGTGCAAAGCAACAATAAACCAATATGGAACACGCCTTGGAAAATGTCCAAGCTTACATTGCAAAACAATGTCAATGTCATGCCAGCAAAAGGCTGCGTGGTGAGACCCAGACTTGTCTTAATTGAAACAGCAACAAAACAATTAGTAACGTCACAGATTGAAGCAATTAGCAGCCGTGAATGCGGCCCGGCAGCGCATGGAGAGAGACGTGTTGTCACGTGGCTTCCGCAGGGGCGTGCTCGCTGCATTATCCTGTCACTTAGTCCTATTTCCCAGTTGGATTCGGGGGATAATATAATTATATTTTCCATTGCCGCCGGCGGCAATGTGCCTGGACGAGATATAGTGGCGCGAATGGACGGGTTGGCTGATGCGCATCACTGGCTTAGATAGGCATTGAGCGCTGAATGCATATAAATTCAGGATTTAAATAACTTGGGGGCTTGATGAACATCAGTGGTCAGGACATGTACATTTAACAATCAATTTACACGAGGATTAATATTAAGTGGAACTAATGCAAGTGTAAAATATTTGTTGCATTGCTAAATGTTAGTTTGAGAAGAAGTGCAATTAAGTATTAATGATTGATTAGTTATTTGAGTTTAGTTGCTCTAGTAATATATAGGGGGCGTGCAATGTTCAATTGTGCAGTAGCACAAGCTCAAGAAGAATTCAAACACTTTCAAAGCATAATTGACTTTTATAGCCAATGCCATTATTTTAAATTTTTTCAATTATTTAAATATATTATTGGCATTTGATTAAATCGTAGATAGTATGCAGGCAAAAGGAAAATAAAAAATTGAGTGAGACATTATTAATTGTTTGCGTGCGGATGCATAATTGAGGCGGCGTCAAGCAGGGCCCCCTCGTCAATTAATTATTAACAAGTGTATATATTCCCAACCAAAATCCGTAGCGCCTATTTATTGACACTGTCCGCAATCGTCGATCGGCGAACGATAGACAGTCACAACAAGGAATGCAAGCGCACCAAGTTGCCGAAGCGTTCGGCTCGTTCGAATCGAAACAGCGCGTCACAATTAATAATAATCGCGAATTTAATGCTGCGCCAATGAATGATGCATGACACTTTCAAACTTGATAAATAAATCTCAACGTTCCTCTTCCGCCAACATCAGCATGCGCAATCAATTATTGTTGTCACAATTGTCGCCGATAATGAAAGCACTGTCAATGGAAAAGTGTCCGAAATTAAGGTTTTACATTAAATTACTCCCAATTTAATTGCGCGCTGATTATTACTTTGGCATTTTTCTATCGCGATTAATAATGCACGTGTCAGCGCAATCAGCCGGCGATATGTTATGCAAAAGCGAATCAGCGCGCAAATCAAATCAAAACCCGTTAAAAACTTTTCGATGTTAATTAATGGTTTAATTACAAAAATATGTCGCGGCGCATACAAATCAACGTCGTCAAATGAACATTGCATGTTCATTTCATTTGGTTAGGGCCGTCCGCCAATTTTATTACGCTTCGCTTTTTAAGCCTTTTAGTTGGATAGGTGGCGTTATTAACTAATAATATGGTGACGCTGATGGCAGATTTATATTTTGATAGTGACCTGCGTGGAATAAATCGGATAAATCAGGATAGGATTATATTGAACACCTGTGGGCTGAACACTTCGCTTGGGGAAATTATCACAAAAGAGATGACACAATCTTAAAACAATGAACCTAGTATTTTGAAAAAATTATAAACTATTTCGATAGTTACATCTTTCACTAATATAGTATACAATTTAACCCTACCATTTTTAAATAAATTTAATACCTGAAGTACCTGAAGTGCTGGAAAGAAAAGTGGCGCAACCTAGAATTGCTCAAACTGAATTAATCGTAACATTAATGAGAAACAATAGACAAGTATAGTAAGATAGTTTATTTGCGTACCGGAACAATTGTACAGTGTTACATAGAAATTGGAAAGTCAGCAAAAATTTGTTTTCATTATGTTCGATTTGGTCAATGTTTATTTCCGTTAGTTATGTTGATAGCAGTTTAAAGTTTACGTTAAAAAATTTT
>JAODIE010000007.1:1852878-1956335 GCA_027575565.1 Diploeciton nevermanni
ATTTTTTATAAGTAGTTTTCCAATTACGATTAATGTCAGCTCAAAAAGTAAAGACAAAAAAGTAATTAACAAGTATCTTCTGTTTGATAAGTAAAATCCTTCCATTTGTTTGTCCACTTGATTAGAGCATACCAAGTATCATAAGTACCTCTCTCCATTCAAAGAGGACAAATATAAAAATATTTATAGCGCATCACATGCTCGCATCCTCGACCAAATGTGTTTGTTGCATCAAAGATTGTATCTCGATGTTGCGTGTCCGCACCAAGTGTAGCTTCTTGGAGGCGGCTTGCATATTTGATGAGGGTGTTTGGCAAGTCGTCGCAGTCGGCACGCCAGAGGCCCATAACTCATATCGGAGCGAAACGCCTCGCCGATCGGATGCAATCGTTCCTCACTTCTCGCATGCTTTTACATACATAAAAGAACGGCCGCCATCAGAAGACGCAAAGTAGAGCCAGCAACAGTAAGGGGGCGGCTGTTGCTTATCTTTGATGTGTATGAAACTACAATTGGAATAAATCGAAAATGTCTTTTTGTCGATTCTGTCATGAAAGACAAAATATTAGTATTCCTCAGTTCTAGCATGAGCTTAAAAGGTTCAAGGTAGAGAATACTGTCTGTCAGGCATTAATTTTCTCGTAAATTAAATGATTGATGCGGTTTTAATTTGATTGTTTTAAGAAGTAGATACATTTCTTGTAAGTGTAGAAGAGGGGGACTAATTAATCTAAGCATTCAGTTTTCTACCGTTTCCGGTTTTCCATAACGCACCAACTTAATTTGTACCTTGCCGACGCACGTTACGTGTGTGGAAAAACACAAATTGTGTAATTATTACCTACGTGTACTAATCTAACTCGCACATGTGGGAGCCGGTAAACTCAAGTGCTTATTAGTGACTACTAGACATACAACTAAATATATTGGAAGTTGAAGTTGGATCGTGGTGGACGTTGAAAGTGAGCTATTGAAAACTTTTTTTCCGTCTAATTAATCCCGAGCAGAAAAAAAATCGAAACTGTATAATTACAACTTGATAATAACCGTATAATTATTGAAACAAAACGGGGCACTCTGGTTATGTATTTTAAAGAATTTGGTATATAGTATAGGTATATAGTCTTGGAACGCAATATATTTTTTCGTTGCACATTACAACCGTACAAGTGTTACTTTAACTGCGTTTTTAAGAGATCCATTGGCACAAGAAACGTTTCTATTTGTCTCACGGGAGAGATTTCCCAGCGGCGTGAGCTTAAAATTGTACCCGCTTTCTTTTTCTTTATATTCACTTACATTACGATTCGTGCACAATTCGTTTTGTTCCCGGCCTCCGCCATATTCAAACTGGAAGCGGCGCCTTATTTTATGAATGCTAACTGCCTAATGTTGGCCAAGTGTATTGCCAGCCGCCATTTTGGTTACAATAACCTGCGAGCGTCTATTTTTCCTGGCCGCCACTTAACGCTCGAGATGCAATTGCGCCGTTTGCCGGAACGTGTAAGTATTAATCATTCATCCTAACAACTACGCAAACGGCAATTATTTCCCAGGCGCCAGCGTAAACTGCATTGCATTAAGTTTTAAAAAACAATCGACACAAATTTATTGCACATCTTCCTATTACATGATTTCATTTTTATATTACAACCAAGAGACTTTCCTTGTTTCTGTTTTATTAATGCGGAAAACGCAAATGCGGAAGCTAAACAAGCTCAGCATTATACAAATCATATCTTAACAAATTCAAATTTATAGAGGGGAGTCTAAGTAGCATCCGGTATACCAATCAACCCAATAGGATCAGTAGTTGTTAAGCAAATATCTTGTTGTACATTAATTTTTAAATCATTATTTTTTAGTTAATAAAGCAAATAATTTACTTTAATCAAGTACCTCGTTAATTATGGCTAATATTGCAACCTTGACTGACCCCCAATGGAAAAATTCTATTACCAGCTATTTTCTTATTAATACATCAAGACAAACAGATCGACCTGGGTAGATAGGCAAAAATGCCCGGCGAGTTTTTAAATGAAAGATGCCGACGTACAGTACAAAATTTCGAGAAAAAATTGCTCACGTCTGCCGAACAAATCCGGTAGCACGCCAATATAAACATAATTAAAAGTAAAGCATCCCCATCCCCCCACTTTTTAATCGAGTTTTTTTTTGCTGCATTGCGTGTGCTACATTCAGTCCCTTAGAGCAAGTGGCGCACGCACGCTTGTTTAATAATAACGCGAGCATCGACGCAAAATTTTCGCGCACTACCACCGCCATCGATGTATATCGCCTCGAGCTGCGTGCGGTTTCCTGATTAAGAATTTGCACCCCCAAGCGTTGTTTGTCATTAGCTTGTGTTAGCATTGCACAGGGCGCTTCTGTTTGCCCACCACAGATGTGGCGAAGGCGAGACTGGTGCCTGTCTAGCAGCCAAAATGACGGCGTGCACGCGCAAAACCAACACAATCTGCGCAGTGCATCCCCGCGGCAGCGGCGCAAAGATTTTTACTAATTTAATCAAACACGTAGGCGTTCAGTTGTTTAATAAAAATGGCTTCACATTCAAACGTCGTCTATGTCTCCCTACTGAAACCTGCTAGATTGGATATTGCTATTATAATTGGGACAAGACATGCGGAACTCTTGTTGGTAGCACATTGTCGGCGGTAGGTTGCTGGGAGGTTGGTAGCCTGGATAGGAGCCGGGACATCCGGGCGTGGGGCAACCGGGTGGGTACAGAGGCTGACAAAAAGGATTAAACGGTCCAGATTGTGAGGCAGTCTGTTCAAAGGATGGAGGTGGCACTGGGGTACCCACCTGCTGAGGTAGAAACGTCTGCGGGATCGCAGAGCCATCGCAATGCACGCTCGAGCAGCCGACGGGAGTCGCTGGGCCGCAGCTCACCCAGTTGCCACCCGGCGGCACGCAGTATGATGAATGATCCAAATAGCCACTGTTGTTATTGGCGCGTCCCTTGCACATGCACTGCATGCTTTCGATGCGGCTGGTCCTCTTCACTTTCTGCGGCGGATCGCCGTTGAGCTGTTTCAACAGCCTATCGCAGTGCATCTCCTTCAGGAGAGGGTTCATTACTATGGATTTTGACTGGACGACGTGAGTATTAATTTAGATCTTGGGAATCTAAATCTGACGGTAAATTTAATGTTGATTGGGCGTAACGAGATTGTTTGTTTGTGTGACGCTGACAGATTACATAACAACTAGCGATGCTACTTGGATCGAAATGCTCATAACAACGCTAGTAACAATAATTATCATGCAACTGGCATCATTGCAGAATAATACACATGCTACTATGCCAGCCTCATCATCACACATGCTGACTTATTCAGTTTGATAATTAAAGGTGGTAATTAATAGTGAATTATAGATCTTGCCGGAATTGATCTCGAGGGCGCCCTCTGCCTTACCTGTCCGCGTAACAAAGGATTTTAGATTGTGTCCGCAACCGCCGGAACATGATATTAACCGGCGTTTATGCGACATATTCGTACTCTCGATGCATATTTCAGGTGGCGCCGAAGAGTCGCTATCCCAAAAGTGGCTGGCGGCGGTGGCAGAGAGACAGGTCAAACGCTGCACATGGTTGGAATGATGCCGTCGAACGCGAGCTGCCAACTTCCGAACTGTCCGCCGACTAATTGGTCTGCAACAACGAGCCCATCTGCGGAGACAAGCAGACCGGACGAGAGACGAGTTTAGATTGCGGTTGTGGCACATCCGACAGCCTTTTAGCCAGTCGAGAAACAAGTAAATACCAGGCGTTGACTGAAATTAGTGCGGAAATGGTGCTGCACCATCACACGAGGGATATGATTGGTGATTTCAAATGAAGAAAACATTGAAGAGGTGGGATAGAGTAGTCTTCTCTTTGTCGAGTCTTGAATATTCACCATAAGATTCTCTATATTATGACAGGGCGACGACTGAGAATTGTTTATAGAAGAGCCGTGTAAATCTCGAGCGCACTCGTGTGATGTGCAGGTCCCCGGCGGTTCCATAATCAGTCCGACGACCAGGTGTCAAGTCCTTGTGCTCTCCGGCTGCTGAATAAAAGAAGAGTCGTGGGGCGGGCGTCGGTGGCTGCGACCGCCGCCGTCGACGTGTGTGCGCTCTCCGCTCTCCGGACGGCGTTAAAAGCCACGCGATTAAATTATTAACCTCTCGCCGCTGCTTGACCCAAACCGCCTTCAAATATTTAATTGTTTTGCGCCGCGCGCCACTCACGCCGCTCTGATTTGTTATGTCAAATCGTTACTTATGCATATTGTCGAGCCATCCAGGCGTTGAAAGCCAAACGCCAAACACGCCGTCGCACATGTCCTCGGCTGGCCGGCGGGACACCACCATCGGGGAGTGGACCCTTTTTATCGGCGCGCATCTGCATCTCCCGCATGAGCTGCATGTCTTACAGAATCAAAAACGACAAGTGGCGCATACGGAAAAGCGTCGTAAGTTTGGTTATGCGCGACCAAAGTCGTCAGCGTCATGGGACCACAGCCAAAAATGCGCAATGTCACCAGATGTATTGTCGTGTCTATAATTTAGCCTTAAGTTGAATTTACAAATCACAACCCGTATATTTATGTGCGACTATGTTTTTTCTTAACCGTTTGATTTATACATGCGAGCCTTACATGCGGTAGATAAATTTTTCACGAGCGATAATATCTGTATTTAGCGCAGGTATTCATTGATAATGATATGATAAGTTCAGATGCGTGCGTGAAAACGAGCATCTTCTGTTATTTGACGATTATTGAAATTACGGTGTGAGAAATGTGAGCGCTGCAACCGCACGCTGTTAATCGGCGGTAACATGTGGAGATTTTCATTATGCATGAATACTTTGTGAACCTAATATTATCTAATACCCACAATTTATTACTAAATAAGCGGCGATGGAAAAGAGGTAAAAATAGAATTCTTTCCCAAATTGTAGACAATTGCTGTTAATTTGATTTGGATAATCAAAGTTATTACCAAGAAAGACTCAAGGAAAATAAAACATATTGCATGTATTTATTATTTATTTCATTTTATTTCCACTATTAATGCAAAGGATAACAAACCTAACATTATTGTAATATTTTAAATGTTCAACAAAATGATATAAGCCTGTCAATTTTATTTACAATAATACTTTCATTTGCCTAGAAAGAGAGACATATCTTAACATGTTAGGAACAGAGTCAATTTCCGAGGTCTGCGCTGCTCGGTGGCTTTGCTTACTCTCCCAAACTCTCCCAAACTCTCCCTATAGCAGTCACTCGTGAGCAAACAAGTTGTTTACGGATGAACCAATCTGTAGCGAACGCGACATGAAAATAATAACAGTTTCCTTGATTGATTTACAAAGAAATGTTTAACATTTTGGACCTGCTTCTGCCATATTCTTTGTTTTCAAAATAACATACTACTAGTACGATCAAGAGATGACAATAGTCTCTGAACTAACTTATAAAGTTTCTATTTAATATATAAACTACATAAAAGCACTGTAAACATCAAATACAACAAAGAATGTCTTCAGCACAACTGCATCACGCAATAATCAACAACAAAGTAATCAATCTAAAATCAAAAAACAAATTTGAATGCAATATATTTAAAAACTATATAAATCATCAAGTTTCTTTTTTCATATTTTGTGTATACATATGTTTTCTATTGTTGGTAGAATATTGTTATTATTAGTTTAATAAATCCTACCTTAATTTTTAAATAATTTTTTTAATTGTTGAATAAAATGGAATAACAATTTAAAATCAAATCGATTATAGTTTCATTCAACAGTGAATTAACGTCTAATTAGGTAGTAATTAATCAAACATCACCGAGTACCGCGTGCACATATCGATCATCAATGTTAATTTCCAAATTTGTACCTTCTTGTTATGTACATTCCATTTAAACAGAATTCAATCAAACCCTAAAAACTTCTCCACTTTCCAACACACTCAACTCTTGTGATTGCTCTTTTTCACATCATCCCTTTCTACTACTTTCCACTTTAGTCTTTGAAGAAAGATACTCAAATCAAAAAGAGTGAAACTCTAAAATAACAAATGATTCAGATGATAATCCGCCACCCTCTGACGTTTTGTCACTAGCGCGCGTTTTATCATTTGCTCGATTGCAAACCGGTTTGCCGCAATAATAATTTGTTAAATGTATTATTGCTGGTGCGTTCAGCAGCCACCGGAAGGGTGGTTTGCAGGGTGTACGCACGTGGCGTAACCTCGAGGTAATGCAAACAGGCGTCGTGGACGACATAACGGCAACGCGTGCCGCTCAAGTGGCGCATTAATTCGATCACATCGTGATTACGAGAAAACCCTGGGATGCAATTAGATACGTATATCAAGGGCGCGTGTCGACCATACCCCCCGGGCGCGCGACTAGGAAACAATGAACAAATTGTGTGTAAGACCGGCGCAAATTGATTTGTGCTCTTCTTGTTAACCCATTAACTGATTTTGATGGAATTCACTTACAGTCTAAATTTTAGGTTTACAATTTACTCAATATTGAAATATTATGACTAATAGGGTTGAACAATTTTATACTTAAGACAATTTCATGGTGTTATTCTAGAAGAACGTATAGATCATTATGTAATTGGAAGTATTTTGACACGTTTCTTGAGAGTTTATGGAATAAAATCTCAAATAGCATTAAAGCTATAGGATACTGTTTTATTTTGTGACTTTGTGGCTTGCTCCTCTTCTTAGAAGGTGTATAAAATGCATCGTAATAACTGTGATACAATTATCATTTTTAACTTTAATCAAATACCAGCAAATAAGAAAAGAACGAAAATAACACACTTTAAATAAAATTGGATCTTATAATGGGTAATATTACACTCTTAGTTGCTATTACTAACAAGTAATATACGTTTTTATTACCTAGATTTAAATTTAACCCCTTTGGCACAAATAAAAACGGTTCCGACCATAGTTGTATCTTACATTAATTTATGTGTTTAATGATTATTATTTAACGCGCAAACTGTCTCGCTGGCACCCTTAACGGCGTGCTGCCTTACTAGTTACTGGGTTACGGGTTTGAACCCCGCTAACAATTCCGTTATTAACAATGTACGCTCACAAGTCACCCACCTTGACGCCCTACCCCCGAAATCGGATACAAAAATCATGAAAGTAAAGTCTGCATCATAATCTTACGACTTGACTATGAATTGTTTTGAATTGGTTGATCATATCTATTACACAATACCAATTTCCAAATTTGCAAAATAATATCACTTACATCTTCGGTGCAGCACACTTGTAGAGCATGGAATGGCATTGCAAAAAGTCAAAGATAGGGTGCAAGTATTGTATCTGTTTCCAACTCGTAGATTCCCAGAAATCCCAAAAGTATAAGTTTGCTGTACTTCACTCTCGGATCAAAGTATATGGGGAGGCCTTCACTCGTATGTTTATATTTATTTTATTGTCATGCATGTCGCACTTGTAGATTCGTATTCTCCCTCTTTGTAAACGCATTCGTATGCTGGAGCTATGCGTGTTTTGATGTGTCTTCATAAAAAGCAAATTTATTGCACGATTCCACTCAGTACAATGGGGCGATACGAATATAATTTATTTGCAGAATGCACCATCTAATCTATGCCGTGAAACATGTAAGGTTTTAAATCAAATTCTGCAAGAATAGCAATATTCACAATGTGAAAGACATCAAAGTGATTTGATGATATCTTGGTCAATTTCATTACATTTATGCAAGTATCATCATCAAAAATATAAAGCAATATAATGTTATTAATACATATGTCACTCTTTTTGGGTTTGTTTGCATTGATAGCGCATTCGTGTTGCAATCCTTTTCCGGTTTCGCCACCGCATAATTTCAACCCACACTACTCCTTCAACGAGTTTAGCTACGTTTTGTCGAACATATGTTACTTGCTTGACGGTAGGTAATTACTATTCAAATTCGATAATATTCACTTGTGATCGAATTTGCGTTGCTTTGCGTGCGGAAATAGGTTGCTCTTTTGCTGGAAATGTTAGGGGGTCTGCTGCACGCAGAGTGGTCACTGTGATTTGCCCAATTACTACTTGAATGGCGCTCAATAAAAATGCCCACTTCATACAGTCAGCAATGCACCAATAGGGAATTTATTGCTCAAATAACAATAATATAAAGTTACTTTTTCTTTAAATGTGTAATGTTGAGTTTTTATTCATTCCAACATGTCTTTTGAAACGTGATTTTTGAATCCTACTGGTTAATATAAATTGATATTAACAATCAACATAGATTAATCTATATTCCATTCTAAAAATATTAACAAAGTAGTATACAATTTTGTAAATATTAATCCTGTGTTACATATATTATCTGACTAACACGTTTATCTGACCGATATTTCAGGTTCTTAAGGTCTTACTCACAAGGCTTTATATTTACCAGCAGAACTCTCAAAACATGATCAGACATGTTTCTATGTATTCAAAACAACTTGTACAATATATTGGATAATTGCGTTTATTTAACGACGTTTAATTTGAGAAGTATTAACAGCAGCATCTCATTTTGTAAAATTATATATTACACAAATTATCTGACCATTTATTTAACCATAAACCAATAAGGAATTTATGTCTTATAATGCAATATGTTTAATACCTTTCAAATGAATTTCTAGAGTTTCACCGATAAGCCTTTATATTTGCCATTAGAACGCCGAAAACAAGCTCAGACATGTTCACACATGTTGAGTTAAAGTTCTCTCATATAACACACATTTTTATTTTATATGACTGTTAATAATGTTAACAGTAATACCCTATTTTGTAAAATAATACTTTCCTCATGTTACATACATTATCTGACTATTTCAGTTGTTAGCAATTCACTTTGCCCTGTCCTGGCCACAAACGCTCAATTGCAAAGTAGTTGTTTATCTAAAGGCAATTATCGGAAAAGGTCGTCAGCCTAACCCAAACAAGTACCTAGAATAAAAAGACCTTAGCTTCTCACCGGGCACTTAATTCTTTTTTCCTGCTGTACGTGCATGACGTGAACGGAGGACTCCGTTGAAACAAATGCTCAGTAAACATTGCAATCAAACAAGAAGCACAAGCCAATTGATTTTCATACCCTTAAAATGTAACAAAGCTCTAGCTTCATACGTGATTAAACTCAACTTGACAGTTTTTAAGTGTCAGCATTATGCCAAACCATCAACAAATCAATGATGTAACGAGTACAAGGATTTCCATTTTAAGTTCAACCATGGATGGTCTCGTCGACCTGCTGCGTACCTGGCTGACTAACGAAGAGCTGCAAACCACCATTCTTATGGGACTCACCTGCATCGGAGCCTGGGTGGTACTCACTTG
Organism: Diploeciton nevermanni; assembly: GCA_027575565.1. Taxonomy (NCBI): domain Eukaryota; kingdom Metazoa; phylum Arthropoda; class Insecta; order Coleoptera; family Staphylinidae; genus Diploeciton; species Diploeciton nevermanni. The sequence continues at coordinate 1,862,286 of JAODIE010000007.1, forward strand.
GTTGTTTTGCGTATGTGATGCGATCTTGAACTTCCCCACTCGTATCTTGTGTCTTTCCGCAGACGCTCTAATGTCCCATGCGCACATCCCTAACTTACAGGTGCTGGTATCACTTGTCTGGCCATTCCTCATCATCGTTGGTGTGATGTTTGCTTTTCCGGATTTAGCAACTACACTCATCTCAAAGAACTCAAAGTTTATCTGCAATATTCTAGAAAAGATCGTCATTGCTGTGTCACAAAATAGTACCAATCAGTCGGAGGGAATTGAACATCAAAATGGGTGCCATTGAAAACAAATTCAATGTAAAATTATTAATGTACTATATCTTTCTGAACTTAGCGAGCTGCTAATAAAGGTGGAAAAGAGTAGGATGCCAGCAAGACAATAATAATAGTGCAATCAAATAATACGGCGCTTATGTAGCACCATAAAGGCGATTGAACGTCGTGTAATGTTTGTGACGACCAAATTGAAAGCCATCGATGGACGGCGGCCTGCCTAATAGCCGTCCGCCTAGCTTCCATCCAACCGTCCGTCCAGGTTGAGTTAATTACAGACAACCCAGAGAACCGTTTGGGAACTATTGTTTAAACAAATGGCTTGCAAATCAGGTTACCATTAAATATATACTACCTTCTACATTTATTTAATTAAATATATTGGATTTCTTTCCCACCGCATTGCTGCTTGTGGCTTGTAAACGCAATTTATTAAATGAAATCAAAAGCACATGATTTGCATGTGTTTGAATATAGCGATGTGTAGATAGACTCACTGCACGAACACTTCACTTAGCGCAACATTAAAAGACAACAGATTTTTTAATGACCGATGAATCCATTTGATATCACCGCTAGCCGCCCTCGCCATTTAATTAAATATTCGTGACGATGCGCTATTAAAAGTTTCCACAAACAAATGCGAAGCATGCGCAGCAGTCAGCGTTCTATCACGCGTGATAATTACCTCTCTTCGTTTGTGGTCTCTGCAAATATGTAAATCTGCCATGGATTTTTCAAGTGTCTGGTGGTCCTGTGATATGCAATCAATAAAAGTTCATAACAGGCAGTCGGCGGACGCCCGCGCGAGTGTGTTCTGATTGCAATTCAAAAATCTATACGCCGTCAAAACGCCACTAATTTGTCGGCGGAGCCGGTTTGGGAAGGAGGGTGGCAGCGGCGGCGGCGCGCGGCAGTGCGGGCCGGAAAGGGGCGGGCATGCGCGCGCTGCTGTGACTCCAATGGACGCCGAGGCGCCCTCAGTGTGCATCCCGTTCGCCCTCCAGACCAGTCCACACAGTCCAGTGGTGAGTGCCGCGCGCGCGCCCACCATTCGAGAGCTCACCCAGGCACCGGGGGTTGCAGTCGTGTTACTTGGTCCTCAGCTGCACACGCGAAAACAACTCTGCAGCAGCAGCAAGGCCAACAATTTAAGCAATCGTAACAACATATCCAACTAGCCCAGTCAACTTAGACCAAGGGTCCCAAAGTAACATTGTCAAGTGTAGTGCAAGTGATGATTACATCGTGGATTGGTTGTTAGTTCATAGATTTGGACTTGGTGGAGGTGTAAAATGTCGTGTCCGCGTCGCGAGTTGTAATTCGTTTTCCGTTTATCGTACTACTGCTTGAAGGGCAAGCTTTAGTTGACTAACCATATTATAATAGACTGACTCCTCAAGTTGAGGTTAATCCATCTATAAAGATGATGTACTCACCGGACAAGATGATGGGTGCGAAAGGCCCAACTGGATTGCATGGGCCCATCACATCAACCGGCGCGTGCTTTCCGGGCCGCTATTCACCAACATACAGGAGTCCTGAACCCATGGCTCGACGCTGCATGCCTAATCCATCGGTAAGTCTACCATGCTCATAACTTATTTATTCTGTTGACACTCTCCCGCAACGTGTTCTAACCATGCTCTAGCATATTAAATACACGCAGTTAAATATTTTTGTTTATAATAATTTTCAATTTTAAACAACCGAACTAGAAACTTTCTTAGAAGCAGTTTAGTGTTGGGAATTCAATAAAACTATGTTTTATGGCAAATTTAAAGCCCACGTCTTAATGTAAGGCAGTGTAATGCATTGCAATACATAACCTAGTCTTTCAGCTGTTTAGACTTGTTGTGTATGTGTCAATGTAAAAAGTCCGGAGAGCAAGCAACGCGCTTCAGAGATCGAGGCGAAAACGCGTTGCATCATTGATGGCGCTCACCTGAGCCAACTCGCAATACGTGTACGCACACACGCCGTCGCCGCCGCCGCCGCCTCATGCATTACTCACGAGATGTAGTTAACGGCTGGCACAGCTTTACGTCGGGAACCGCAAAAATCGCCTGCTGGTGCGCTTAAAGCGCGCAAAGTCAATTTCTTTTTGCTCGAATTATTACGAAATTGCGGATGATTTTCACAGCTGTTTGAACGCATTAGAGCACAAACTAAACTGTACAAGATTAAGAAAATAACGTCACATATTTAATAAACACTAAGTGGAACATTATTTCTATCTTTTTTACTTTTGCCCTATAAAACGCAACATTCTTGTACGGATGTACGCGAAAACAATGTTCACTCCAGCCATCGAAGGGACGCTTTATTTTTATTACGTGTATGCGATCGACGGGACGCATTGGGACACTGCGTAAATTCACTGCCTACCTGCTGCATTAGGGGTTGCTCGCAGGATAATAGCATCAATACACTAAGGTGCCATGCATATTTACACGAATTAAACAACGTCCAGCGCCATCCGAATACACATTTCCAATGCAATTTCCCTTGATATAATTGCGCGTTTTTCATCCCCGACTGCCACAATTTATTTTTATCGAATCTCTCTCTTTTATACTTTGTCATAAAAAGCGGCAAAATTTCTAAATCCCGTCGGCTATTGTAAAATTCAAATGAGACAATCTACAGGTGGATAAGTATGCACATATTTATTTAATTAGATTTAAACCTATCTGTAGTAGCCGCAGGAAAAAAGATAATGTGTTGTCGGTAGGTGACGATTTGTTAGTATTTTTATTTGGATTAATTCCAGTTTATCGGAATACCGACGGTTTGTTAATAATTGATCGAATGCATTCAAACTGCCACTATGAGCATTACTACTTGCACATGAGCGTATTGCTCTGGTTTTGCTTCAATTTCACTGTATTATGCTTTTATTTTCCATGCGAGGGATTAAAATAGTTATGGTGGAAAATAATTAAAAGGATTTTTCTAAATAGGATGGAAATCCAATGGTAATCAGTGCGCATTTCCATTTGGGAGAATTTGTTTTGTTTATTTCACTAAATTACAACACAGAATTTACTGCGAAATTTAATTTAGAATTAATAAATTGAGCATATATAATTAGAAATTTCCAATTGCCAAACAATAAAAACAGGGATGATTTTTATGTGTTTTGTGTTGCCTATGATATGATATTTGAAAGTATCTTGTCTAACTAAATATAACTGTTACTAATTATTACTAAATATATATATAAACATTTTTATTAAATTTTTATTGCTTAGTCACTTCTTAACAAAGATGAAAACAAGATCAAAGTAATGATCAGTTTTTCTTAAGAAATGAATGTTTTTACAATTTTCTCTACAATAAAAGTATTCTTACAATTTCAAAATGCAATTCATCAATTCCAAGAAATTATTATCAACTTAATTAAAATAGATAATATTCTGAATTTACATATTAATTTAGTTTGGTATGTCACCTCGCAACGGTGCAAAATGAGCAAGCGTCTAACTTATTCATGTGCGAAGCAATAACACTTTGGCACAAACCAAGCGCACAAGTGCATCAAAAAACAATAAAGAGAATAATTAACATTACAATTTACACTGCATTAAACGTACCATCTTGCATTCAATTTTCTAAATAAGTCATTTAATATAATCACCAATAGAATCTAAAATATTCGACTCTAATAGACCCTTATTTGAGCTTAAATCATGAGCACTTAAAAAGTTTCAAATATACAATTTAATTCCATTCAGCCAGAAATGGTTCCTGTTTTTGTAGGGAGTTCACACTCTAATCTATAGTAGCAGCATGCGAAATCTTTTTACAGCAGTGGTGGCATTAGACGTAAGAAGGTCTTCCATCCCTGAGCTTATTAGCTTGCTGCAATAATGCAGTCAGTGGTGACAAGATGTACGCTCCCCATGCAATTTGCGATGCGCTCATTGTAATGTAACTTTCGGCGTTGAGGGTGCGAAAATAGGCGCGTTTGTTATCAGCGTTGCATTATCCTACGAGGCTAAGAGAAGACACTTCCACTAATCTTGCATGTTTATTGTGAACGGTGCTCTTAATTTTCATAGTGTTTAAACGGTTAAGGTGTTGGGCTGCACCAGAATGAGTTATGACCAAGCAAAGAGAAAAGGGTGAAAGAAGCAAAGCAGAAATAGCGATGAGTAATGTTTTTTTGAATAAATAAACTCAAGCTAAATCTCTTACTAACTATAATCATTGTAATTATATAATTAACAGTAACACGTTAATTTGACATTAAAATATACCTTGAAGTTTAAAAGCAGAGAGTAAAAGAAATTGTGCTGTCTACGTTACATTAGCTTCGAACAAGATTAGTATGGAGGCGTGATACAACCTAGCGAAGTGCTCCAGTACGACGCGGAACCCTAACCTAAAGTTAGAATAAAAATTATTCTTCAGTGAAATTCTTTTCATACAGAAACCACTCTTCACTTTTAAAAGAAAACCATTTTAGCTGGGTCTTGTGGAAATTATAACAATTGTAGAAATATGTACAAATACAAATAAATTAATAACTGAACAAAGGAATTGCAGAAAATCTTGTCGCACTGCAACTCTTTTTCTGCATAGTTATGTAAATTGAGTTGCATACATTCACAAAGATTTTACATTGATGCGTAATAATGTTATTTCTATGCTTTTGGTAATAATTATCGATATTAACAAGTGACCGATTAATTTGCCTATAATGATGATGCATTTTTGCACTTCTCCACCACCGATATTAGTTAGCAAGGTACTTCGCATTATGTGCCGCGATGGCATAAATAAATGCGCCATAACTTAGGCAATGACCGGTGTCCGACGTCCGGTCGGCGTCGCCATAAATTCATTTAACAACTTTACCGGAGATCTTCCCGCAGGCAAGCAGCCACAATTTACTGGTCCCCAGCGGGCAGCATACGGGGCAGCCGCCGGACGTAAATTCACCCGGCTCTTAGCGAATTTTGGCACGACGCTCACTTTACGTTACTTATCGCATATAGTTGGGCATCGCGAATTGATGGACGAATAAACACATAAAATTTATTTTTCTCGCATTAAGGTTCATAGGTGCATAGTGAAGCACACATAGTGGAGGGTCACGTAACAGATGTCCTATTGAAAGGAAAAGAACTAAAGACGAGGGAAAGATGTTTTGACAACAAATAACAATTTATTCCACTTAGGACATTCAATTTGGAAGTTGAATGATGCAATTTAAGAAAAATTGAGGAATGCAAGAAATCAATGGAAGTAGATATTTGGTTATTATCACACTACGGAAGATATTTTGAAAATAAAAATAAAATAATAATTAAGATCCGAAACTGATTGGAAGCAGAATATTTACTAGAATTGCTTAATATAAGGTTAGAAGGCTGATTAATTCTAGTTTGCACAATGGGAAAGATAGATGCAGATTTTGAATCTCCTCAAATAACCAGGATTTTAGGCAGTAGAAATTTATAAAGTTAGGTTAACTTGGTTTTAATTGTGAAATCTCCAAGTTGATAAATTTCCAAATTATTCTATTGATGATTGGTAGAAAAACTTTTAAAATAGCAGCATGATCAGCTTTAAATTTTTGATCAATTTGGATAGTCAACAGTGTTATGTAGTATGTTTTTTGACAAATTTTTGACAAATCTAAATATTGCCGTAATTTTGATTTGTATACAAAGGTACAGTAAATTGTGAGGTTAAATCAACTGTTCTTACCTGCTCTAAACATACTCCCTTGATCTCCCTTGAACATTTGATATGTTGTAAATTTTTGTGTTATGCCGAACAATAAAAGTATCAATCATCAGTTATGATATTTCATTCCTGACTGGAGATGTCGTGAGTTCATTTGGGGTTTACAGGGGTTATTTGGCACATATTGCGGACTCATACCGCGCAATCGACCACAGCAAGTAACGTATATTATGAGTAATTGAAAATCGATAGTGAATGGCGGACGAGTCATGTCCGGAAGGTGTCATTACCGAGAGCGCACATACGCCGGATGTCCAAACCGACCGTTCAAACAATATTACACGTCCACTCGCAGGACTCTAATAACAACTGGCAACGACGTGCACGAAGAAACTTTCTACTCTGTCACCAAGATTCCATGCATAAGTTTAGCACTGAACAAAATTCCAACATGCTAAAGCTAATTACTACCACTGTACATCTCTTATCGACGGCGGCGAGCGCTGGATTTAGGTCATTGCAATGAGTCTTCTTACCTCATAGTTGATAGTGAGTTGTTGATTGTTAGTTGTCAGTTGTCGGAGGAATGTTGCGGACGCAAAGTCCACGCCAGCGGCAGCAAGACTATTATCTCGTAATTATTATCCGTTAACAATATATTAATAATAGGTTGATAATGCTGTAGCAGCGTGGGAAAACCGCAAGTGCCGCCACCTGATTATACGTCCGTTAAGGCAGCGACGAATGTCCGTGTACGATACTTCCGTCCAGTGGCGGAGGCGGCGACGACTAATCCCTCTCTGCCAACTTGCAACTTGAACACATCGTGCACTTGTGCCACGCACACAGATCGAGCAACATTTTTAATTTCTAAACTTTCTACTTTATTTGTTTTAACTTCATACTTAATTACAGTCAGCAAATTACAACACAAAATTGTAATAATAATAAACAATGGAATTGCTGCAATTAGAGTGTAATTGAACAGAGACTAGAATATAAAGGAACTTTTGATTTCAACTATAAGAAGGCAAGCAAGAACTCTCTCTGTCTCAATTTGACAGAATTCTGAGGTTAACTTATTCTGTTTCATAAATCAATTTTAGATCAATTCTGAAGAATCTATGTGCTTTACAGTAGTCTATATAAATTACACACAATAGCAAGTATTTTACACACAATAATAATTGGAAGTTAATTTATTTGAAACAATTAATAAATAATTGTGTAGTTATAATAACTCAACACTTTTGATTTTTAGTGCGAGAAGAATGAATGCTAATTGAGATTATATCCAGGTAATTAAACATCAACTAATCAGAGTTGTGAGGTTAGGGTAACTATTTCTTACCTACCTTTGCTAAATTCGGTATTTTTGTTTCTATTTTAACAAATTCATAGAAGTTTTATTACAATTTTCGTGTGATTTCTTAGTACTTTACACCTGACTATATATAATAACCAATGGAAAATTAAAAAACCATAACATTTATTTATTTATTACCTGAATTAAACTCTAATAAAAATTCTTTGTTTCATATATTTAGTATATCCTATCAAAAATTAGCGTTTGCTCATCTTTGATCTATGCGATAAAAATAATGTCTAAATGAGCACCATTGTCTTCCAATCAATATATTTATACTAGTCCGAATATTAGGATCTAAATGACTCCGGTCGTTAGCTGTCCCACCAAACAATAATTGATCCAAATGTTATCCCAGATGCTTTTCTTCATTAAATCAAATGAAAATACGTTTTTAATGTCACTCGTGATTTAATCGTAGCCTATTTCCCTATTAGCTGATAAGCCACACGCGAAACGCAAAAACGAGAACACCAACTAGTTGCAATTGACAGTAAATTGAAATGAAAAGCGCCGACACGAACCAAATCCCAGCACTACTCCACCAGCTTGATAAGTGTGGATTGGCGGAGAAGTGTGGAAATTAAAGTTCTAGCCAGTGGGAATTAGCATGCCGTGAGTTGTGTCGTGACGTGTGTCATCATGAATCGTCGGTGAGGTTATCACCAGGCCCATTATTATTGTATTAGTCTGCGATAATTAGTCGCATGGATGTCGTGTGTCCTCGATGTTCTCGAAACGAATTTGTTGCGACGGAAATCAGGGCAGTTATTGCTCTTGTTGGATATGTTTTGCATAATCTTTTTTATCTGCTATTAATAACTGTGATTTATTCGCATTCTGACAATTTTTCGATTGTATCGTAATGTGTAACCGATGATTGTTATAGGTGTGGGATTGCGGCAGTGAAGCAGATCAGTTCGAATCCAAGTGGAAGCCTAGTCTACGAAAGGGTCATGCATTCGAAAGCCCATGCGACCGCAAGGTTAGTTAAAATTCCAAGAAAATTCGAGTCATCTGACTTGATACGATTGGATTTTACCTAGAGTGATTTAATTTGTGTGCTGTTTCTTCATTTTAACATGAGATGAGTGATTGAATGTTGGGCTTTCGAAACAATTAATTACCCTTTCTTGGACTGAAACAAACACAATAACCAAAATAAAATGCAATATAAGTATAATTAAATATATGCTACAACTGTGTTAAAGAATATTAAAATATAATGTGATAGAAAACGGCAAAAAACAGTTTTGTTTTACATTTTGCGAAAGTGAGCTAAAAGTTCAAAGCATCACAATGAGAAAATTATTAGACTGATATCTTTGAATGCTTATAAAGATCAACAACAATATAAACCACTAATTTTTAATGTATTTTGTTTTTACTTTTTTTTTTAAATTAGAAACAGTAGTATACTTGTCACACGTATACTTGGTTGCCGCGATTATATTTAGTGCCGTGATAAGTCTACTTAACTTCTTAAGATTAGGTTATCCTTAATATTCTACATTGTTTTCTTTTACTGCAATTCTTTAAAATAAAAGAAAAATAACAATAATTTAGAATAAAAAGAAAAGAATAATCTACTAATACTACAAATTTTAGACTAGTTTCTAGTAATTTTCTCATCAAATCACAACAGTTTTCATACTGACCAGATGTCAAGTTCAACATCTAAACAGATTTCTATCAAACATTTGTTTGTTTGTGACTATACAAAGTGTTGCCCTAAAAAAACTGCACAACCATTGCATGTTTCTGCTTGTGGTGTTATTCTTAAATCGAAGAGGGTGCCAACGTGTAAAGAACATTCGAACGAAAGTGCTCGCGGTATACATTATAGTAGTTTCCCAACTTGTTTTCGAGTGGGTTGCTCGTTCACTTTTATTGCATGTGCACCATACACTTGCTTTATCTATTTTAGGGAGAGTCATGTGGCACCCTTCGATGCACCCGACCGGATTACAGTAGCCAGTCCATTAAACACGCTTCATTGAAATTTAATTAATAACTCACAATATTGCATTCTTTCGATATCCATCGGCAAGGATTTCTTTCTGATAGAATTATTGTTTTAATTTTATTTTTATCAAGTAAACAGTAAATTAAAACAATGTAAAATAACGTTTAGAGTAAGTGGTCGTATTCTATTTATGTTTTCCTTGAGTGTAATTGGTATTTGTAAGGGATATTTGATTAATCAACCGTAATTAAACGGCGGTTGTCGTTTAATACGGAAGTGATTTCGCATTACATCAAACAAATGTTGATCATGAATTTTTTAACCGAGCATGTCATCGCATCGACATTTACACGTGCTTCCAGCGACTGATGTGTATGCACATCCGGTGGTTGTGGTGGAGGCGCCGCTGTCGGTGTATGATTTTTATGAATTTTTTAACATAATAACATCCGGCGCGTAGACACAACGTACACTTATTGGTTTATGTTTAATAAAAATTACCAGCTCATAATCTTGGATAAAAATAACCACATCAGACCTATCAACAAACAATTACATACCAAATAAATTATCACTAAAAATAAATAACAATGCAACTACTCTACTACATTCTCACAACACATTTATTTAATAAAAATTGACTTATGTATAAAAGTTTATTAAAATAAATAGATTTCTTGGAGTATGGTTTGTTTGAATATCTGAATGTCCGATTGGAATAGTGTTGTCGGTGGGGAAAAAACGCTCCATGCTGTTGTCGGTGGCAGCGGCGGCAACAGTAGCGGGGTTAAAATGGCGTCTCACAAGCGGACGAGGAAGTGACGTAACGATCGATAAAGCAGAGAATGCGATTGGTGGAGGCGCGGGCGCAGGCGGGGCAATGGTGTGTTTCTCTCTGTTTTCTATACTACAGTCACTGTTGCCACCACTGCCGCCGCCGACAAACAATCTGCAAGAAATACGCTCACATGAACGTATGAACATATTAACAATGAAAACTGTTTAAACTTGATTAAAGAAGAATTAAATCTGTTTTATTTTAAGTGATCTCTTCTTTAGCACACTTACAGAATTTGTTACATTTCGATTTAAATAATTAAAATGTAGCAATTATTTTTATTTGAATAATTTAAATGCTATGTTTGTACAAAGTTGGTATTATATAAATTAGACGTGGATATGGTAAAAACCAAAAATTTAAAAAATGATGATGATATTATTAATAAAAATGTAGCACAATACAATTTGTTGTAGTTGTAAGTAAAATAACAAGTGCTCTTTTAACCTAAAAATATAAAAACAACTAAGTTATTTTTTTTAAATATATATACAATTACAAATTAATGTAATATAAGCAAAAACTTTAAATAATAATAATTTATAAATAATAAAGGCATTTCTGTACAATAAAACAATATGTTGTAGTACATAATGATTTATAATAAGACTAAGAATAATTTTTATAATGCTTTTATAAAATATCTTATATATCAAGAGGCAAGCCTTAATGCTCTTACTCTTGCACAAGTAGAAAGTATTTTTTTTAAAATAATATATTATTCAAATATACACTAATGCAACACGAAAATTACTGATTCATACACTCAATTAGCAGTCAAGGGGTTGCGATAAAATGACGCTTACGGCAAAAATAAGTCCACTCGTTATATTAAAAGTTGAAACATTGCAACAAGACGACTAAGAAATCTGCAGCATACTCGCTTGCTTGTTATTTATTCTCTTTGCCGCTGCCTTTGCCTTGTCTCGCAAAGCATCCGGTCATAATTGTTATTATGGAAAATATGTTAATTGGATTAACAACGTGCGTGCGCCGCCTGCACCCTCTAGCTACTTTGAGTCTAAAGAAACGTACTATTTTCATTTTAATTGCTCCAATCTTGATTACTCCCAGCTTTTCTTTGCTTAAACAAATTTATTTAAAACACACTAATGGCACACTACACTCACCGTTGCAGTATATAAATGTAAGTTTGCTTTGATTCCATCAGGCATTTTGGATTAAGTTATAAATTGGTCAGTATTGGGCTAGTAAGCCAAACGAGCAAAATTGCGGCAATTTCTTGTTTTTTGTTTAGGATATGCGGACATTTGTAGAGCAATTATATCGTGCTGTTGTTCAGGGTGTTTGTCATGCGTTTCATGCGGTTGCCTGCGTTAAGATTCGATCTACAAATATAAACAAACAATGCGCAGCTAATATTCGCTGCCACGCAAGCTGGCGTTTTTATGGCGCACGAATCGGAATTGTTTGGGCAGCGACGAGCTCTCGACACGTTATTATCCGCCGTCCTAGCGAGCGGCGGCGTGCGACGTTTACGTGGACAAAAGCAGACGACTATTAAAGCATTACAGGTAATTCCCTGCCTAGAATGAGAACATGCACGAGGTAAAGTTGCTATTTGAAATTGATGCTAGCACGAAATGCCGAAAGTCGGTTATAGATGGTGGAGGTGCTTGGCAAATATGTTAAAACTAAATAAATCACAAATTTTTATTTATTTGCAATTTATACAATTTAATAACAATTCAATTAAGTATAACCAATTTAACTGTCAAATTGTTAAAATTGTAGATTTCAGGAAAATTAGCAGCGTATAATTAAGAATTGTATTATCTATGAGAAACAAAGTTTATAGATGCAAATTACAATATAATACAGATATAAAAAAAAATTTACAAATAGAACTAAATTTCAGTTTAAAAGATTAATGTAAAATTGGTTGTTTAATGCTCAAACTCACTGGATGCTCCCAAAAAATGTTGAATATGCACAATGTTGTTTTATAATTTAATAAGACTCAAAAAAGTATTGTTGACAAAAATTACAAATAAAGTTATTTAAATGCTACGGAAATATGAAACAAGCTAAATATGCTAACTAATTAATTGCTATTTATAGTCACATTCATAAAAACCACGTTATAAATAATATTTAACAACCCGCAATAATATATTAAATTTGAACAGAAGTGATAGGGCAGTGAGTAGAAATATACAATTAGCACAAGTATTCTACAATCAGTAAAATTACAAGAGCTTTGATTACACATCTAGAATTAGATTTATTATAAGAAACAATAATATGTGTTTTTAGAAACCAATAATAAAAAAAGTTACTTGATGGTAGATGTGCCAAAAAATTTCTATCAAGAAGTTAAAAACTTAACGTAATAGTTGTTTATTTTTGTATTTTTACAGAGAATGCTTGAAGATGCATCAATAATGTGTAATTCATGGTCCCCCCGACATAATGTAAGTATATCAACTGAACTTTAAAACAATTAAATTATTTTTTTTACTAAATATTTATTTAATTGTTTCTGTTTCTTATTTATTGTAATTTTTTTTAACTATGTTACAATGCGTATTTATTTTTTAAATGTAAACAAACCACATGAAATTTTAGTAATAATTTATTTGTGAACAATACTGCTTGTTAAAACATTATTTCATCTTTCTTCAATACAACCCTTACATATTCACTTCTTCTTCTCACTTTCTTTATCTATACATCGCGTTATACTTGCTTTATTAGACACAATATTGTTGAAATGTTATAAACATAACATTTAAATATAATGAGTACACGTTTCTTGAAGGGCCATAATACAAGCTTACATAAAGTAAGTGCGTTGATCATATTATTATTGATGCTTGTTTGGTTCATTAGCATTGAAGGCAAATAGATCAATAGTTGCTCAGTGAAATGTACATATTATAAAAGAATATTAGTTTACGTATTCTTTCCTGGCTGAAAGTTTCCATTAAATTTATTTAAAAACTGTTATTGGTTATCCTGTACATGACAGATGTGAAACGATATATGAACGTAACACCGATAATATAATTAAAGCCTTCAGAATCGAGTATCGTAAAATATTCATGTGATCATCATAGGTTTCCGTTTCTATTCTTCACCTCGCCTCCGCCATACACGTATTTTTTCCGGTACAAAGTGCCGCCCGCGCCACTGGAATCGGTCGCGAATTACCCGTTGTGAAAGGTAATTACAAAATCTAAAATAAAATTATATCCGGCTTGCTAGAAAGTTTGTAACAAGAATCGAATGAACCTTGCGCCAACTCCCGCGTGGCTCGTCTGTGCCACTGCCGCCGCTCTTATTTCTGTCAATGCCGTCCCCGGTTTATAAAATACAAGAAATCTCAATTATAGCAACAGAATCAATTAGCGCATTTTGCAGTGCAGAGATAGATATAACCCGTCAGTGTCCGGAAGTGGCAGGATCTCGTACCGGAAACGGAAGGCGCGGGCGGCGAGAGAGAGCGCGCGCACGCGGTTGAGGGTTGGAGGCGTCTAACAAGTAGGGCCGGCCTGAATTATAGATGAGCCAGTGTAAGAACTAACTTACGCAGCGAGCGCGCGCCTCCCGCCGTTGCCTGTTTTTCTATATGGGCGCGCTACCCTTCTGCCACGTCTTCCGTCTCATCTTTGCAGCGTCTCTTTTTGTTTTCAGACAACAGAAATGAAACATTTTTAAGTGCAGATGAGACGTATTTTGAAGGGGCGAGCGGCACAAGGGAGTGACAATGCAAAGGGGTGATAAAATTTTGGCATATTTTACATTAGAAACACCTTGTATACCTTCAATGTCGGGGGTCCGTATAATGATAATGTGCTCCTAACTTAATACCACTTTCCGCAATTCGGGAATGAGCTATAATAATAACATTGCTCATAAGAAAACGATAAAGCGGGAAACCATAGAGAAACATCACAATAGCGGGAAATTATTCCTGATACCATCAATCAACTAGCAAATGTAGCAAGATCTAAATTTAAATGAAAACGGAAGTACTTTTTGTGCGTCATTTTTCACATGTTGTCTTTCTGACACCTCCAAAATGTTTGAGTGGCATTCCCTCAGTGTGGCACTCAACTGTCATGCATTTCATCCAGAATTGCGCAAAAACCGACAAAAATGCAAGTGTGCATTTTGCAAGAGTTACTTAGTTTTTAGGTACTAAATGAGTACCTTAATTAAGCAATCAATTTTTGCCAACAAATTGCACTAATCTGTTTGGGTAGGAGGGTTCGGGTAAGTTTAGGGTGAACGCGACGGAGACGAGTGCCTGCGGTATGTGGGCGGCTTGCAATTCCGAAAATAGATGAAGAGTTATAGCGTTGAAGACAAGTGATAATCGCCCCTAATTTCATTGTTGTATGTTACGGACCTTGAAAATTAATCATGGCAGTCATAGCGGCATAGACAACACACCATACACAAACAAGGTGTTACAAATTCAAAGAGGCTCCAAAGGATCAAAACATTACTACATTATTTTTATAAACACGTAAACAATTAATTTAAGAAAAGTTTTACCGCATTGTAATAAACTCATATTAGTATAGAGTTTATTTGTTGTCTGGTATTTTCTTTTCTTGTTTACACATCTTCTGTGTTAGTTTCCATCACTTTGCACATCTCTCATCCTTCTTGTTTGTTTCCCTTACGTGAAATAACCTCCCCAACTCACAGTTGTTGGCATTACCACGCTGGCTTTACAAATTATCCCATTTCGTTAACTTATGGCCGTTATATTAACTAGCTAGTTAGTCATTTTGGGGCTCGAAATACAACATGATGAGCGTCGTAATTCATGACGTTTTCTAGCATCATCATAACCTCACATTTTTATTCCTTATCCTAGAAAGAGAATATTTCAACGATATTAATTATGTGTCAGATTAAACTTATTTAGATTTGTGCTTTAATGTCATGATGAATCAAAGCAGCGTTTTCCAGGAATGACTTTACATTAGACTAGATTAATTAAGCGTGGAAAAGTTTGTGCAAAAATCATAAATAATTTACCATATCATTTAATCATAATTTCAACGCATAAATTTTATAGCACAGACGCGTGCTAAACTTGTTCCACATGCTCGTTGATGCAGGTGCCACTAATTCAATATTTAATTCACTTGAGTTTCTTTCCACCTCTACAAACTCAAGCCAATAAGGTTTATTATTAATTTGTCGTTGTTTTCAGGGTGATCTCTTCTCGGGCTTGAACGATGGTATTATCAGCAGAGCGGAAGCATTGGCAGCCGTCGATATCAAACACCAGAGTCCAACCGCCCCGGGCGGGCTGCCACAGTTGAAGCACGACATGATGTACCACCATGGCATGGGTGCGCCGCCGCCTGTCAGCCGACCACACCAGGTACTTATAAACCATCTAAGAACTACAATATCAAGTGCTTTATTGCCAAATGTGCGCGGCTTATATTTGTCGCTTTATTGTTGCTTTTTACGTGTTTTGACAAAAACTGGAGACAACGGCAGTAAAGGACAAACACAAAATACTTGAAAACAAATACGCGTTTTGCAACCTGTCGCGGGGCGGCGGCGGCGTGTTTGACAAACGGTCAGAGAAAGCGCGCGCCTGAGTCTCGATAGACCTCGCTTGTTAGCCCCCAGGTCACATATAACATTTCCCCAGAGGGTCGTACTGTGCCCTCGCCACATTCAAACTTCTTGTCCGTCCCGAGACTTGCACACATCTACATGCGCGCCTGCGTCCCCGAGCAACTTTTGAGAAGAATGCGTGGAGAACACGCGCTCGCTCCCTCGACATTTCCCGATACTGGATACAGTTTTTCCCTGCACGCACGTCAAATGACCACTTTACACCAATGTGTGCAGGTCTAATGATGAAATATGTTGCAGTTGGGACAAGTCGGGACATATTGGGACATGTTGCATCATCGGCATGCACGCGTGGAACAAAAGCACCCATTCGACCCACCCAGGCAGCATGAGCTTGTCGAACGGTGGCGAATGGAAATTATATGCCAATAAAAAAATCCATTTCAGAGGTGATCGGGTGGAACTTTTATGTTCTAGTCGTGTAATTTGAGGCAAATCATACACATTCGTCTAGGGGTGTCAACGACACGGGTTATAGTCTCAAAGGTGTGCTAAAGATCCAACCATCTTCCTCAATACTCATCCAGTTTTTTTACGTTGCCGCCATTATTATTTAAATTTAGATTGATCAAACGCGAGCAACACGCACCTGCATTAATTATGCCTCGGGGGGCACATCTCTCCTTTGATTGATTATGCCGATACGCGGGGGCATGAGTATCATTGTATGATGCGCCCGATTGTGTTACATTAGCTCGGGACTGATGATCGAAGCACGTGAAGCTCTCAAGCAGGAGCGGCGTAATTCGATTGAATTGCTCGGAGATTACTTGCGGTTGATAAGATTTGCCCCGTCGTATGTTTGAGCACTAATATCTAATCGTAGTTAATTCCAAATATGAATATCGATATAAATATTAAAATGTCATTACCGCGTTTTGAGGTGGATAGAGAACAATGGTTCTCCGCGGCAGCGAATGAACTCGCTAAAATTGAAACAATACGGATTGAAAAATTGAACGTGTTCAATTTATTAGTGAAACAATAGTTTTTCCCCGACCATAGAGCCCGAAAGCAAACACTAGAAAATGCAGCAAAAATGCAAATAAAATAAAATAGCGTGCTGCGCAGCGAAAACTAAGCCGCGGCTGGGAAATAAAAATAATTGCCTAGCATTTCATTCGGAAGCAGGAATGCACAACAAATAATGTTATAATAGAAATGTTGTGCGCACACAATGAGCGGTGGAATACAATAAAAATGGAATCGAAACAAAAAAGCAACACACAATGAGCACGAAAAATTTATTCAGTATATTGTTGCACAATATTGTTGTATGCTGACCATTGTTTCTTTTTCACTTGCAGATGGGCCACATGGACGGGTTGGAAATGCTAGACCCAATCTCGACGTCGTCAATGACGACGCTTACGCCCATGTCCGAAACACCCTCCCACATGCACTCCTACGGCATGAACCATGTGATGAACCATCACCATCATGGCGGTGCACTTGGTACACATGGTGCGCCTGGTCACCATCCAGGACACCATGGTGGGCATCCAGCTGCGCATCATCCCAGTGCAATGGCAGCAGCCGCAGCAGCCGCGGCAGTTGCCGGCTTGCACCCCGACGCCGATACAGACCCGCGTGAGCTGGAGGCATTTGCCGAACGCTTCAAACAACGCCGTATCAAGCTTGGCGTCACCCAAGCTGATGTCGGCAAGGCACTCGCAAATCTCAAGCTGCCTGGCGTTGGCGCTCTGTCGCAGTCGACGATCTGTCGTTTCGAGTCGCTCACGCTCTCACACAACAACATGATCGCGCTCAAACCCATCCTGCAAGCGTGGCTGGAGGAGGCCGAGGCGCAGGCGAAGAACAAACGCCGCGACCCGGACGCCCCCTCTGTACTGCCGGCTGGTGAGAAGAAACGCAAGCGCACCTCCATCGCCGCCCCCGAGAAGCGCTCCCTCGAGGCCTACTTTGCAGTGCAGCCGCGGCCCTCCGGCGAGAAGATCGCCGCCATCGCTGAGAAGCTCGACCTGAAGAAGAACGTCGTGCGCGTCTGGTTCTGCAACCAGCGCCAAAAGCAGAAACGAATGAAGTTCGCGGCACAACACTGACCGGATCTTAATTTCGGTTTTCCGGTGAATTAATCAGTAATAGAATAATGTTTTAGTGAAACGACGTTTTAACGCGCCGGAGGGGCAGCGACGGCGGCGGCGGCGGCGGCGACGGGAGGAATGCCAGCACGTGTACATAAATACGCCAAACCAACGCAGGACTTCCTCGGGGAGGCCCGACGACGGCGGCAGGAAGGCGGCACTAGTGTAAAGACAGACCCAAGACGGCATGTCATGCCAAATTAGTACAATTTTTATACCAAACATGGCCGAACGGATGGGGGCGAAGGTAAAGTTAATCTAATGATAAGCCAGCGCGACCATCATCACCACGGAATCCTAAGTCTAGTCATCAACTAGTCAGTAATCTAACTCTGTACATACATACTCGCTAGCGAGAGATACCATACTTACTTACTAATTCTAGTCATGCAGACGGATGCCACTTCTAGTCATTGACGAAAGGGGGAACATGGCTCAAGCTAAGAAGGGCGCTATGTGGACCATGACTTGCAGTATTATCACACTCACCAATTCACCACAGCGACTTAAAATTGGGCGGAAATTTGTGCAATATATTATAATATACTTTAGGCAATATTTGGTTAACTCAAACGATGCTGCAACGGCTGCAACCAACTGTACATATTACATTCTATGTAACATATTACTCGATTTTTACTTGTAGAGAATCAATTGAAGCAATAATTGCATTTCGATGTAACTAACAACTAGAAAGGAGCAAAAAACGAGAAACTAATTTCGGGCGTTTGTTAAAAATTCATTTTTGGAACAGGGTAAACGAAACAAAACATATCAATCCCAGTGAAAAAGTGGAAATGCTAGATTTAGATATGTTGGCTCTTGCATTGCATTCATTGCATTCTATTAGTTGTTCGATTGAATCTATTGTACATAGAGAAACAGATGCGGTTAATATATAAGCAAATGAATATGACTCAAATGCATTGTAACTTATTTGTACATACTACTACTAATGATATTAATTATGGATCACTCACGCATTCGATTAGTTGCATTCACGATCTTCGGTTATGATTTCCAGCGGCCGAGAGTGGAGATATGCAATCGTTAGTACAAAAACTCAAGACATGCAGCGCAATCATGTGTTTCGCGCCACACTGCAAGTGAATTGTACAAAATGGAGGCAGCAGCAGAGGCAGAAAGAGAGAAATAACATGGTAACACAGTTAGAGCCATATGTAAAACATCTTGATGTTATTCATGTTTTTGTTTCAATAATTATTTATTTATATATTTATTAAACGTATTTATTTGCAATAAAGTTACCTAAATGAATACAACGAGTGTTTATTGCGCCAAATGCCATAATTATGTCCCGCTTTCAGTTCGCGGTGCATGTGGTGCGTCGTGGGACAGCATTAAGGGTGGTTTGATATATGACGTGTTTATTTAGCAAGGGGGACACCTGTACGCGCGCGCGCTTGCCGCCACCGCGACGCGTAAAACGTGCACCCTTCGAATAGGCACTCGACGAGGTGACGTGTGTACGGAAGTGCGTTCTTCCTACATGCTTCCAACTCACGCATATTCACAACTACAGCGCAGTTTACCGGAGGAAATGTACCCCTTGGTGATAACAAATGAGGAAATGCATATGTAGTCAACACGTACTCCGCCTGAGAGATAGTTCTTGACGACATTGAGGAAATGATGGTTTTATACACGTGGTGTTACTTTGCTTTAATTATTCACACTTGCTACTAGCTGACTTGTAATCTAGTAGAATTACACTGTCTTTGATAAGAATATCAAGAGCAGCTACTAGAAAAATGAATTAATAATTAATTGGATAGTAGTAAGACTATAATTGTTTTACTATTGTGCTAGTTTATTAAAAACTATTATAACAATTGATGTTTGTATAAGATGTAGCAAACAGTTTGCATTTTAATACTAATTGTTTGTATTGCCGTCTTTAGATTTCAAACTTTTCTGTTTGTTAGGGAAAGCCGAGCCAATTTCTGCACGACAATTATGCTCGCCGCAAATAAAAGATGGCTTTTGATGCATGCTCACGCGTTCCGGGCTTGGGCAATTTCAATCATCGCACAAAAGCGGAAAAGTTTGCCTTTCATTCTTTCCTTTCATGCTCTTGCCACGTACACACTCGACGAATGTTTAGTCGCGTAGAAAAATCGTTTTGATCTTGTCGCCACCACTCGCCTGCTCCGGATACAATAGGCCACGACTGCACTAATCGCTAGTTCATATTTGTATATAATTTGTTCATATAAAAGCGATACATTCATGAGCCTCTCTCGTGGGGCGCACCCTATCACTTGTAGCAGACTGAAGACAACTTTGCATTCAGCATCAGCAAATGAGGCTGATGGTGCTCCCGAAAGCGGTTCGCGGATGCGTATCGGTGGGCAAAGGCGCTTGTTTGTTTATACGGACCATATGCGGAGGGTATGTGCGTGCACGCATGAATGCGCACGCCAAACAATGAGCCAACCCTGTGTTTTACTCTCTACGGACGACAGAAGGGTCAAAAATGAGAAGACATAAATAGATACCCTGCGCACTACAAAAGAGAAGAAATGGCCTTCATTAACTATTTATTAGGCGTTGACTTTGCGAGAAAAAGCGACATACGTATTGCACTTTAGGGTGGTTTTCTTAACTTTACCCCAATTCGCACATAACTTTAATATTTTCTTTACTAGTTTTGTCTATACTAGGCTAGCTCTATTTTTATCGTCTTGCTGGTGTCACAGCAGGGAAATGTAAAACAAGGACAAAAAGGTTTGAGTGCTTGGTGGAGAGACAGGTGCCTCAATGGAACTAGCAACGGCGGGATAAACATATCACAGCAGGGATAAAATGAGCATCAAAAAAGCATTTTGGGGTCCTTGTTGTCTCATTTAGAACGTCATCCTTCTCGTCACCCACCAGCGAGAATCCCACCACAAACCTAAAGAATGCATGACCAGCGAATTTGTTGTCATTTATTCCACCTGCACAATCACATCAACCAACGCACGCAGTTATTGCCATGGACGGTACGCGTTATTTTCGTAGATTAAATTTGTCCGAATTTTGATTGACGGCGGTGGAAAATAAAGAATAACCGACATCACAATGCTGTCCGAGACCCTTCAGATCTCAGCGGAGCGTCGAACGTTGACTTTATGCTCCGATTATCCCGAACAAATAGCATCGAGTAAAAAGTGTACGCTCTATACATTTTGTTTTATGCAATAAAGACACAAAGTTGTCACTTATGTTTCGGACCTGTCAACATCGTCGTGATTGAATAACCCCAGGTTATTATACGTACAATGCGTAAATAAAAAAGCAGGCTTGATAATCGTCAGTGTTCACACGTATGACTATGTCGATCTATAACGCAAAACGTATCGCTCCCTTCTGGCCTGTCAATGAAAAACAGTTTTCAACACGGAACAAACTTTTTCAACTTCACACACGACGCTGTCATTTGACTTTTTCACGCCAATAACAATAATAATATACAAATTCAAAGTGTCACTCTTGGTCATTCTTCTTTCAAACGACTTATGATAAGCATGATTATAGGTTTTGTGCGTATATCAATAGTTAATCAATAGAAAACTGTAAATATTTAATTTAAAACGCAATAAATTTTATTTTTATTTAAATTTAGGGAAGACTATAGAGAACCAGTCATACACCTGCTACGTCTTTGTTTTTCACTTTACACAAGTTGCTGTACATGTAGCTTCATTTTATAATTAACAACTGACAATAATACTTACAAAAATAATAATCTATAAATGTCAAGTGTAAACACTCAATCACTCTTGGCAACTATTGGTTACTCTCTTTTCAAGAAACTTATCTATAAACCACAGTAATAAATAACCTGATAATAAATATTTATTTTGAAAATACCTTAAATTGGAAGACTATAAGCAATCCAAATTAGAACATATATAAATTGTGGCAAATAATAGATAATTCGTAAAGTTTTAACAATAATAGGTATCGCTAGTAAAAATTGTATCAATAATGAGATAAAATTCTATGCTTGCTCTCCTTTCAGACAACTTATATCACGCATAATTATAAGTTATGGGTTATATAGATCAATAATTCCCAACTAGAAAACAATAAATATTTGATGGAGAATTCATGCATTCATAATATTTTCTAAATTTGAAGACTGTGGGCAACCCACTCTTCCTGGAAGAAACGCTGCGTGTTTGTTTTATCAGTTCACACTTCGTACAGCTGCGTACTGTTGAAGTTACAGCAGACGAAATGGTTACAAAAAGTTTATGATTATCTAGTAACAGGTATGTTAACATAATATTAACATACTAGTGCAAAGTGCCTTGCAAGTCTTTCTGCTTCTTTCAAATAAGTTGTGATAAAAATAATTATATACCTTGATCAATAGTACATAGAAAGCTTATAGTTTTAGTTTAGTTAACTTTCAGGAAAACTCATAAATTTCTAATTGAATTCAAGACAGTCTTACTTTGTGCATGAGCTACTTTTGACTGGTTGTTATCAAAAACAACTCGTTTAAAGATGAGACACATTAAAAAGAGCTCGCCGCATCTGGGACACCCTCGCACGCTGCCCGGGTAGTTAAACTGCAGAAACTAAGACGATATAAGGGAGAGACTTTATGGCACACTTAAAAACGCTGAAAATTAAAAACACAAATTTGCTCTTCAGTGCAAACCTAGGACAACTCCTGTAAGCAGAAGAAATTAAAAAACACGTGCGCATAAAGCTGCTAGATAGCAGACGGGAAATTAAAGAATTAACGTGTTTATTTATTGTCGAAGGCGGCAAGTTACGACAGCTCAGCTCAGACCCCGATTAGACTTGTTGTTTTTATATCGCGGGTCTAATTGCGCGTTAATTTTCGACAACCAGGGTGCAGTGAAACAATTTGTCTGCTTGTATCAACGTGCAAAAAAAGTTGATTGTAAATATAAATGACAAGTAAGATACCATAAAAGAAAGAGATAGAAACGGACATCAAGTCCAAAGTTTAGAAGAGGAGAAAGGAAATTAGGGGAATGGTAAGAGACACAAAATACGCTTTCGCGTTGTACGCGGATTAGCGAGCTTTTATTCATTGTAAAATTGACTAGAAAATCGCCACCCATGGGTATAACCTCACTCTTTCACCATCACAACCCTCTATGCTCGTCCACTTAAAAGCGTCAAACGACAAGTAGATATAAGTAACCCCTTTTTCAAAGCAGTAAATCCACCCCATCTATTTGATGCGCGGCGCGTGTGTTCTCCACTCACTGTCACTCACTCCACTCTTTCCGATTTGAGTCTGTTGTGTACAATTCGTTAAGAGATTATTATAAACAATCACCTAGGTTGCATATTGTTTTTAGTTTTATAGCGCATGCACTAATCATCAATGTGCGTCTATATTGGCTTCCTAGAAACACGTAGGTGCGATGTTAATATTTGAAAAGGTAATAACAGCCGCCGGTTGTGCGCTACCGAACTTAATAAGAGTGAAATTAATCAGAACACCTTAATCCTAGATGAGCGCCGCAGTTTACTGCGGATTACGCGAGCGGCTTTTGCTACCGCCGGCGAAAGCTTACTATTACCTTCACCTGAGCGACACACTCACCTGGAGGCGGCTAGGTTGGCTATTGCGACGCAGCGTCTTTGCATCCTTGACGTTTACTTCCTACAAAGATTAGCGTTACGCGCTCGGCTGAACAGCAGCTTTAGCTCTAGGAGAAGTATGAAGTAGACTTCTTACCTGCATGAATGCTAACATTTATAAGTATGTTATGGGGAAAACAGGGCTTTTGCATAATAGTTTATAACTTTACTTAATTTTGTTTTGGTTATTTAGATGCACCTAACAAACCGCTTTGCCTTTGTTTTTTGCACGCGCTGCCGCATGTCGCGTTACAGGTACAGTTGGATAGGCGTACAGATTGTTGCAGAGAACTTGAGAGGGCAGTTTGTCTATAACAAGTATGTCTGCGCGCAATTTGTTTTAATCTGCATGCATAATAGTTCGGATTGTGCCGTCAGACGTCTCTAAAATCACATACTATTTAATTGAAACCAGTGAAGAGTGATGAGTTTGTCACTCAGAGTGTAATATTGATCTATATCACAGACTTTGAACATACAACAATTGGATAAATTATAATGTTAATCTGCATCTACTTATATTATGCACATATTGTCCAAATTTCTGTTCACTATAGTATTAAATTCCTTAAATTAAAATCAAAGTAAAATACATTTCTATATCAAAAAATGTACCCTTAATTTTCATCACGTACATCTTCTTCCCTCTACTCTTCTTCTCCTGCTTGTGTTAAGCGTTTGCTATGTTGATTTCTAATTTTATTGTCTCCGCATCAAATGTTATGTACATACATTATGTTACTATTTATTTTTCTTTGATTATTTGCACTCAGTGTTTATTTGTGTATCATTTGCAGCTTCCAACACAAGTTTGTGGACCCAGAGAGGGTGCATCCCCTCGGTGAGTTCGATCTCTCATTTGGATTCAATGGATCGCACACCACTCGATACGGAAACGCGGGCATTGCGTGCATATCCGGCTGGCAGTGTGTGAGTATCTCGGGTGAGGGTTCATTGAAAACAGATTAACAGAAAACTAGTGGGGCGGGCGGCGCGGTAATTTGATAATGCACTACCATCGAAGCTCCCGCAGGAATACACTGATGGGCCTACGGCGCTGCAACCAGCGCAACATGCTGCAACACACACATCTAGCATATACAAAATCTACAGGAGTGCACATTAAAGAGGGCATATTGCACGGTATTACGGGCTACAATATGATAGAGCGAAGATGTATGTCCCACCAAGTCCCTGGAGATTGCCACTGTGCTCTTTGATTTACGCTAATTTTAAACATACCATCTGATCTGATGCCATTAAAAATTAATCTCTTTTATTACCAGCGCGGAGGACGATTATGTTGAGATCTCAAGGTACAAGCATTCAAATATGATAATTATTTTGTTTACTAACCTTATTTCTTTTTAAAATGCAGGGAATTAAGGAGATATTTATATCAACATAATATTTGCATCAAGATGTTTGTATATACATTTTATTTGTGCACATGTCAAAGCATTTTCGCGCTTTTTGAAATTATTTTCTTAGTTAAGATTTAGTTCAGTGTCGCCAGACTAACTGAGTAATAATTAACTAGTTTGTCTCTGCATTATACATGTCGAAAGGCGACAAGATGTCCTCAGGGGCCGCGGCAACCCTTTCTCGCTGCCTCCGCTACTATCTTTGCCGTTCGCGTGTTTATAACGAGCGCGCACGACTTAACTTTGCCTCGTAAAAAACTCCCGTGCCAAAAAGCAACCTCCACCGCCATGCGCTCAAAAGACCTATGACATTCCCTAGCAGCGGAAGGATAATATAATGTGGAAACAAGAAGCATTAAAGTAAAATGCACCTTGCAAAAAGTAAGAACAAATTAAAGCAGTATTCCTTCTCCATTATAGTACAAAAATAAAGAAATTTCTCTTCTCCATTATCCTTTGTATGCTGTAGATTCTAGGAACTTTTAATTTGCAACAATTACAAGAATTCAAAAAGGCGTGGAAAATAATCAACGTAATTATACAGTTAAGTTAACAGAAAGTATTCAGGAAGTTAATTAAACGTCCACTGGTGATCGACAGCAAAGTTTCATACCGAAAAAAGTAAAAGGAAACAAGTTTAGGTCTATTGCTTGGTTCCACGTTTGTGTCTTGGTCCTTGAGGTAGGAGACGGAACGGCAAGAAAGCAAAAGAGCGGACATGACATTTCACGAACTCGGTTGCTTCGGCGCGGATTCGAACGTGGCGGCTGTGGCGCGCAGAAGGCGGCTAATTTACAATGCATGGTTCTCGGCAGGCATCGCCGCCATTGCCACCACTGCGCTGAATAAATAAAGCTACAATAAACCATACAAGTGGGAATACGTTAATTTCTTAATTTACTAGTTAAGTTGTCCGCCACCATGAATAGCTGACTAAGAGTTCAAGAAGCAAATAAAATCTTTGTGCCGCTGATATAAAAACTAAAATATTTCCTATATTTCCTAATGATTAATATTTTAAATGGCGTTAATACGCACGAGCAAAGCTTTTGATCAGTGTGCATTTTTCATGCGTCCATAGAACAATAATAGTTTTTTACACGTGCAACATTTGCGAGAATCTAGTTGACTTCGCCGTTGCCCTGTGGTCTTTATACCGCAGTGCGTGTTGCAAAAATACTCAGCTATTCGGCGAGCTTAACTCTTCAGATGCGGACTACTCCGGCGAGTGCAATTTTTAAAAGCTTTGTATAGGTCGGTCCAACTCTGACTGCGGTACTGGAGCGTACTAGATACTTATATTTAAACATTCGCCGAGTTTAGAGTTAAACTACGACCGCACTATGCAGCTCTGCATGCACACACTAAGAGGTTCGTCCACTGCGGTGGCGGGTATATTTGTTTGCCCATCCGACCTACCTAAATATTTAATACGTCGGATTGACCAAGGTATGTTAGCCGACTCTTCCCTTAAAAGGAAACAAGCAAAAACTTTTTAAACAAAAATATTTTTTTTCAGTTGAGCTTACTAAGTTTCCGTAGATCTAATAGGTTTTAATCAGCATTTGGAATGGATAAAATATGTTTTAATGGCTGCATATAAAGTGCATGAATATTTGATATAATGCGTGTTGCTAAAAAGCAAATTATTTTATTTTCTGCAAGATTTGATTGAAAAAAATTGCTGTCGTCATTGCATCGGGCGACAAGGGCGACGAGTCAAGAAAGCAAACTACTTTAAAATAATTACAGCCGTGATTGGCAGGCGACCCGCAGCGAGCCCTGGAGTTGTCTTCGTAACTGTCAAGGCGGTCCCCTCGTTACTTACTTTTTCTTGTTTCTTGATCAAACTTTGCAGAGACGCAAGGCAGCGCGTTGTTAACCTAAACTTATCTCTGCGCAGCGTTGCAGTGACGGCCGTAATGAACATGGCCGGAGTTGAAAGCGCTTGAAGACATTCGAAGAAGTCACTTCTGAAACGAAACTTCTCTTAATGCGTTGCACAAATCGGGCAGCGATCAGCATTAGGCGGTTGCAAGTCGATGGAAAACTTTTGTCATAAACTTTTCTGGTCCCATGATACTTGATGGTTCACAAGGTATTTACTATTCGCAGAAATAATGGCATGCTATTATTATCGCGAGAGGTCTATGTAACGCATTATCATTATGATGAGATTTAACGAAACCTTTACCTCCATACACAGAGCATCCATTTCACGCGCCTGGCCATAAGTCATAAATGTGATTGTTGTGCGAAGCTGTTGGACCTTCGTTACGCGCGGGTCACACTGTCACAACCGCCAACAGGATAGCGTAGATTAGAATGGACGTGCAGGTAGGTAGAATTGGAAGATTTCCGCACACGGATAGGGTGGTTCTACTGTGTGAAAGTGCGTATAATTCACGCAGATGACATGCGAATGTGGCCGTGACACGTGGGGAGTAATTTACGGTGGTAATCAGTTGACTGGACGATGATTAAGTGTATGAATATGGGATTTGGTGTGAAATTGCTTATTTGCATCCCGACCCTATGGCTGGCCCAAAGTGGCAACCTGGACCCAATCTAGAGATAATCTACATTTTGATCGACATACAAAAACTCGATAGATGATGACACCTTACTATTTTAATTTTAAACTTATTTTTGTTGCGATTTAAATTGAGAGGGTCTTTTTAGAAAAAATGTGAATTTTATTTTTTGCTCCTCTAAAATGATGTCGATTGGCGCATTGCTGGTAGAAATGTCCTGGTAGAAATAAAATTGTGTTTTATTTTTTGCTCTCTAGTTTCGAATGTATCTGAAAACATTTGGGACATTTTAAGCGCTGAGTACTTTGCGCATCAACAGAAAAAAAAATACATCTTTATTCTGTATTTGATTAATATTATCACAATTTTCTTTGTTTTGGTAAACACACTAAAAGTAGGAAAACGCGATAAAATTAACAAATTAACCGACTGTTAATTAGAATGATGTACGCGAGAAGCAAACGTAAACAAACCCTCTTTCATTACGCCGTGCATGCGGCGTCACAACGCCACGCTTGCATCCTTTTGCTCGGCGGCGGCTGCACGTATTCCGAACATTTGCGTGTAAATTTCGCCCCCGTTCCAACGCATCAGCCGCCGTCGCCCGACAGTTCGGCAGGCCTGAAGCGGCGAATGGCTGCACGGGGAGCGCTCTCG
The DNA here is from genome assembly GCA_027575565.1 of Diploeciton nevermanni. Taxonomy (NCBI): domain Eukaryota; kingdom Metazoa; phylum Arthropoda; class Insecta; order Coleoptera; family Staphylinidae; genus Diploeciton; species Diploeciton nevermanni. Next base: position 1,890,425 of record JAODIE010000007.1, read on the forward strand.
GCGTCGGTGTGCGCGCGCGGAGGCGGCGACCACCCCTCGCTGAAACCTCCTCGCATGAATAATATATCGGGCGGGTTCTAACAATGACGCAACTACAATCGCGCGGCACAGATTGGCGCTTCGCGCGTGCGGGGCGCGTAACGCAGGCGCCATCTCTGCAGCGCCTGAAGGCGGCACTTTACTACTGCCGCCGCCGCTCTTAATACAGCTGCAACTGTTTGGTGTATTTAAGATAACTTTATCGAAGAAATAGGGAAATATTTTTTAAAGATTATTTGTTGTTTGCTCAATCGAAGCTATTCCCGGGGGATTACGTACTGAGAACGAAAGCAGAGATATGTCTAATATCCGATTAGTGACTGCTGAAAGCAAATGGATTTGTGATTGTGTCTCTTAGTTAAATACAAAGACATCTATTAGATGTAAGCTTATGAGGGTGGTAGTCATGTTCCATTAGGATTAAACATATTTGAAACATTGAAATAAAAATAATTCTAAGATACTAATAAAATTATTTTAGATAATATATTAACACTAAGGTACTCACCAGTGTAGTTTTTGGTTTTTAGTAAATAGTTTAAGAAGTTTATTTTTTGATTTCATAATTGTTTTTTATATTAATATCGGTTGTATATTTTCCAGATACAACTGATTTTATATCTCCTTGATTAAAAAAAAAACTCACTAATAAAATGCACTTGATTCTATTAGAATCAAAAAAGTATAGCACAATAACAACATAATAATCCCTATATTTTAATATAATATTAATCAAAAACTTTATTCCACAATAAATCATAAAATCCTTTTAATACCAACTCAAATTACAGCAAACAAAACACAATCAAGATTTATACATCATTCACCCTTCTAAGGGGTTAGCAATATTCAACCACCACACACTGCAAGTCTTGCGCAGCTATCCGTAATATATCTCACAATAATTCCGATGCGGGCCGGAATCATACGCACACATAATAGGTAATTTCTTGCATTAATTAGTCGATTAAATATTAACACTGGCAATCATAACGCACAACCCTTTGCTACGTCGCGCCCGCCATAGATTATGTGAGGGCGGTTTATGTTTCCCCCGAGCGCGTTCTTTCGCCCAGAACGCGCCTGCAGAGGAACTCTGCATCCACCAGCAGCATAGCTGCTAAGGGTAGCACTAGAACAAGTTATTCAAAGTTGGCAGCTAGTTTTTCATTTTTGCCAATTCATTGCCGTAACATGTGTGCTCATTATCGTGCCCTGATTGTGGTTTGCAAACTGTGGCACATAAATCTTGAAAATGTGTTACCAAAAAATGTCGCTTATTATATGGCGTACTTCGCGATGAATTAAAAGAGAAAATTAAGCCTCATCTCTCCTCTCGTATATAGTTGTAGTTTGGGGCGTAGTTATGATAGTTTAATATTAATTCCTTTGAATTTCTTGTTTGCCAAGCTGCCTTAACCTCCTTAAGCTGAATCGTGGTTTTCCGCAAAAGTCGGCGCCGCTATTATATTATGCGTCTCGCTGCTTGAATTCGCTATCGGATTGATGCATGCTAAGATGTTTGAGGATATTATTTTATTCACCGTGTTAGCGTCGGTATAATACGCGCATGTTATATGATTATATACATACGATTTATTAATTACGAGCTGCGACTGCTTGTATCGAATCCAGGTAGTTCTATGAAACAAAGTGCTCGAAAAGCTTTACAGATTTCAGAGAGACGAGAAATTCAAATAGGGATCAATCATGCAAATGCTAATATTATTAAGGATTTACTCAGGATTCATTTAGAGAGTAGTTAGTTTTATTTCCGTTTAATTTACACACTCTTGAATAGGTTAATTACAGTGAACGAATTAAGTACAGTAAAAATCTTCTTCCTCCTCCTCTTCAAACTTTTTGATAGGACTCAATCTTGTTAATTAAAGGTTTAATTAGCTTGGTTTTCTTCTGATGTTGATGACCACAAATCTTTCCATTTTTTGGGTGGTTGGTCTCTTGGTCTTGTTTCGTTTGGTCTCTGCGGTTTTGCTTATTTGACTAATGCATCTTCTTTTATTCTGTCAACATGAGTGTTCTAATTCCTCCTTCATTCTCTTGACCATCGTACTACATCCTGAACGTGTAGATACTCTCGGATGTCATTACTTTGTATCCGGTTCCTTAGTGTCACTTCTTTTATTGTTCTTAAGGTTCTCACTTCTGATGAGCGGAGTATTTGTTTTGAAACACTTTATCATTTAGAAAAATGCAAAATAAACGTAAATTTATTTATCATTTATTCTATTATCTCACTTCAGAAGATATCATATAATATATAATGTATTTATAATTTTTATTTCAAAAACAAAACTGAAATTGAAGATAGGTCATATAGATTAATAACATTCTTAACTTGGAGATGCACAAAACGATAATTAAATAATATTGTAAATATTGAAAAACCAACATGAAAATATTCACTTTTATTCAAAAAGGATTTACGTATTAAAAGATTGATTTATTACAAAATAAAGTAGATGATTTATTAAAGTAATTAATCTAAAATTTACTCTAGAAAAGAAATTAAATAACATTTTATAAAACAAATATACTTTGAAACAATTCAATCTAAAGAGATAATAAAAAGTTTACTACGTCTTGGCTTAAACAAGATAAGATTATGTCTTTTTATTGTTAAATTATACAGTAGTTAACATTTTTAATAAATATTACCATAGATAATAGATTGTTATAATATAACCTTTATTTTAATAATATCAGCTTTTTGAACAAGAATCAAGAATTAGAGGATATTATATACTTAACAATTGCACGTAAATCATAAAGCAACAAATGGCTCAAGTGCAAAAAACAAAAATTATCAATTTATTTTTTGAGTAACAGATGATACAAAACCTGTAATATCATTTTTTACATTTGGTAACTCAAATTTAATAAAAATCAGACAATGTTGTTAGAACACTTTCTACGATATTTCGTAGAAACGTAATTTGTCATAATGATTATGATCGATTCCTATAAATTGAAATGTCACAACAACCTTCAATTTCTTTGTAACAAGCAAGTGTAAATTGCTTTCAAATGCTAATTTCTCGCTTTAAATAATTAAGATTTTTTTAATAACCACTCTTTACATAATGTCCCCAATTAAAACAACTTAAATTATTTCTTCACATTTTGCTTCACAAACGTCTAAATTACTTCTTTTCGATGAAATTTCTAACCCCACTTTTATCACAATTAACTCATTTCATTATTTGTTTTCTACTTGAGGTATTTCTTGCTCTACAAAATGCACAAGTATATTTATTAATAACAAGGCTTAATTAAAATCGCTCCTAATAAATATAAGTTAATTGTGACAAATTTTACGAAATATACCAACTAAGTACGTTAATCAATATAAATTATTTATTCACTTGCTTTTCGCAATTTGATTACTATTTGCCGCACTTAAATCGAGAAAATTTCTGTTGTCATTTAAAAGTGTACGCGTGAATAATTCATTCGTATCATCTTTGATCGCCTCCATCACCGCTATCTACACGCCTTCGACTATTTTCCAGTGCTATTTAAGACGATTCCACGTTTTGTTTTGAATACTAATAATTGATGAAGTAATTAGTTTTCGGGTGTCGGTTGCGCTTTTCGCTCGCGTGTGCTTGACCAATATACTACAGGCGGTGGTGGCAGCGCGTTCCGTGCTGATGGCGGCGGTCGTGTTTTGGTTTATTACGTGTTGGATATGAACATATTTTCATTGTGCACGGTATTACATACCGACTGTCAGTCGTAAACAGTTTCATGTTTTAATTCTCGTTTCTAATGAATAATTGAAGAAGACTGTTTGTTTTCCTATTAGATTTTTCTATATTTCAGTAAAATAATACGCAATTAGTGAGATTTTATTTGTAAAAAATGACATATCTTTGCAATTCAAATGTTTACGATTGTGCACAAAGGGTAGATAGCGAACAAACAGAGTTCGCTTAGCTGAGCATGGTGAGGTGGCTTACATTGGTCGCTCATTTCCGGGAACCGGAACGCACGAACTTTCCAGTTCCGTGAATCGTACGTCTATATGCCAATGATGCGGAGCGCGACCGGAAAAGACGACCACAAATGCTATGATATTTCGAGCTGCACGTCGATTATTAGAAAATCAGCAATGTGACCAACTTGCACACGTGCTCATTGAAGCCGGAAGTAAATCATCCATGCGACTAAAATTACAACCAATTGCAGATTAACCTACAAAATCATTTCTACTGCAGTCTGAAAAGAGAGTGACCTAACATCTAACATTGTCTGGTTTTGTTTTTTATTGTTTTACTTGAAATTAAAGCATACCTGTGTTGTTTTGTGAGTTGTGTAAAATTATAACAAGGACTGTAAATTTGCTTAAGCTCACTGGTTTAGTCCAAACACAACGAGGTGTAAGCTTTTAAGCCGGCAGCTTAGTCGCCAGAGAGCTAATCATAATCACACTGTAATTAGCGCTGCCGACTCATCAACGGCACGATGCGACACCGACAACAAAGCCAACCAGCCGCTCTCACAGTGCTTTCTTATTATTAGCTAACTTTAATTAAACAACGCCATTGGATGTAGCCGCCACGTCAAGGCGAATTTCGCTTTTGGCTGTTTTGTTTCAATTTGAGGTTTATTCGGCGTAACCTTTCCAACGACTTGATACCTTTGTGATACAAACGCAATCTCTGTTTGATTTGTGTCGGGACGTTTTGCAACAATCTCTCTTGTTCTCTGGTTGCAATAGGGTTGTCCGCTTTTCGTTCACGTTCTCGCCTCTTTTTTTTTTTTTTTTGTTGCAGTTGCTGCTGTTGCGCGTTCCCGAATCGCATCTCGGCAGGAAGACAACTTGATCGGTCTTGGAGGTTCTGTTAACCGTCGCGTTTAGTTGCCTCATGCAGTATGCACGTGACTCGTATATAATTCACAGCCGCCGCCGCCACTGCTACCCGGCGCATCGTGCGCTTGACTGGCACACAAATCTTACCGAAAACACGAAACACACTCGACCCTTCGACCGTGGGCAAACTTGACGCAGCGGAGGTTTCTTGTCGCAATGTGTCAACAATGTCTCACACACACCCCATCGGACACCTTTGACCTTGTGCAAAAAAAGCAGCTTTCCAAAAATTGATGCCGTTAAAGTGTAAGCTGGAAATCATAATCATAAATGTAATAAAATTTGGTGGCAAGAAAGCAAGGGGTGGCAAGAATATGAGCATCTCTAAGTCGTAATATTTGATGGCGGCAATACCAAATGTCCTTTGACAAGGTTTACACAACATCCCTACAACTCCAGGCAGCAGTCAGCAATTTCTCATCGTCATACCACGAGGAAAATAGGGTTGTATTACTTGCAAGCATGATTGTACCTCTAGAATATCACAATTTGGAAGGTGCGTGCCTCTTTGCTGACTTGATAATGTCAGCCATAATCATTATTTGCCATGGTGCTTCTCCGCTTTTCGCTCCTTCCATTTCCATCCTTTCGGAGATGATTACAAAGTGTAAAAGGCATGACGCTAGCCCCTTCCTTAAAAGCGCGCGCGCGCCTCCGCAATAATTGGACTGTCGTAGTTGTTATAACTAAGCCACTGATTACGTGCGTAATATTTAATACAAATTAGAATTGTGTGTGCGTGTGGCGTTAGAAACTTTCGGTAAAGGGTTCTTGAATCTCACGCTGCGTATGAGAGCACTTTTTCCAACATGCGCTAGATGCTTTTGTCGTCTTAACAAACGCGCCGAGATGGACCATTTCGACTGTAGCTAGGAAGACGCGCTGCTGCTTCTTAGCAAAACTTTAAGCTCTTTTATGAAAATCGTTAATTACTTCCTGTTAAACCGCTTTTGTTTTAAGCAAACTTCTAACAATGCACGTCACACTTTCATAAAAATACATAAAAGTATGCAAACTTTAGCTTTACTTATAACTTTACCAATTTGCACACAAGTTTCCCCAATCAATTATCAGCTTGATTGTTGCAATTCAATGTGATGTTCATTAAGCATTGAGAATAATCGTCGCTCTTGTGATAAGCCGCTGGCTAAGTGCCAAATTTGCATTCATGACATTTCAGAGCCACTGTCACCAGTATGATGTGGCCCTTGCACCCTTAGATCACGCGACACAAAAATAAACAACCCTCGTTTTGGTTTTTATGCACTCTTTAATACACACTCCGACTGGCACTCTTTGCGCTCTTGAAAAAAGGGGGCATTAAGCTAAGGTAAACCCCGAAGCGCATTATACGGCTTAGATCTTTGTGCGGGCATTAAACACCCGTTATATCTAGCGCACAAACACGGCGCACACACTGCTAATAGATTGTATAAAAGAGAGATTTGATTCCATTACACTGCTGCTTACTGCTTGTTGCAAAGAGGGCGCATCAATTCTGACATATTGTACATCAGCAAGTGTGTTTGATGAAAGCACTGATACTGATCGCTAATGTGCGAAATTGTAAAGAAATAATCACAATGATGTGTGTTAATTATCTGCAATATTTCTCAATTTTTACAACATGTGAATAACTAGGAATAAATTAAAAATGAACAAAGAAGAATCTATATAGTAGTACAACAGCAAGAAGACAATTACGAGATTAAGTATATCAATGCAAATATAGTATTAGCTGAATTACTATACTTGCATAAATTTCAAAATAGAGGTAAACTTGATTGCATCTCTTTGGTTGAATTATTTAGTACACTTTCTGGTGGGTTTTTATGTTGAATTGCATCCATATAAATTTACAACATTTTATTTAAAAAATTAACATCTTCAATCTATATGATGTTTTAATTACAACTTGTTCTAATCCAGTCCTAATTATCACAACCTGTAGAAAAAAGTCTAATTGGGACTAATTTTTGTTCTTTATGTGGATAAAACTTAATTATAATACTTACTAAAAATTTATTTATCATACGTTTTTCGGCTTGTTGCCTCTTTCAGGCAAATAATGAATTTTAAATACTTTGTAACTACACTCAGCGATGCTCTAATTTTATACTATTCTTTCTATCAATGTACAAAAAACATGTTAATAAAATTAAATAAAAAGAAAAACTTACTAAAAAATTATTTATAACAATAAAAAATAAATTTAATAAAATTGGGCAACGTATACGTTGTAACGATAATTACTACCAAACAACTATTTAATTGAAGCAGTTACTCCTTAACACTGAATCATTTCTTCTTACATGCTTTTATGACACAATCCACAACTAATGGTTTCTTATTTTATGAATTCCATTGTTGAAATGTCACACTTCAATATACACTCAGTATTGAAGTGTACCTACTACATATAAAAATTATTGTCAAGAAAAACTAATTGTTTAATTTTGGAATTGATTTTGATTCAATTTGACAAACTATTTTAATTCTGCTTAACATTGCAAGAAATTTCGAATAAACAGATAATAAATAAGCTTCGCAATAATAAAAGAAGATTAATGGCTATCACTCTTAAGTCAAAACAACGATTTTTCCTCTAACTCCCACTTCCAACTTTTCTCACAATGTAATCATTAAAATTGCGTTATAATTTAAGCACCCAATTGAATTTCTAATGCATTTCCGATTAATCGGATTAATTCCAGTCGCAATGGCACGCGCAGAGAATGCACACCAGGCGTGCTGATGCGGTGCAACCGATGTAATTATAAAAGGTGATTGGTTTTGCTGAGCACAATCATCATGTACATATATTAAACTTCAATCCGGCGAAAAGTTTTAGAACAGCCACGAATACACTGCCAAACATCCATCTACACAAAACCCGGCAGATTGTTGTCATGACGGTAAACAATATTTCTATGATCTATTTGTATAGTCAGTGCGTTAATTTAAATAAATATAGCACACTCGGGAGCATCAGTGGCATGAGTTATATGCGCTTGTGGATATTGCAATTGAAAGAAGGCGGTCACAAGGAGGGTTGTTGGGGGTATATCACATACCCTCGCTATGTTATCTCAAGGGAATCCCATTGATGCTCATTTTTGGCAGCTGTAATCGTTTTTGGATCACTGTTATTCCCATTCATGGTCGACGACCGAGCCGTAGATTCGATTACAGCCCCGTTTTATAGGATTTTGTCGGAATACGTTTACCCTCGGTAGGTTAAGTCAACCTTACACGACATACCTTTTTTCTATCAGTGAATTACATGCGCGAGAATGGTAGTTAGAGTTGTAACAAATGTGGAAAACTGCACAAATTTTGGAATGGTGCCAGTGTTATTTGTGTTTTTTTTTTTTTTTTTGGTTTGCTGGGATGCACGGCAAAAGGGAAGGATGAATTGATGAAAAATCAGGATTCGCATTGGAGTTCTTGTATAAATTTAGCAATTTCGTAGCGAATGACTGTTGAGAGCCGACGAACGTCTTCGCATTCGGAGGAGGAATCCCGCACGCCACGAAAATGGCGAACGCTCTTCGACGTCGGACTGATTTCCCTGGAGCTCGACCACAATGCAATGCACTATCTGCTCTATAAGTCTAAGCATTTCTCTCGGTTTTCCTCTGTTAACTCTAAGCAGCGGCGCGCATACAAAGCGTCTTCCAAACGCGTCATTCAGACAGCCTCAAGTCTGCACTGATTTTGGCAATGCAGACATTTTATTGAACACACCTAGTATGCCTACAAAATACTCCGACATTTGTACCATCTATCTATGAACATGTAACATCTTAGTTCTACACGCATCGGACGCTTTTCCTACTTTTCTTTGCGCGTGAACCTGGAAACTACTTGCAGTTTGCGAGCATGTGGACCAATCGCCAATATATTCAACGCGGACGAAATGAGATTTTTCAATAGCGTACAATTCCCACCTTAAGTGTTATTGCGCAACGCCACCTATTCCCAGCAATCGTGGGGTGCATCGTAAGGGTGGTTTTTATGTTGAAAGGCAATACTGACAAGCAGCAATATTTGAATGCATGAAAGGCATAGAAAAGTAAATGCAAAATGTTTCCACTAGCTCGCAAATGTTGCATTGCGGCGGAAAATAATGAACTGTAATTTAGCATGTGGTGGATTGCATGCGGAAAATTAGCATGTCAAGGAAAACAGTTTGTGAACTTTGTGGAGAGTGTGCATGGACAAACATCCCTCAGACTGTGTGGAAAGAACTCAAAAGAATAAAACGATTGTTCGCAGTTTGCGTTGGTCGAGTCGGGAGCACATCACTACATCATTAAAGTTTTACTAATCATCAGATCTACAGGTTGCAATAAGGAAACTCGGGTTAGGTTCAGATCAAAATTAGTTTATTCCTGGTATTAGGGAAGGGAAATCACAGTCGCTAGTTAAAGAATTAATCTTATATTTCTATATTTAGAAAATGTGGTTCATTGAATTAGATAAAGAATATGGAAGAGTAGTTTTAAGTATCTAGGAAAACACGCTGTATTTGCAACGACAGCGGCGATTAAATGACTTTGCCGTCTTCCGTGACTTGACAGACCGTGACAAACGAACCGGTCATCGCATTCGTCTCTCACTGGCATTGATTAACAATTGATGAGAGCGTAGAACATAATTCGTATATTTACATGTCAAATCGACATGCTATTCATGCCGTTGCTATTTTTTTTTTTCTAATTTACCCGAGATACAAACTTATTATTCCTTCTTCAGATTACAACTCATCCACGCCACGAGAATGAAAATTCTACACTTTAATTAATGTAAACACACGACCAAGAAGGAAAACAAAACATTGCACGTTTCTTGGTTAGAATGTTCTCGTTGCTATTTACTCTGCTCTACGTTTTATTCTATGGTCTGCACCCGCTCGTATTTTGTCCCGGCGAGTTTGGGGTACCATTGTCGGGCGGGCGGTTGTTGTTGAAACCTCTTCGCCGCATGAATAGGTATCGTGCGAGCTTCTTCGTGCGCGGGCAATAAGTTGCAATGCGGCAATTTGTATCAATATTTGATGCGCGCGCTTTCTTGCTGGCTCGCCACTGCCACATCGCCACAGGCGAGTACCAAATGCATATTTAATGTCGCGTCATGTGGACGCGGGCCGGTGGTCATCTCGCAGACCTCGGCCATAAACCAGCCGCCCCCCGAAACATTTGCGCCCGGCATTCGTTTTTTATTTTCACCCGTTTACCCGATGGCGTACCGCAGCCATCGCCACTTCGACCAAACTCCAATGCGGCCACACTTAAACGAATTGCCTTTTCCGGCGGCTTGCCACCACCACTGGTGAGACGTATGTAAAACGTGCGCGACACCGTGGCTGATGTGTAAGTCCATTCGTTTTCGGACACCGGCCCCGCACACAACCACGATAGTTATTATTATTATTATTGCGCTTTATTACTTGCAATATTGCCGTCTCATCGCCCCGAATATTACGTATTACGTGTCTCTGGACGATCGTCATTTCGACCGCAATGTGTGCGGTTACAAGGCTGCTCGCAACGCTCTCGGGCATGCACGCTCAGCGCGTATTGCGTCGAATTGCTACGCTCATTCATTATTAATTAATTCATCAACTTGTGTACGTAACGATAATTATGATTTACATCCAACGCTCAAGTGCACTAGATTAGATCTGCTCGGATGTCGAGTCCTTGCAACATGGTAACCAAATTTCTAATTATAGCGGAATGGCAGCGAAATGTACAAGCCAACATTTATATGCAAACAATTCCGGGATCAGTGAGTGGTTTGTTTTTTGTTTTTAATGTCGAACATCAATAGAAGTGTAGAAACACTGACTGTAATTTTTCCATCAAACAGCACTTATTGGGGGTTCTTGAAATAAAATAAGTCAGTGAGTTGCGGTTTCGGTTCTTGCTAACAACTCCAGCGTTGTTTAAAACCAAAGTCTGCACCCTGTCGAACAGAAAAACGGTGCAGCTAGTGAGCGGCCGGTGGTAGGAGGTTAAGTATGATGATGATGTTTTAGATAGACCAATAATAAGACAAGAGCTCAGGAAGAAAGAAGGAGAAAGCTTATTATCTCCCTAAACATCATTCAAGTATAATATTCTAAAGTTTAATTAATATCACCACATTTTCTTTACAATTTATCTAGTGTAGGTATACTTACACAAACAAGTTTGATCTTTACAAGGATAAATGGATAAAATTATTATAAAGATGAAACTTAACTATACACTTTCGCAGATACTAAAAATTCATAATGAATATAACCACTTTGCCGGACGCGTGCACCAACGCCATTGCCGCCAACTACCGGCGATACCATGTTGGTGTCGCGCGCAAAATAGTGGTTTTGTATTTATTTACGTATGTATTTATTCAAAATTTTAGAAAACTGAAGGAACAGGGTTGAGAAGTCATAAAAACTAGCGATAAGTTGATTAAAACATTACACTTCATAATTTCTCGATTATCTCAAGAACGCCCGGCGGCAAGCCAAGTGATCCGAGTCAGGGCTGCGGGCGCAAAACGAAGAGATTTTTACGAAACGTGTGACCGGCAAAGTGTTAAACACTTCGTAAACACACTCAACGACATTGTGTAAAATGATTCAGTTCACAATTGAATAACATTTGATTTACGACTAATATTTAGTTGTTTCTTAACACATTCACTCTGGGTGTACCACGCTTGAACAACACAGGCGTGCTCCATCCCAGCTTCTCTGTCCATCCCACCCGACGGCGCGACTGCAATAGTTCAACTCTTGAACTGCGCGCGGATAGAGTAATATGATACCACGTTGGAAAATCGGTTCGTGCTGCTTGTATACAAAAGATCAAGTGTTGATTTCATTATCGGCCTGATGAGATAACAGAGAGAATAAACTGCAATTCATGGTTTCATAAATTACATTCCGCGCATTATTACATTGAAGTACAATGCGCAAATGAATTGAATTTTGCTTTAGTGTGAGAATTTGCAAAACTGAAACTTTACAGAGTAAACAATAGTGGAGTTTTAAATAGAATAATATTGAATTTAATACTTTTTCACCGAATTTGAGTTATGTTTATCATAATGTATTATGTTCATGTTAGCGAATAAAATTATTATTAACAATAGATGTTTTTAGAAATATACGTTAAATTTTGATTTTTTTTTGTTTCAGTTTTGCACATTATTATATGCAACTAAAACTTAATTCACTTGCGCATTGCACTTGCACCCAATAATGCCCGAATGTGTCTTGCATGGAATGCAATTCATGAAATTACGAATTGCAGTTTATTCTCTCTGTTACCTCATCAGACCGACAATGACGTCGACTCTTTATCGTTTGTGAACAAGCAGCATAAACCGACTTACCAAAGTGGTATCATATTACTCTATCCGCGCGCAGTTCAAGAGTTGAACTATTGCAGTCGCGCCGTCGGGTGGGATGGACAGAGAAACCACCGCGTGGAACACGCCTGTGTTGTTCACCTGACGTGAACGTGTTAAATGGATTCTATTGAAACTTTCTCAACCCTTTTATCTGCCTTATAAGCAACCTAACCTCAAATATTCTATACACCATATTCCTGCATATGTAACTTCTGAAGATTCCTAGACAATACGTGCTTACTTAGTTTGATTACTCCTCATTTTACAACATTTTTACAACTATGTCCTCCTGCTGCTTTGCATGAAACTGCAATCGTTTCCACAAGACTGCTCGTGCGTCCTTTGCATGCGTCACGTGTAAGTCAGTATAAATATAAAACAATTTCCACCATTGCCAGTGCGGTAGGCTGCAATTGCCGGGCGCGTTTCTATTCTCTTTCGTACATATTGTAACAAAGCCGTTAGATTTTTTCCTCCGCCTGCCATTTCTCCATCTTTATGTGTTGCATCGACGAACATGCATTCGCGTTATTCGTTCCCTCTTGTCTTTCATTTGCGTACAGCAAGTGGAATGTTGCACGCCGCCGCCGCCGCCCTGCATACCGCTTCCAAGAAAGACGACACCCATAAAAGTCTTTAAGAATAACCTCGAATTTAAGCCGCTCGCTCTTTTTACCACGGTTACCATGCGGTGAATGGCGACAACGAAAAAATAAAAATAATTTAGTGGTTTACAGTCCTCACAGGCGAGAACAAAAGAATAAAGAAAGTTTTTGGACTACTATTACTTTATGCTCCTCATTTGTTGTGTAACTTGACGGGTTTGGAGTAATAAGAGCACAGGTTAAGTTTTCCATAGTTAATGTGCGCTGCAGGAATCTTTGTATTTTGACGACTGGTCACTGCAATTTGTTACATGTACATGTGGTATAAACACATTCGCACACATGAAAGCTGTCATCAATATTCAACGCATGCGACCATCAAATTTATGGGTCCATGTTTATAGACTCGCGGCCGCTGGAAGCGCCATCGACTCCAAGCCATTCCTTTCTTTAATTCTGTCCCGTCTTTATGTCTCCACCGGACGTGTGCTCAGCCGCCAACCGCGTCCTTTCGTCCTGCCATTTTTCCACCCACTTCAAAGCACTCGCAAACCGGATATCACCTTCGTTCATTTTACCCTCCGCCAATCCAACACATCACGTGACACGCATTTATTTGCCCTCGGACTAAAATCGAGAGTGAATAAAGACGAATGCGCACAGTTTGCACACACGACGACCACTCTTGAAATATTCAGCGTTAAAAATAACTCTGCGTGTAAAGAAGTTCTCCGCCCGCCACTCGTGTGCATCTAACAAATTTCTGCAATCGTCATACGTGTGCAGAGGTCGTGGGCGAAATGTAGAATAATAATTTATTCACATAAACTCCTGACCGGGGCGACCGCCCTTTCGGGTTTTACGCTGATCTTAGGTTTGCAAATGAGCAGTGCGCTCGCCGCCGCGGCGAAGAGGGTGGCTCCGTGTGGTCGTACAAATCATCCGCGCCGCGGTCATCTGTACGCGTTTCTATATGACTGGCCATTCATCTGCATTTCAAACGACCGCGCCGGAATAGTGGTCGTGTGGACCAACCGACCGGATAGTGCTCGGCCGAGCTTAAAACTCGCGGTTTCAGTGCCGGCTCGCCATCACAAAGCGGTGCAATCTACTCAACCACCCATAACACGTAGAAAATTTCAATGTATACATGCCTTTCTGAGAGGGCGAGATAAAGTAATGCATTTATAATAAACTAAACGTAATTAACTGAAATATTTGCTAATACAAATTATAATATTCTAAATTATAGATATAATATCACAAACTACTTCAATTATGGTACACATTTAAGTAGAAGCGAAATTTTTAAATTAAATTTAATTATGTGAAATATGTGAAACGTCATGTGACCTCTAGTGGTGTATAACCAAACTTACATATTGTTAAAACAGATTTGTATTCAAATCAATACAACTGCTTACAGTTTATAAATATATCCAGAAATCTTTGTGGCAATTCTAAAAGTTGTAATGCTAGATAATCATAGATGGCGGGACAGTAATAAAAACAAATTTATATAATTTTCTTTTGTTCTTTACTGTCAATATATACTGTTTTATTTGTGTGAAATTCATAATTAATGTGTCTACGTAACTGATCTTTTTACATAAAAAGCACAGATTTTTGAAAGACCAGCATTACAATCTCAATCATTTTTTTTTTATTTTGTCTTATCCCTATTGTCTTTTAATTTCTAATTTATCCTTCGTGAAAAGAAGCAACAGGAGGAATTTCGGGTTTCGTGCTGGAAGGATACGACAGCTTTTGTTGAAACAACCCTCGCGTAAACACTCTGCGAAGATCAGATAAAGCGCATGCTTGCCATACAATCAATAAAGTTACCATGTTGGCTGAAAACTCTTACATGTAGTAGACACACCTAGTTTAAAACAACATATTTGCTAAAGTATTAAATCATAATACCCATTACACACTTTTACACTTCAAGATGTTAGATTTACTTAGAGATAGTTTTTGAATACATAGCATTTTTAAGCAATTTCCTGCTTTACACTGATTACACCGCGTGCTTTTCTCTGTTTTCCTCTTTTCTCGTTCCTCTTCGCTCACTTCTTCGGCCTGCACTCCTCGCTTGGGGCACGCTCGCTGGCCAACGCTGCCTCGCCGTCGAGATAGTCCACGCTCTTCGTCCGGCGCGAGTGCGTCGTCTCCTCATTAGCGGATCTGCTGTTGCGTTCGCGTGTGCGCGTCTATTCTCTATTTCGATTCAATCAACGTCCGACTCTCAGTCGAGCCACCCACGGAAACAAAACGCGCTCGGTGTTTGTTGCACCGTCACACGGTATTTCGCGGTAACAGGCCGCTCATCTACACTTTTTACATGCATTTTATCGCGACGCAACGCGCGAATTTCACTTCCAAACCACATGCAACCCTTAAACGGCAGTTATTGTTTTAATCAAAAATTCTAATTCAGGCGAGGTTACAATCGTAAAAACGACGCGGATTATCAAAGTGCGTCGTAAATTCCATTGCTGACTGCAGCATCTGTCTTCCATTGAGAAGAAATATTGCAGGGTGTCAACCAAGAGTAAAGTGCATCTTGAAATTTCTTGGAAGCTGTGTAGTTGCCCAACATGGAGTTCCGCTTTTCCGTTAACGAGATATTCCACCAGCCCATCATCGAGATCGGCCACACGCTCATTCCGGCCGGCTTCAAGGGTGACAGGCGACAATTATGGTAAGAGCGGAATGCTGCAGGAGGTAGCCTTGTAGCACTGTACAGACTCTGGCTGCGAAAATCGATGAGCGCGCTCGTTGACTCTATACACGAGTAGAGTTACGCGATTGCCATTCATACATTCATTCATTCAACCTGTCTCTCATCTCTGCAAAGGCAGGAAGGCTAGATGATTACCCAGCAAATTATACTAAAGCGTTAAAACAACGAAACGAAAGCCCATTTATGAGCATTACATAGATGGCAACGGTCTGTGCCATTTTTAATGATGAGCAGCTCTCGTGATTCTGCAACAACCTGCTAGTCGACCAACGCGCGAAAGGATGAGTCACGATTATTGTGCGGAAAACGTCAAGCCAAAAAAGGTGCAAACATAGGTATTACAGTGGTGAATTAATTGAACGTTGTTTATGCAAATCGGCCACAAAGGGTACATTAAGTACATTCCTATGACCACCTATGACAAATTAAATCGAGTTGGGTACGTTAGGAATGATGGTGGAGCTAAATAATCGTTGTACGAGGATCAAATTCTGTTGGTCTAACGCAATGCGATTAAGGGTCCTTTAGTGTCAATAACTCGCTATCGCATATTGATGTAGAGCAATCGAACCACCACCTCAGAGGAAGGAAAGAATATGAAGCCAAGTACGAACATTGAACACTTAATACGTCATGTACGCCGACACAAATGTCACCTCTCTTTGCCACAATGTGAGGCAGTGTGGCATGAACACCATGTCAACCTAAATATACCCACGCTGAAAATTTACCTTCTTTTCGTTGGTGGTACAAGCATTACCTGTTTATTACTATGCCAGCGGCACTAGCTCATAGTACTTATCTACTTTAAAGAGTGTAAAAATAGCGAAAGTGATTAGGAATAACATAATAAGTTATCTGGAATATCGGAGTGTTGTGTTAAGTTTGATAAGAGTTCATCTTTATTGTCTTCTCTTAATGAGGAATGAATTAATTTGAAAAGAGCATACAACTTTATTGGAAATGCATTTTCAACCTATTCAATTTAACATGGAATAAAGTAAATTGCATGTAATATTCACGACAACGGTTGAAAAGGAAATTTTATTTCTTCGTCGATTGAAATTGAGTTTTCATTGATTTTGCTGCATAATATTGCAAAGTAAAAAAAATGTGAAAACCTGACCAAGTTGGATTCTGTTGGGGTTATGAAAGTAAGTTGTCGAATATGCTGGGTGGGAATATTTGGTGTTTTACGATTTACAAGCAAAGTATATTAAAATAGCTATATTAGCCAGTGTCTACTTAACGGAAATTAACTAATTATTGTAAATTTTATTGATTCATTCATAAATTCAACGTTTGTTGGTGGTACGTATTTTAGCTGTCTAGTACTATGCCAGCGACATACTTTATTCTCTAAGTATTCACTTACATTAAAGAGTGCAAAGATAGCGAAAGTGTTTAAGAATGACATAATAAAACAAGTTTGATAACTTGGAATTTGCAAATGAATGTAGCATTAAGTCACGTGTACTTCATTCGGTTGATGTTCTTTAGATGCAATATATTTTTGTGGTGGAGTAAAATAAAGCCTCTTGTTGCTTCACTGTGAGTTGTACTTGCACTTGGATTTACTTCAGTTACAATTTATGTGAATTCGTAAAACATGTAGAATTTAAGGAAACTTTTGACTCAGAGAGGATGTATCAAGAGTAGACTTCCGGTGAATGTCGACAAGGTTACAACTTTGACGGTGAATTAAGTATTTTCAGGGTTGTGTCTACATAGAATATATCAAGTATGTTTGACGATGTGCAAAGGATGTAGAATAAAGTAACCCAAAGTGAAACAATGTACTTTCTACTCTATTGATTAATTAACTTAGTATTTCGGCATGTCGTTGCTTGATTTAACAGTCAATCTCTATGCTAAGCTTGGTCTTATCTCAAAGAAAATTGTTGGTTTTTTTTTCATCGTCGTATTTTACGTCAATTAGACATAGATAACAATAAAATACGCATTGTTTATTTTTCAAATATAAGTGTCCTTTTAATTAAATCGGCATCTTGAACTGAGACCAGGCATAAGTCAGATCAATATTCGTTAAATAAATTAAATTTATTCCTACCAACCTATCATCATTTATCTTTATGTTTACCAAACCTGAAATTACTGATGCATTGCGTTCTGTCAACCTGCTAATTTACGTTCTTTACCAATTACGGCGCAACCTGCACTTCAGACATCATTAACATTCACCTGGCCATCTCGTCGTCATCTCCTTTGTTTAATGTTAGCTTGCAATCAAAGGTACGATCTGATTCGCTGATCGATGTGCATATGGGAAATGATGTGGAATTCCTTGACTGGCAATAGCGAGTGTCGACTAGTCAATCACTTGAGTAACCAGGCACGACGCATTTCCTTTTTACACGATTGCATGTCTCTTGTTTGTTTATTTGTCTTTTATCTTTGTTTATAAACAAGCTGTCTGTTTGCGTAAGTTTGCAGTGAGTGTGTCATGATCACGACCAAAAATGCGTTTCAATGTTACCCTTCAATGTGTTTCTGGTTGAGGTTATTAATATAACATGAGACATATGATGTGTGTATATATAGTAGAGATTATTTTCATTTATCTATATTTAACCTATCTGGAATATAGAAGTGAGTGATGTTGGTGTGAAAAGGGTTTATCTTTCTTATCTGGAGTAAATGAGGAATGAATTATTTGATTGTAGCTTACAACTTTATTTCAGATTATCTTATTAAAATTTAATAAATGTTTGTGGTACAACATATTGTATTACTAGAAGATATGAAAATACAACTTTTTTAATTTTTTAGGAAAGGATTAGGAAAGTAAGTTGAGGAATTCCCTGAATTTAAATTCTTTTACAGATAAGGTTTTCGGAAAATGACATTTGCTACAAAACTGAGAACATCTCTTGAAGTCAAATTAAAATTTTTCTCAGCAAATACATATTAAGTATAATATATACTAAAGCACCAAATGAATTTCAAGAGAAATATGGAAGTGAAAATTTCTATTAATATAAATTTGTCATCTTACGCTCTAAATTTACCAAGTCTAGGTTATGAAAATTTGTTAATGGTTGTAGTACCTGCGGCCAGTGCATAATAACATAAAAACATGGCAATAGCAAAATAAATTAACTAACTGATTAATCAACTTTGATAACAAGCAGTAGAATGCTTAATATTCATATAATTTTGCATGTTCGACTCTGACCTTTATAATGTTTGCTAAACAGTTTGCAATCACCGTAGCTCACTTCTAAATTACGATATGGCGACTTTTTACACCGCGCCGACATCTTGTTAGATGACTCATTCTTCATACAACACAATTAAAATGTACCGACTGTGAAGTACTACTCAAGCCTATAGTTTTTAGGCATTTGTACGAATACGATTTCCCAAATATCATGCGATTCGATTTGATGGAAATATTTTTGTTTAACCTTGACACGTCCTAGGCACGCATGGGACGGGCCAGACGTGAATTTACATCGCTCGAAGTATTCATTAGATTCATTAGGTTTAACAAGTTGATATTTATATATGTTGATGGTAACACATGTTTTGTATTTACAAGAAAATCGTGACATGTTGAAAATGAGATACAATAAATTAAAAATTGCCCGGGACAGTGCGTGTTTGTCATTAATGCAATTATTCAAAAGGCAGTAATTTGCTTCCGCTTTTGTAGAGACACGTAATTTCCTTTTTTTTTTTTTTCATATTCATCTAACTAATGCGTACGAAGAGCAAGTATAGTGCTGTTTTATAGCGCTCTTTTCTGCTCCTGGTTCGTTGGCTTGCTGATGTCTTCGGCGAAGTATGAATTCGACAAGTGCACATTGCGCGCACTAAGCATGACCACGATTTTACTCGTCGTCGGAAGCATTGGATTGATTCACGGGCTGCAGGTGCGCTGAGCGAATCTTTGAATCTGTTTTACGCAACGCGTCTATGGCGTCTATTGGCATACGGTTAAGTAAGGTTGGGTTGGATGCTTTTTTGAGGTGTGGATGCGCTCTCATTCCGCTGCTCACGATGGCGATTACGGCGAGGTCTATTCGAAGCATTGCGATCGAAGGATCTACAATTAAACGTTGCTAGTGGAATGCGTGGCCAATTGCGTTGCGCTTGCTAGCTTTGTAATTTTGATTATTATCAGAGATTGGTTTATTGAATCTTGATTTGTTATTTATAGCTCGAGAAGGGGGAGATATAATTTAAGTGTTTTATGATTTTTGGCTGAAGACAGATGCTGCTAGATTAATTAAACTACAGTAACATATTAACATAAGTGCTGTCCTAATAATCATTTCAGATGGAACATATATTAGAATAACTAGAGAATGTCAATTTTTTCTAGTAGCCAAGGAAAAAAATCTTATTTTAAGCAATGGAGTATCTGTAAAAATTCTTCAATAACACAGCATATAATACAAATTGCAATTGCTTGGTGTATAGTAAGTAGTTACTCGTTGTTTTACGGCACACTAAACACATTTTCTTGTTTTCTACATCATCCTGCAGCGTCATTTGTGGTTTCGCACGCACTCGGCGAGTCGTTTGACGAAGGAAAGAAAGTCTTATTTCCTCTGCGTTTTCACGCCACACCACGGCATCATAACGTTTCCCTCGGTTTCTTTTTCGAACATTATGATTTGCAATAATAGCACTACGCTTTCGACACTAACCGAACTTTGATTTCTGTTACAGGGACACAATTAGTAAGGTGACTGATGTGGTGAATGCCTTGGGGGCCGCTTCAGCCAATGCACAAGGATTGACTCGGCCGATTACAACGTCAGATCGGATGCGAAATAGTGATCAACAGATTCTATACCTGCTAATTGATCCGACTGGCAACCAGTGAGTAATTTTAATTGTAATTGATGCGTTACGTCGGAAAATGTTGAAATCTGGCAATGAGTGGAATGACTTTTGTTGTTATAACGTAAATGTCAGCTGGCTATATTCAGTCTATAGGTCTGTACAGATAAGTGTGATTTGATGACTCAGAGCGTTGTAATTTCGCGTTGTTAGAAAGTGTTGCTGATGTGAATACAATGTACGGGTATTTGTTTTCAAACTGATGCCTGAGTTTACAATCACCTGTTTGATAGAGAAGTAAAATGTAACTTGCCATTTGTGAAGTATAACATTGATTTCTGGTTACCCAAGTGCCCGTTTCAGTTTTTCTAGCATTTTTCTTAATCCACATATTAAATGTAGGGCCGCTCTGCTCCGTGGTATAGTCGGTAAGCCGTCTGACTGTAGCAGTAAGAGCGAGATGCATATTCGGGGGACACGGGTTCAAATCCTGCTGCGGGTATATTCAATATAATATATATTCTCACAGAATTCAGTCCTAATAACTGTTAATAACCCTGGTAGTTGATGCAGTATAATGGAATAGAGTCAAGTACGGCGTCGGTATCTAGCATGGTTGCTGTACGCAACCATTTAAGTATCACATCACCCCTGAGTCTTTGATTGCTTTGACGGTTTGACGATTTTTTAAAAGTTTTTTCCTATTCACTTACGAGGTAGGTAGGTCTCTACCTAAATTAAAATTGGCCATTGTTTTACTAAACCCAAACGGCGTAAGCATAAACTAAGCATCAGCTGAAGTCAAAAATGCTAACCTAAATCCCGATTTACCAACATAAATTCCTCGTATTTTTTGATTTTTATCTTCCGTTTATTATTATTTGAAATTCCGTTACCTAAAACTCCTCCACTGTTTTAAAATATGACAAGTATCATCAGACGTCGTGACAGTGCCTTTGTGGTCGTTCGGTTATTTTAAAATAAATTCCAACTAAAAAGTCACTTTTATGGACCATGATTATTCTCTTTATTTGTTGTTGTCTATGTATTGGATTTTAGATGTAATGAGTATAGTGTAGATAATTTTCAGTTGTACTTTACACAATTTGACACTACACTTTTCTCTGGCACGCAATTCTTCTTATTAAGCCTCGATACCATTCAGTGTAAAGTATACCAACATAGTTTGTTCTTTCTTTGGCCGACTTAAAAGTTTTCCCTCGTTGAGCTACGGCTTAACAATAGTCAACTTAATTGAAGCTGTCGTGCGAATTGCCTTCGAATTTCTTTGCTCTCGCGATGTTATTCAATTAACTCTGTCTTGGAATTTGTGCCAATACTAATTTACTTTTTGAAAGCTGTTTTTTGTTTGTTGTTGTAATTGGTGCTCTATTTTAGCTGCTACATCTTATCTGATTGAATTCGATTATAACTTGGCATATAGTGAGTATATTTTCCGCCTGCGGTTGTAAATTTTTCTAATCTGGGCATGAAAATTACAGGAAGAGTAATCCAATATTGCTAGGTATAAAATGTGCAATGCGGCAAATGAATCAGATGTATACCCAACTTCAAAAAGGACAAATAGTTGTAATTTAATTATGTTGCAATAAGAAGAGATTTTTTTTGTCTGATAGTAGTAGTTTGTAGTTTAGGTTGTTATGGTTTATGAATCTATTGCACTTTCTAATTCTCAGTAATTTATTACATTAGTTAAACCAATTATATAAAAAGAGTCATGAATAAATTGTAATCTTGGAACATGCTTGAGATAATCATTTAATGGTTTTGAGTGTGAGAACGTTATAATTTTCTTTAAGCCATGAATTATTATTGAAATTGGTTTTCTATGCTCACACGGATAAAATATAGTCTCTACAAGGTTTCATCAAAGAACATATTATTAGCGATTTCATATAGAAGAAATTATGTATATTCTGGTTTCTATTAACGGCACCAACACCTTTTTTTGATTCACTTACCGAATTTTTTAGTGAAATGCTCGCACACATACGTTCTACTCATGTTTTATGGAAAACCACTTAGCGTCGTTCTGATTTACCGTTGAGTGCAATCCGTATAATAGTTCATATTTCAAATTGATGTTCAACTTGACTCTGATTATTTCGTGCCTCATATTTAC
Source organism: Diploeciton nevermanni (assembly GCA_027575565.1). Lineage (NCBI taxonomy): Eukaryota > Metazoa > Arthropoda > Insecta > Coleoptera > Staphylinidae > Diploeciton > Diploeciton nevermanni. The sequence goes on from JAODIE010000007.1 coordinate 1,913,074, forward strand.
ATGAATTTGCGTTTGTACCGGATGTTAACAGTTGTGTTTTGAGTGTGTGCAAAAACAATTTGTATTAAATTTATTAATTGAGGTTGAATTGATGTTGTAATGGATGTAAAATTAGGTGAAAATACACGTAAGATACAATAGGTTATTATCGGAAGCGTACCAGATTATGGAATGAGCTGCTTATCATGAGTTAATAGTTTCTTCTTAGTTACAGCAATACTCTCAGTATGAAAGTGCAGATAAATGAATCTACTTTTTGTATATTTACTGTAATTCGAAGGATTAGAAGTTTTTGATTAGAATTTGTAGTTCTACAAATTTTTAAATTTTAAATGTCTCTTCATAATATATGGTAACATTATTGAGTCTCAAAATACGATAGAAATCAGAAATATTCTTATTTAATACTTGTGAGCATTTTAGCAGCAACAACTCTCTAGATGAACAAATGTTTGTTAGAGTCACAAATAAATAAGATTTAAATTGGATCTACATTTTTATTCCTATTGGGTGGTTATTTTAAACACTTTTTCATAATGATGGTATTGTCTTAACTTCATTGATATCGATAGTTTTTGAAATTCAACATATTCAAAAATGAACCAAATAGCTTCTTACCGTTTGTAAAAAAACCTATTAGAATATTTTTTCTCTACATGGGTTTTCTGAATCACCTAAAAAATATGATGTTATACCTATATACTTTTAATGTGATTGCTGATTAGTTCATTGGTATGCGAAAATCTTTTTTGGAGGAAATCAGATAATGTGATTAATTCTTAAATCGTATATAGAAAGTATTACAACGGCATTGGGGCGGTTGAAAAGGAGGTGGCTGACCTATTTCAATGCTTTACGGTTTATGAATATTTTATGAATGAAATTTAAATAATACCTAAAAAGATTTAAACTGTAGCATCACAATTTGAGATGGTTTCGAAACAATGCTGCGAAAAAATTGTGGGTATTCTACTAGATTAATTAGAAATCTAAAACAGCTTGAATCTAGATCAGCAGGCACAAACAGTACGATTATGACCTGTTTTTAGTTTAATTGTCGTGAGAACTCTGCTACCTAATTATATTATCATGTCTAGTTAGTCAACTGAAAACAAATATATTATGAACCAGGTCAGGAGGCTCCACTCGGCTCAAATCCGGTGTATGTAGTATTGAACTGCATGTTCGATTAGAGCACCTGTTACAAATAAAACATTTAATACTATCGGTTCTACTAAGAAGTATATAGAGTGTTATAAAAACATTTTCACAAAGTGTGTAATAATTGCATAGTGTCAATTAGCAATAAACTTTGACACATCTCACGGTTTACATTGCCTCCTAATAAATTCATTATCTTACCAAGCAATTTTCAGTAAAGTATATAAGTGCACTTGACAATAAATAATTTATTCCAGACCATGACGTCCAATCCAGTTCCACTTCTCTCCAGCTTTGCCTGGCAATTATATGTGCTTTCATTTTCAGGGGCAGAGGCGCTGTCTCCGGCATGCTGAAAACTGGCCGTAAAGCTCTGTACGTCTTCGACCGCGACGGTCACCACTATCAGGTGCAGGCGCCGTGCATTCTGGACTTTTACGTGCACGAATCACGCCAACGAAGTGGCTTGGGGAAGAAAATCTTTGAATACATGCTGCAGGTGCGTTTTTATTTGCTCATATTCATTATCTCACATTCTCAATTCTATTATTTTTTACATCGTGGTGGGAGTAGAGTAGATTTTATTAATGCATTTTGGGTTGCCTGCTAGGTGATTTTTTTATTCTCGTCTTCTTATGAATGAAGTGGGTAAAGTTAAAAAGAATGTAGTGTTGCATTGCCGCCATCACGCAATATATAACTTTCTCGCATGTTACTTCACTTGCGTCTTTGCAACTATAGGAGAAACACAATTTTGAGTTATTATGTTTATTATATAAATACGGCGACACGAGGACGTTGCACGCACTTCTTATACCAGGTAACGGGGTGTATAACACGAATTAAATGATGGAATCGATAATTCAAATGGGTAGTATATATTGAGCTTAATATTTATTGCTGTAGAGTCATTATGATGTTGCTATTATTTAAATCATATCAAGGGTAATATTTATTTGTTTTTGGCAGTTGGTTGTTCGGCAACTTTAGAAGTATACGTATAGTATATAGGATTTGTAGTATAGAGGATTTGTTGGATGCTTTTTGCATTTTGAATACGAACTTGTAACACGTAATCCTTATTGCTCTTTTTCTCGAATTGAAATATGTAACTTTTTCATGCTAGTTTTTAGCAATCTGCATGACTAAAAGCTTGGAACATAACTCATAGGCTTTAGAATGATCATGTTGCTATTTAAAAACAAAATCTGTGACCCAAACGCACTAAAATCAATTTAAATCGCCTTCTCTTTTAAATTATCCAGTAATTTGTAACTATAATCTATACCTTGCTTGATTTATGATGGAAAATCTTGTATTGCACAAAAAATTGGCACAAGTTACGTGGTATCAAATGGTACGCGCATTTTGACCTATACAAACGCTAAGCTTTACTTCAAGCTATTTTATAAATAGCACTGCTCTCAGTAATACACTGTTTAGTATTTTTACTCCTTTTCAAAGTTATCCAACCCCCACAACATGGAAAAAGTTTTGATTGCAATTGGTAAGGTTTGATTTTCCCTTTGATTGTCATCGTGGAAATTGTAAATACTCAGGTCAAGGTGAAATTATTGCGTGCTTGTAGACTATAGATGGAAAAGCATGATGCACGCATTTTACATCTGGTATTAGGGATAATCTCTTATCACCTACAATCGAATAATCTAGATGCCATTAGACATTAGTTTGCAATGCAAATGCGAAAAGTTGGAATAAATCAGGGCATTTGCCTATCTTTGAGAAAATTTTAAATTACAATCTAAACTAGTTCCATTCTAACATTAACGTATTGATCAACAATTGTCACTTAAATGACTTTTAACCTTTTCTAGCGGGAAGAAATTGAACCAAAGAGATTGGCAATTGATAGACCCAGCGACAAGTTTCTCGCTTTCCTCAACAAACACTACGCACTTGCTAGTCCCATCCGCCAGATGAATAATTTTGTCGTCTACGATGGGTTCTTTCCCAAGAACGAAGCCAAAGAGCAACAAGCTAAAGAGAATGGGTACGATTCATCAAACAATTACCATTGATCTATATCATAATAATTACTCATATATTAATTTGATTAATCTGCAAATAGGAGTTCACCACATAAAACTGCTAATGGATTGCAAGCACAAATTTTAACATCACCTTATGGTCGATATGGCGCTCCACGACCTCCATGCAGCATGGGCCAGGTATTAAAATTAAAGATTAATTATATTTCAGGCCAATCATAACGTTAATAATTGGGTGAATATTTAATTTCTTTCATTGGTAACCTCGTAACTTATTGTTGCTTAGATAATTCATAATCAATCGTCGACGGTAACCGGCAGTGAGCAAACTGGGTAAGTTATCGTTATCCCAATGGTTATACCCATTAGACAACAACAGCAAAACATATATAATTATACTAGAAGGTTTTAAACTAATCTTAAATTTGCATGGGTTCTTAACTTGGCAAACCGCATGTCTAAATGTGCTTTCCTGCTTATTTCACTCATCAGCGCTTCAAATTCCTTTCCTCAATTCCACGAAGCATACCAAACCCAAGGGCAGAGAATAGATCCTAATGGGAACTGGTAAGCTATATCATTAGGTTCTTATTTCCCTTTCTTCCTGATAATTGGACGTGATTGTTCAGCGATCACCACATGCAGCAAAGACATGCAGATCAACCTCTACAACAAAATGAGGTTTCAGCGACTTCCGACGGCGCTCCTGCTTGCCATCCAAACAACCAGCCAAGTTACCTAAATCCTCAAATCCCCGTCCTCGCTGGAGGTACTGATCTAAATGCGCAATCGGTAAAGTTTGTCAAGGCATCTGCAGTTGGCAATGGTATGACGGATGAATCGGAGAAGGTTCGACTAGAGAAGTTGATTCGTGATAATGCGCCAATGCAAACACAATCGGAAAGCGATGTTAAAGTAGAAAATTACTGGCCATTTGCCTATCCCTCGCATGATTATATTTACGACCAGGGATACATTCAACCTCCAATTGCAACGCTTAATACGGGAATGCACAAACTATTGCAGCCAGATCAGTACCTGATGAAACAACAGGCAGTTCCTGCAAAGGAAGAACTGGACAAATATGGAAAGCCGACTAGAGTATCAAGTGCCCCGTTGAGTTATCACACACATCAAGCAAATCATCATCAGCAAAATAATCAGTATCATAAGTCGCAGAACTATATTCCGAATCATACTGAACAGAACAGGTGGCAACATCAGCACCACCAGCATAGCCAACATTATCATCAACCTCAAATGGATTATCCTAGGAATTGCTATAACAATGTTACCAGTTATTGTTATTATGGACCTAGACAATCAACAAGTCAACCCCAGTTTCGCCCACAGCACATGCACAATGAACAGCAGTTGTATCAACAGCAAATGGAACAACAGTATTGCGATCAGATGCTAAGGCAGCATGAGCAACAACAAATGTGGGAGAATTATCAGAATTGGTGGCATCAACAACAATATATGGCTCAGTACCCACAATGGACACAAGGTCTTCAAACTCCTCAGCAAACCAGCCAACTGCATGATGTGTCTCAACCTCCTCCACCTCAAGCGATGCAAGCACAACCTCAACAACCTCAAACTGCTCCATCACCTCAGCAAATTGTGCAACAACAGCAAGAAAATCAACAACCACAGGAAACACAGCCAATTCAATCATCGTCAACAAAAATCAAAGAATCTCAGGAGAAAATAATGGCTCAACCGGAAATTATCCAACCCGAGAAATTACTTGCTCAAGAACCAGTGGAGCACGCACTGCGACCATACTATATGCCTCCGAGGCAAAATACTATTGTAACAAAGCAAACAGATAAAGATTCAATTCCAGCGAAATCAGTGTTCAATCAAAGTCAATATATTCAAAGGGCAATGGCTCCACCAACTTACTATCACTCAATGCAGCCTCAGCCAAGGCAATACCAACCTATATCACAACAACAATACGCACAACCTCCCCAGCAACAACAAGCACAGGCACCTCAACAGCAGCAACAAAGACCTCAATCGCATATCTCTACACCTAACATACTTTATACAGCTCCACCGGCATCAAAAGTAAACCAGTCTGTGCATGATATCTGCAAACCAACCTGGCAGGACAATGTTCCCAATGCTGCCTCTTCTCCATCAGTACATAAATCAAACTCTGTTCTTCCTACAATGGAGCAGCAGCAGCAGCAGCAACAACAATTTCAATTACCGCAACAAAAGGCACCACAACAACAACCTCAACCTGTAATACCACCTCCTATAATGCCTTTATCCCCTGAACAAATTGCTCAACTGTCCCCACAACAGCAAGTTATGTACTATCAACAAATGCTTGCTCAGCCATATCTACAACAAGGTATGGTTTATCATCCGTATAACCCTGTATTTGGTGTACCACCGCAACAAATGCAACCTCAGGCTTCATTGTATCCCCCAATGCAAGAAGTCAACGAAATTACACCACAACCTGTAGAGTCTGCTTCTATACATGCTGCTGGTGACGTACCAAATCCTCCTCAACAAAGAGAGAAAATTCCACCCCCATGTCCATTTCCAATTATTGTGAAGAGTCCTCTGGAACCTTTGCAACCTTCGATTCCACTGCGCAGACATTCCAAGCCCGACGTACCATCAGGTGAACAGCAGCAAACCTCCAGTTCTAGAAATAAAGTACAGGAGAGACATTCACCAGCATCAATACCACGGCCAACTACAGCAATCCCTTCAGCGAGACTTGCAAATGTATATTTGAAGGGTACTATAAATTTGGCGTCTAAATCTAATTATGATATTGAGGAGGACCACACGATGCGTGCCCACAATCGATCACCAAAGTTTTTAAATGTTTTTGATCATTGCGGAAAGTCGATGAAGAAAAGTGTGAATGGAAATAAAATGCAGTCTCAGAATTCGCCAATGATAGATAACAGGGTTAATCAAAAACGACAAGTTATGAGTAAAGAATTTCTGGAAGAGTGATACTTAAATTATAGCAATCCTTTATATTCTGGTCCACTCCTATTAACGTTTGGAAATATTTCTCCTAAAGTTCCTGTAATCATTTCATTAAATTATTGTAAAAACTATTGTCTGCATGCTATTATTTCATTGTCTTGTCTTTGTTATTTATCTTTTATTTATTTGTTTTGTTTTGCTCGTTTCGTTTTTCATCTAGGCCCCAAATAGCGTAATGCGTTGCTGATCTTAGCCAAGTAGAGAGCAATTGTTTCCAAATCTATCGAGAGCAGCTTAAAGACTTTCAATTCTATTATTAAATGATACGGACGAAACAACGAAACCGCTATTTTAGTGAGGAACAAGCAACGTCTTCTCTACAACCGCTCCCAGATACACCTGAGGACCAAGTGGATGCGCCATTGCTTCCACCAAGTGTGCGAATTGATAGGCCACAGACTCTTGCTCTCCAGCATCAACATTCGACAGATACCAGCGTGGCCAATCATCACAATGGCGGAGCCGAGGACGATGAACTAGCTGAAATCGAAGAGCAGGTGCAAAAGATAGAAGTTGTCTCTAACAACACAACTCCAAGGAGAGTGAACAGTCTCCAACAGAGCTCTCTCAGTTTTGTCAATGATAGTGCTCCAGCACCAGAGAGAAAAACTCCTAGCCATCTCACCGAGCAGGGCTACTTTGATTTGAAATTTTATAGTCACAAACTTTGGTAATAACCGCAACTTTTTAAATCATGACCAATCTAAACATGCAAGAAGCTAAACCAAACGAATGCCCATTGATGGGCGAAGTACATAATAAGGCACAAAACGGTCATGCCCATGGCTCTCTCATGGTTGGTGAATAATGAGAAATGATGGTTGCGGCGTTGATTATATACATCACGAAATGCAATCAGCTCTTTGATGTTTTTAAATGTCGGGCATCTCAGTGTCTTCGCATATTTTTTTTTGTTTTTTATATGATTTTATTATAATTATTTATTTTCGTAATGTATTGTTATAATTATATAGAAAATGTTACCACGTCATATTCTAGGCTAGATTAAATAGATAACTGTAAGCAAATGCTAGGCCCTAGACAACGTAACGTAATGAATTTTATTAGAAGACAATATTGGAGCATTGCATAGCTGGTAGCTTTAAATTATATTTGATTTTTTCATTTAGTTGAATATTTGAGAAACCAACACTTTATTTCGAGCACTCAGTATATTGGGATTCACTAATTTAATTAAAGATATTGCATTAAGCAGAATGTGTTTGCATTTTTGCAGGGCGGCTTGCAAAAACATATATTTAGAGAATTTCATGATACAATAGATGACGCGTGGACGGTGATGCTGGCCGAAAAGTTTTCTTGTTATAAAAGCACCTTTTACGCAATGAATTAGTTCTACACCAATTACACATTCATATGGAGTTGAAATTGATATGTTAGAACATATGTGAGTAATACATAATAACATTGTTTTGTTAGAAGTGGATGTCACTTTTAAAGTACTGGTGTAGATTTAATGAAAACTGAAGGCAATTTGATTGCCCTATTGGCCCTAAATGGCCAATACCTGGTGCGATACTTTCATATATGCTATTGTGATTACTGACGTTCATTCTTGAAATAAATTTTGCTTTAATAAACACCCAGAAGTATCATCGTAGATTTATAACAATCATATCGCAATTCAAGCAAGCCATAGGTAAGTTAATTTCATATATAATAAGAAATTTTCAATTTTGTACAGTTTTAATATATTTACACAGCAAGTGTTATTTGTGAAGTAAAAATAACTTAGCAATGGTTTACACTGTAATAATACATTATATAAAAAAAAACTCAATGGAATTTACAAATTAAAAATTAAGTAATTGCAATATGCATCGTCATATAACATTTAAATTGTTTGATATTCACTAACAGGCCCTAGGCGTTTTAGAACATCCACTGCGCGTACAACAAAATAGTACCTATGGTTTGCAATAAATTGATTTAACGTTACAGCCATCGGTAGCTGCAACGCTTTCACGTCACCTACCTTGTTCCACAACTCGGATCGCGGTTCCTCGTTTGTTTCTAGGTAGGCGTATATTTGATAGCTGGCGATCTCCGAAAACATTTCCAGATTAGTTGCAATCCTCCACGAGAGAACAATGCCATTGCCACATTTAGTTTTTGATACTGTTAGCTGAGGCCGAGGTGGGATTGGTTTAGTTGAAGGTATGTGTTGTTGCGGAGTGTATGGGAAGGGTGCGGGATGTTTTTTAACTACTTTTTTATTGAAAGAACGCTGATTAGGTGCAGCTTTTGGTGAGCCCACCACAGCAGCATGGGTATTCGTAAGTGTGGTAGAAGCGTTAATGGGGTTCGATGTTCGAAGTACAGAATTGGGTGTTATAGCTCGCACAATGGTTCCCGTTGAAGCAATCACTGCGCCATTATTTAATAGAAAACTATTTTGACTGGCTGAAATGTCATAATATATGTTAATCCGAATCAATACAATCTAACTTCGTTAACTTACGAATCTGGACAGGTACGGACTGTCCATTGACGATCACAAATTTTTGCCCATTGGAATTGGCTATAGGAAACTTCTGAGCAATTGTTGTAGCTGTCATAACTCTCTTGTCCTCGTCGCTTGTAAGATCAATAACACTTACAGACGTTGCCACTTGAGTAGAAATATTGGCTGTCTTGGCCACCACTACCTTTTCTGAAGTTGGTGATGGGGCCATTTTAATAGGAGCTACTTTTGGAGCTTTCGTTGGAGATTTTGCTGTAATTGCAACCAACTGCCCACTTTGAGGAAACTTTAAAAGTCAAAATCTATTAGATCACAGTTCAAATTTAAAACCACGAATGCATACCACATTAACGTCTGATACAGTGGCAACGGCAACGCCATTTGTTTGAATAGGATTTGCTGCAATCTTATTAAGAGATGACGCCGGCAACGATATTGCAACCGTTGGTGTGGGACGGTGTATTGAAATCTCCTTACTAAAAGCCTGTAATCCGACAGATCGAGTAATTTTTGGCACAAATAACGGTTTATCGGGGTTTCTCTTAAATCTCTCCAGGTCTTGGAGAACTTTATTATGTACCATATGCATGTTTGCAGTCTGTTTGCCAATATTTAGTATCTCTTTTTGGAACATATCAATTGTTGACTCATGTTTCTTTATTTTACGGATCATAGAAGCTATCTGAGATTTGTATACGTGAGATTCGCACATTAACTGAACTACAAAAGACTCTAGCGTGTTTCGACTAAGTCCTTTGAGCTGGTTATCAGTGATTAATTTTCGGATACTTTCCTTGTTTTTTTCATCATACCTCTCGGCATCTTTCTCAACTGTAATCTCTGATTTATCAGCGTCAGTAATTTTCTCTTCATTTATATCTTTTGCGTCATTCTCTGGTAAAATTAATGGAGAATCTTCATGAATATCATTTATACTCAAAACTTCTTCAGATGATTTTTCCGTTAATGTTAACAGTTCGACACTACCCAACCCAAGCTTACATTTTTTCGATTTATCACTATTGCATATATCTGAAGTACGTTTCCGTAGACTCCTGGTAGAAACACCAATTTGTGAATAATCCAGCGACTTCCGTTTCTTTTCATCATCCTTTCCTACATTCTCCTTATTGCTATCACTTTCTGAAACTACTGCTGCAGGTGATATAATTACAGAATTTAATACAATGGGTAGTGACTGCCTCTTCTTCGGTCTACCCCGACCTCGCTTGGGACCAACTGGATGAACTGACGTATCAAAATGATTTTTCCTCAATTCATTGGTTGAAACTAGTTCAGGACTCACATTTTTAAACAATTCTTTCCTATTTTCTCCTATATCATTATCTGTCATGGCATTGGTTTTAATCTGAGTGTCCATTTCATTACTGCTCACCTGATCTTCAGTACTTGTATCATTCTTTGAAGTTGATGTTGGTTCACTCTCTTCAGACATTTCATGAGATTCATTATGATCTGATACTGTAGGTGTGTGCTCATCAATTTCCATAACATTGTCTCCAATATCTATCACATTCTCACCAATGTCCATCAAGTCATCAGTTGAATTGGATTCAGTCTTGTATTCCCTCTCATTATTACCATTGTCACTAGAAGGAGATTTAGAGCTATCTGGATAGTTTAACAACTCCTCATTGTCTTGTTCTGCTTCCTGTGCAACACTGATTGCATATTCTGTATCATCTAAGACTGTTGACTTTTCATCCATAACTTCAAGCAGATCACCATCCTCATGTTCCTCCAAATTAAGTGCATCTTCTATGTTCTCTTCCTGTTGATCATAATTTTTATAATCACTATCACTAGCTAAATATTGATTATTTTTATTATTATCTCCATCAGCATTTTCCTTGGTATTTATTTTACTTATTATAGCACTTTTAATTAAAATGTGAATGTCACCAGCGATAGTATTATTTTTCTTATACTTTGCATTGACATAATCATTTGCATCCTTATTCTCTTCAAGAGTATGATCTTCTGTACCCTCTCCTTCAGTATGATTTAATTGACTAATATTCATACCAATGGTTTCTCTCTTTAGTGTGCTCTCATGGCTTTCTTCTGTATCAGATTGTAAGAGAGCCTCATCTGCTTCTGAGACTGACATATCTTTACCATCTATAATATATAGATATTAACATATAAATTATGCATTGCCAAGTGTTGTTTTCAAGAATATTACCTTCATTTTCAGTATCTGAGAGGTGTAAGGTAAGGTCAAGCTCTATATCTGGATCTTCTGTTACAACTGAAGCCATCTTGTGTAAAAATGTAAAATTATTATAACTGAAAGAAAATAGTAAAAATGTCAGTCATAGTTTTCCGATAATAGTTTTCAAATATGATAATAAAAAATTAACAATATTAAGCTTCTATTGCAATATACCTTCACATAACCTTAATTTATGGCGTCATTGGTTTCATTTAAAATGTTTCATACATTGTATTATCACAGTTACAATTGACTTCCATCCTCGTTCATAGAACTTAACCAAATAAAGATATGCAGGCCTCAACATTGTAAAAATATCATTCTAAACGCCAGAACTCGGTTAGCATTCACAAGGGAGAACACGAAAACCGCACTCGAGCTATGACTAGCGCCATATTATTTCAGCCCCCACTCATCACCACTAACCAAAAATCAAGGGCACAAAAAACAAATTCCAATAAATATAATTTGTGCCAAATGTACAATATTCATCATTCATACATCAATTTGATTATCTCATAAAAAACGAAAATGTATATATAAAGGGCATATGGCGAGAAACATATATAAACATAGTGGTCCCAAAATACCACCGCTACCCCCTACGTAGTTCCACCTAGCCCAAATATCAAGTTCCTAATTCAATTATATGTGCTTAGAAAATTATACCACTATAGTAAATAGAGTACTTTTTGAAATTTTAGTAAAAGAATATATTATTTAATCAAAATCTTCGCTATTTTTAATCTATGTTATAAATTAAATTGCCATTTCAACCCAAGCCATTAGGCTCATAAACTCGCCCACTCCTGCAAAGGGTATCCGGACCAGCTTGAAACACCTATTACGCATGCCCATGGATTTTGTGTTGGATACGTTGCCCGCCCGACTACTCCCAAGATAGAGCAATGCCCGCGTTCTTCCACTATTCATAACATGAATTGGAGGTTGGATATCTGCTAAAACGGTGCCTTATAAAATACATCTGTATGGGCCAAGCATTTAAATTTTAAGCCTAAATAATTTCGGAGGAAATAACATGTGTATGTTCTACATAAGAAAAATACTCATCGTAAAGCGCGCGCTGTTACCTACGCCGGTCACCGACACCGTATGAGTACAAGTACGGGGTCGGCATTTTATTATACTGCATCAACTACTATGATCATTGGCAGTTATTTGGATGCGATTCAACGAGAATATACAGACTATACTGTGGTTACACTCCCACCAGGATTTGAGCCCGCGTCCGCGGTTATACTCGTATGCGTATGCGACTGAGTTACAGAGATGGGCTTCTATATGAAAGATTGGGAAAATTGCAAAAGTTCACCGGTAATCAAATTTGCATCCTGTGCATTGCAGAAATCGACAATTCGCAGACAGAATTCGGCTAATGGATCTACTACTTGTGACTTGATCATATAGGTCCATTGAAAAATGCAACCCTCATAAAATTGCTATAATGTATTAAATGGCAAGTAGTGGTTAATTTTGAGACTGCGTAGCATACCAATTGAAGCAAAGTCTGCTGGGTATGTACTAATAAAATAATTATTTCACTTTTGGGACGGTGCCGAATTCCAAAGTCTGCACTCCCGACAGCTTTTCTCTTTCTCTCTCACTTGAACAATTGCATTCGCGCTGCTAGGTGAGAGCTACAACATGAGCATGCCTGTGTGCATCACCGGTAATGCACGCCGGCGAGAACATGTTAATGGGGGTAAAACACCATTGATATTATACTAAAAATCAACCAGAACAGAATAAAAATAAATTTACATGCCCTTAGTTAAATTCCCACAAATGTTTACTTTTCTATTTGACCGAACTTTAAAAATCTTCTAAAAAATGTCCTATTTTACCCGAAATCAGTAACAATGTAGATTAAAAAAAGTAAAACCGTTAAATAAATTTAAAAAAAAATAAAGTGGGAATGCATGTAATAACGAGTAGTAATAAACTTATTCTGGCTTCTATAACAGTAATAAGGTTTCGTGAGTGCGAAAAATATATATTTTTCCATGCACATTTGAGTAGCGGAATGTTTTGCGTTCGATGATGGCAGCGTTATTCTGCGGTGCAACTAACAAGAATCGAAACACTTATACAAAATACGCACAAGTAAACTGTATCTTCATAGAACCTAAGGAAACCTCATAATATTTATAAATATGCCTATAAGCAAATAAACAAATCCTTGTAGACTCCTTGTTTGCCATTAATGGATGGTATAAAATTTTAATTTTTTACAACCAAACTTCCAAATGAATGAGAGAAAACGGTTCAGTCCATTGGACATAAAAGGACATTTTATGTAAGATAAGTTGAAATCATCGTTCAATAACCTCTATAGTATCCATTTAGAAGCATTGAAAATTGAGAAGATAGAAATAATTTATGATGTTATCAAATTTGAATTTTACATTTCTACGCCACTTTTACGCCACATTGAGATACCAACCAAAATTACCGCAACGAATCTGCGATCAGTACCGAACATAAAAAAATCACGCATACCATGGGACATATGAATTTCCAAGCAATAATTTCTTACTACACCCACAAATAGACAATATACCCCGAAATAGATAATCTTAGTGGAAAAAATAATACAACAAACAATTTTAATAAATAAGGCTCAATTAAAAAAAATTTAAATTTTCAAAATTATCTTACAGCAAGCGCATGCGCAGTGGTATTGGTTCTGTTGCTAGAAACGGTGCGGGCAACATACGGCTTGGATCCAAAGTGCGCATGCAACGTCATACGTTCGACTAGTAAATGCGCAATTACAGTGTGGCAAAAGGGGGGATCATATGCGTTTTTATGCATGACAAATATCGAAAATGATATTAATGGGATCTATGATGGATGGCTCAGTGTTAATCAATATACATTAAAACAATAGAAAATTATAGAATATGTCCCTAGCTGCGATATACAAGCTGTAGCATTGATATGAGCCTGCCGCTTCTATGACTCGCAAGTAATCAATATCCAAAATCAGGGATAAGGTTAAAATCCTGGGTGGACTCGTTCGTGGATGGTATACAGATGTAGGCTGGGCTATGAAATTATCATTTTGTAGGTTCAATAATAAATCATTGCTAGTAGACTGGCTAGTTTTATAAATTCTAACCTCAACATTAGATAACACCTGACTCATTCTCTTCACACACACCCCATTAGTATTAGCTCTTGGAATTATTTGGTACCTTAGTTTAAGAAAAATGAGAAATAGGTCTTACCCAAAAGATCTGCCTCTATTTACCAAAGATCTTTAATCGTTAGATGGTGAACAAATTTGCAACACTAATGTATAATGAAAGGCTTAAACCTTGACACTTCTATGGCTACAAAACCCTAATCAACCCAACATGGCCGCCTATGTTAATTCTAGAATATGTAGTGCGCATGTGCAACCTAATGATTTCCTAATAGAAATCACATGCGCATACCACCACTTCTCTTCCTTACGAGTATAACCTAAAGCACATGTACCAACAATAACATACCTACTTGGTTCAGAAGCAAAATAAAAGTTTATACGTACCGCAAAAGCTGTAGTGTTGGTCTGAGCGTCAGAAACAAAGCTGTTTCCTATTGCCAGTGAAGTGTAGTCGGCAGGCGTCCGGTAAATTCCTCTCTGCAACCACGGTATTCTAGTTCAGGTCATTGCTTGTGTGTGGCAAATCTGCGATACGTTCGCACGTTGCTTCCGCCGTCCTATCAGGCAGGTAGGCAACTAACCAGCAAGCTGGTTCATGATTTACCGCATGATGGCATGCAGGTTTTGCGCATGCGCCTAGTAGAAACTTGAGGATGTTGACGGAAATGACGCCTACCCACCAATAGGAACAATGGAAATTATTTATCTGATATTAGGGTTATATTTCAAAATAATTACTACTGCTACACCCTATATACTAGAAACAATCAAAACTTAGAACAAAGAGATTTTGAAGAAATATGTAAAGTTAGTCTTGATAGTTTCGGATAGACTAAGTTACTATATGATATTCCTGGTTTCCTAAATAAATATCTGGGTTTTCTCTATTTATGGCATGCACATTGGGATTGGTATAAAGTAATATCAAGAAATATAATCATTTTCTTCCAAGATAATTCCCACTAGACAACATTATAAATAATTTAATGCAACACCCAGTATATTGCTTTTTTTAAATTATGTGAGCTTTCTAAATTGTTGTTTTCATCGTATGCGCAAAAAAAGTATGTAAATTAAAATTTACATCCTAATCTGAAATTGATACACTCAGCGCCATCTTGGACTTTTTATTAAAACGAAATTGATAAACATTGTTAAAAATCAATACTTATTAACTTATAATTAAATAAACAATAAACCATACACACATAATATGATTGATGTTCTAAAATTAGCTTTGTATCAATTTGACGCGATTATTTTATTTTCCATCTGCAATGGGCATTTGAGGTTAAAGTAGAATCGATATCATTTCAATGCCACTTTTAGTTTTGTAATGATTGCAACCCAAACTATTAATCAAGATATATTCTTAGTGATTCACACTAATTAAGAAATAGTTGTAATGTATTCAGATAGATTCCTAGCTCATTTCATACGTGCTACAAATGCCCCAGGCATTCCCCGGTATTGCCTTTTTCTTAAGATGAGGGATGTTTTGAACCATCGTATTTAGACTAAAGCGCATTATATATGCGAACTACTTGCTTATAGCAATTGATCATCAATCCTAATTTGATTAATTTGAGTTGCTATATAATGGAACATACGAATTAAATTAATGTTTCTACCTGCTTCCCCCGCAGCTCTGCCTAGCAACACACTGTTTCATCACTTTACCTTGAATAGCATTGCTCTTAACCATTTTCAAAATTCCGTATTTCTATTCCTCCGGGTGGTTCCTATTTTTCGATAAAGTTGATGTTTGTGTGACATCTAGGAACGATTCATGATATTATATTACATTACCACTATTTTTACTTTTCAAATAAATAATTTTACGCAGTTTATTGTCATTTTACTGATTTATGTTTGTTTTCAATATAGGTGGATTTAGTCTTAAAGGTTTTTTTCTAATTCTGCATGCTAATAATTTCAATATAACCTTAAAGATTTAATTGGTTGTTACACCATTGCAAAATAGTTGGAAATTCGTTATTTCAATAAATCAAAGCAATAATACGTTAACCATGTTAATTTCAAGGTACATATTTCGTAGACTTACCTCAATTAACAGGCGATATGTAAGTATTATTTAGAATAGATTATTTTATAAACTCAACCCTTCTTAATAATGTTTTAGACTCAATTTCTACATTCAAGTATACCAGATAATTATCTTCATTTCAAACCTAAATTCACAGAAGAAGAACAAACAAAAATCCTCAATATTATCAATCAGGAAAACACTGAACAATTGTTAAAGTTTGACATGTCAAGAGGTAGAATTAAAAACCTGGGAGCATGGAAAATAAAGAATGGTCAATTTCGATCTCTCTCAGAAATACTTGAAGTGGAAGGTTTGGGTGAGAAAGTTTTAGAGAGGCTTTGCAATAGCATTATATTGAATAAAACTAAGGACAATAATCTCAAAGCAAATCAAGGAAATAGAAAACAATATGTGTCACCTCCATTTGAAAAAGATATATTGAATGTAATTTGAAAAAAAGGTAATTTGTTGATTATTATATATTAATTTTATTTCTTGCAGAGAATTCAATCTGCAGTTGGTATTCATAGCTGTTCAACAGGAATAAGCTGGGCCAAAATTAATAAAACCAATAATGAGGTTGAAAACTGGAATTTTCAAGATTTCAGATTTCTTCCAAAGAAAATGTTGCCATCAGAAACTTATGCCTTGGCTGTAGCAATACTAAAAAAGCTACCTGATGCAGATGTCTATGTGATGGAAGCAACTCCTACTATTAGCCCTCAAAATCCCCAGGCAACCAAAGCAATGCTCATTTACAACCAACATATGGAATTAACTTCAATGCTATTTGCTTTAATAAATAGCAGTGCCGAGCATGGGTGTGTTTCAAGCATAGAGAACGGTGGCACGCAAAACGGGAAATGTTTTATTGCCACCAATAAAGTATACTTTTTGAGAGCGTATTTATCAGCGAGGTTGTTTAAAACCTTAGTTGGGAATGAGAGAGTTTCATCTGGTGCCATTATGATCAAATTCTTGAATGGTTCAACTGATTTACCTTGCACTCCAGTCACAACTGGAAATTCCATTAAAACCAGTTTTTTATCACAATCCAGTGTACACAAGGATTTGTTAGGTCAAGCATTGATGCTCATTGTTAGTTTTATGGATTTATGCATATATAAAAATACTACGAGTTTACAGATAATTAACAATCGCGGACGAAAAAGTTGAAATTAATGTAAGAATATACTTTTCTTAGCTTTAATTAAAATTGTTTAGTTAGCTACAATGTTTTAGATTGTAACTTGCTATATCTTGCGTTGTCGATTTTGCAAAATGCTTTCTAATTGAATTGCTTAAGATTAGATTAATCTACATCGCTAAACTGGGTATGTTAATTCTGTATAACGTTGCTCAACTGTATCTGATCTTGTTTCACAGATGGCAGAAAATGCCTCGTAATGCAACAAGTTGAAGCAGCAGTCGTTTGTTTACGTAGTGTCTAAGTTCCGGATGACTAGTCGCGTCTGGTTCAGGAAGTGTTTAACTCTTTAAATAAAACATACAATTCTCGTGAATAAATTCTTTGTATTCTACAAGGAGGAAGTAAGAGGCTCATTGCCATTCACACCTTGTACTGCGTTTTATACTAGGATGTTGTTATAGCTTGGTAGCACCTCGCGTCGACGGGATAACCTCTTAACTTAAACTACGGAATTACTGTTTCATAAACGTTTGCGAGTTTATAACCAGTTTAAAACAAACAGTATGAATGATCCGCAAATGAACAAAACGTTAATATACTTGCGCCAAGTGGAAAGCGTCGCGCAGGACGTACTCGCCAAAAAACATCTGAAGCTTGAGTTGTCCAATGCTAGGAATAAGTTCAATGAAGCTTTCAGAGCATTGCAGAAAAGTACAGATAACTATGCTTATGTAAAGTCAGGCTCATGTTATTTGCAGTTACCAAGGGATGTTGCTATTGATGTTTTGAGAGAAGGTATAATTTAATTTGACATAAATATGACATGTTAATCTAATTTATTTCAATTGTGTTTAGACATTAAAACTACAACTAATGAGATTGATGAACTGCACCAGGATATAAGAAATAAAGTGGCTGAGCTTAGGGAGTTGGAGCATCAACCTGGCATTGTTGGATTTGGACTTAAACCATTGAGTGGAGTTGAAGCAAGAGCACTATCCAAGGGTTTTGGTGGGCAATAAGGGGTATTATCAAATATTTAATATTTCTAGTAGTTTTGTCAATTTATAAATTATTAGTTTGATTGAATGTGATGATAAAGTTGCTGGTGTGAAAGTAATGCTTTTCTTCCATCAATCTAACACGTTTTGCGAGTGTTCGTTGATTATGTTGTGATTTGCGCATGTGAATATCGATCAATCGTCTTGATTCCCTGCGCGTCCGCGTTGCACGCTGCGGCGGTGGTGGCAATGTTAATGTTTAGGGTTGCGCCGCCCCGCTTCAGCTGCTGCCCCGCCGGCGGCAGCATTTTCGTCCGCAGTCGAGAGACGTCACAATTCAATGCAAGTACGGCGTTAACACAGCAATCACGTACGAAAGTCCGTCAACTATAATAATAATAACCAGCATAAAACCACCAAGATTATCTAGTGGTTTTTTACATTAATTGACGTATAAAGTAAACGATAGGGATAACATCCAGGTTTTACTACGCAAAAGGACTAACCTATTCTCATCGTGTTCAATCACAATGGAAGGAATTCAATGGGGCAAACTTTTTGTAAGTAAATCTATTTTTTAGTCTTTTTCTTTTATAAGGAAAACCCTTTCTGGTAAATTACGATTGCCAACGTATTTATTTATACATGAAAGTTACGTTTAAGACGGTCAGGTCTCTGAAAGCTCAAGATACCAGTCATAGTTATTCTTTATGCTAATTTGGGTCCTTTGGTAGCTTATTTTCAGAGTGTTTTTTAAAAACATTGTTTAAATGTCGCTGGCATTTTACCCAATACTATTTAATATTGATTGAGCTCTGGACATGGTTCGACGAGGTCCTAAGGGAATATCTCTAAGTGCCGAATGGAATTACGTGAATGCTGGTGTTGATTGTTTACGTCTATAATGTATGGAATGATGTGAAGTAATCGATTTGACGATGGCGATGACGACCTTGTCCTCGCTGCCGCCACATAGACTTTCTTCTGTTATCCCTCACACGACAATCTATTATCATACTTGTCTCTGCGAATAAAAGTCTCCCTCTTATGTCTTATGCGGTTAGACGCTGTCTGTTGTGGCTTGTCTTTTGTTTCACATTTTAACTCGTAGTTAGTTTCCACTTGGAATTAATGTCCTCTGTGTTTCTCTATATATTTGTATGTGGATTTTTTTATTACCTGGTGGCTAGTCATTTTTTTGCTGTTGCCGGTTGTAATTGTTTTTTATCATTGCTTGAATGCTAATTTCACACCTTCTACATGTGTGGCGTGCTGTATAATGAGGCTTCATATAATTCCGCTTCGATTATCAGCGCGGGTGACTAATTCTTGATGATAATTACCGCCGCTGCCGCATTATTGTTTTGGGCATACCCACGAAAATGGACTCATCGTACTTATTCGCGGTTGTGATACGGCCTTGACGCTATTCTTATTTATTTGCCTGCGGTTTTCTCGACGATTGCACGAAGCGTGCGCAGAATAATTGAAAATAAAATCGAAAGCTCAATGCCGAATATACCAAACGCTAAGTTTGATTACGGCACATTGAGTTGCATATTTTATGGATGGTTTTCTGGGGTTTTGCTTTTTTAATTGCATTCGCATGGTTCGTGGGCTTCGCTAGTCATCTGGACATAGGATTCGTAATGAAAAAAACATGTTATATCGTTGATCATAATGTTCACAATTGATTAGATTATCTCAGCGCGCCTAGTTTCATTAATAGTGATAGGAACATTCTATCTCAAGTATGATTCAATTTTATGGATAAATATACATTCTTATTGGCATTATGCACATATTAAATGTTTCAACCAGTTGAGAAAGTTCGAAAACTGAGCGTCGCTTGTATTCTATTTAAATTGGCAGAATGTGAATAATTTGTGCCCAACTTGCGAATATGTAACATACCGGCATCGATCGAAAAATAGGGTCAAAGTTGACTGTGTTTGCCAATTTTAAGAGGCATGATTAAGCTCACGGCTAGAATTTCGCGTGCCGGGACGAGGTGAGAGTTGAATGAATATTTTCCCACAACTATCAATAGATGCAGTTTATTTGTAAATAATTTTGTAGCTTCATTTATTTTTATTTTGCCTTAAACTTGAGCAGATGAACTTTATATAAGTTGCATATTCTTGTTCGCGAAATGTTGATTTATTAATGTCGAGTAATTCGTGGTGAAAGCGCCGGCGTAACGTAGTTTTATCTACAGTGTCCTGCTGCCTATTAGCGCCACACGATGAGCGAATAATTGATGAAGTCAAGTGATGTTGGAGCCCGCACGCGAGCCATTTCGGATGGAGAAATTTTGATGTTTTGCGTCCGAATTCAATCCGAAATCGGCTTGGCTCTAAAGATTTGTACACCTGATGGTCACATCTCCCACCAGCGCGTGGATACGCGTCTTGCAGTATATCGTATACCGGCAGCACCGGTCGAAGCGAGCGGGTAGCATGATGGTTCGGCCGGCAGTTCGCCGTCGCCGAGTCGACGAGACGTTATCATTCGACGTGCGCTGGCGAGCGTGCACGGGACGACGAATAGTTTCGCAAGCGCAGTTTAGTTTACTTTGTGTGCGCGCATAGTTCGCGCAAAGCCGCAGCCTATTTATAATCG
This sequence comes from Diploeciton nevermanni, assembly GCA_027575565.1. Taxonomy (NCBI): domain Eukaryota; kingdom Metazoa; phylum Arthropoda; class Insecta; order Coleoptera; family Staphylinidae; genus Diploeciton; species Diploeciton nevermanni. The sequence goes on from JAODIE010000007.1 coordinate 1,933,990, forward strand.
CCAGCGCAACGTAAACACGGATAGTTCGCGGCTTCGGGATTAGACGCCAGCTTCTGGGACACCGATTCCTGAACAAAACAGCGCTCATTTGCTGTGGCCAGTTGCTTCAGGCTGTGTAAAAAGGGGCGAAGTTTAAATAAGCAAGATGGGGCTTAGTTTCGTGCTCGTGTGCTGAACTGGTAATTGCTTCGTCTGTCGCGTTGTCTCGCGGTATGTGCTGTGCGAGGAGTAAAAGCAAATTCGACACGGTGCCGTCGTCAGAGTGTTGGTCATCTAGTGTTAGCATCTTGTGCGGAGTGAGCGTAGTGCGAGCATCACACACGTGGCAGCTTTGAATTTATTGTGCACCCGTGCGGTGAATACATACGAGTGGTGAAAAAAAGGGGAGCATCGGTCACAGCTGGTAACATTTGTATTGGGAGGGAAGCAGTTATTACACACGCATGTTCAATGCAATTAAATTGTGCGTTTTTACGACACGGGCCACAGTCGGGTCATTAAAGTATGCGTACATGTCATTACATGCACATTTAAAGTTGACGCACATTCGACCGTACAACATGCTTTTTCGACTGTTTACTTCTTATCGCTTTGCTGTGTTGCATTCACCCAGCAATGTTTGCGACTGATGCACGTAATTTATGAATGATAAACAACGTATATCATTCGCACGAAATCGCTGAAATAATGGGAGAATAAAATATGAATATGCAAGGTTTCGTTAAATATGGGCATTTTCAACGGCGCGGACACAATGGCGGACTCCTGTTTATACACGTATCACGCAGCAGCGGTTGTTGTTTTATGGTTATATTGCTGGTGTCTTGGGTGAAATGCACTGACGAGAATAAATAATGCACACGCGCAGGATGTAACAAACTGCGCTAGTTGCGATTGTCAATCAGTTATTACGATTTCGGTGCGTAATTGGTAATTAAACATGTCGAGGCCTTGTACGCGCACCTCGCTCTGGTTGATACTGCAATCAATTTGGGTTTATAATTAGTTCGATTTTGATACAAGTCTTGCTGATACAAAATGAAATGAAGCGGAACTTGATTTCTCTGTTACTATCGTATATAGCCATGAAACTTGTGAAGGTTAGGCGATTACATCCAGACTGGTACAAGCAAGTTAAGCTAGGTTTTTAGTGAATACTTACTATATTTTGTTTGAAACAACTCTGGCATGAGATTGTTCTCAGAATTTGGTTTGCATTAGGAACATTTTAGCTCCATCCTTGGGATTTGTGAGATTCACTCTATCTTCTATTTGATATTTAAATACTACATATCTACGCTTGCTTTTAAAAAAGTAGCTCCCAACTGGGTATTTAAGTATCTAGACAATTTTTATTTATTTATTTGAGTAAATTTATTACATGAAATAGCATGAAAAATGCTATCCAGTATTATTACAGTTAGTTTTTCACTGTAATTTGATTCTTCTGGTTATACTCAATTTAGAGAATAATTGTCTTTTATTAATAATGCACAATTAAATATTGTATATATAAATATTAAATTTTTTTCGTTATTTACTTAATTGCATAGTCTCCAGCTAGTTTTAGAATGACTGCATGACTCATTGTTTTTACTTGCAAGAATAACATAAATTATTTTTACACACAATATTATCAATAGCATTTGCGGTATTGTCACTCAAAAATTAGTGATATAGCGATTAATTAATTTACTAATCACGACATTGAAGCGGTATTATCAAAAAGTTGCATGACTGCTGACAATCACAAGGTCACTTTAGGCCTCCAAATATATAATTTTACGATTGCACTACTTTTATGTCGATTCTTTCCTGATTCCAAGTTATCGCCAGCAGGTTGTTTTGTTGTTCTCCCGAGCATAACATAACTCGTTTTATGGAATACTAATCATCATTCCTTCTTTGTGCTATGCTAGACTATGCGATGTTTTATTCCTTTGCTACTTTTTGTGTTGGGGCCTAGTGATGGTACCGTTCTTGCCGGTGTAATTTGTTGCGCCCAACCGGAGTGCTTCTTGAAATGTAAACTCACCCGGTTGCGACATTTTGCTGCCGGGTGTGTGATCCAAAAAGACCAGTGGGACGAGTCGCAAATATTATTACAAATATTCCATAGCAGAAAACTTCAAGTTCAAGAGGCAGGCAAACTTGACAAACGGGTTTGTTTATTATAAAACGCTTGCTACGAATGGGCAAGCTACCGGACGAAATAAGCAAACTATTCACCAGCGGCGTGTGTTTGTTTGACATTATAATATTGTTTGAGCATCACCTGAATACAAAATCGTTATAGTGATGATATGAGTACGACGGATGCAAAAAATGATCAACATATGGCCGCGGCTAAATATAGATGAGAAAAGAGTGTCTGGAGTAAACATCATTTGTGCAAATGGGAGTGTTTTGAAATGGACCTAGACCTGTTCATTAAATGAAGACGGAGAGTAGATACTTTTAATTTATTTGATTTGCTAATTGGATGTCTAATGTTTGTCTGCAATTAATAATAATACACCGTTATGACTGCTTTAAATAATTTACACGTTGATGTAGTTAATTAGTCACTTTTACTTTGCGTCTCGTACTAATTACTCCCAGTTTGCGAAATCTAACAACCTGAAATGCTATATGTCAACAGAAAAGAATGCATAAAAAGGTAAATGGACATTTATTAATTTACTATACCGAAAATGAATTCGCAAACGATTGAATGTCGTTGTATTATTGAAATGCGTATGACTGTCGTATGTATGGCATTAGTAAATACCAAAATACCTTATGTTGATAAAATTTCACTACAACACTTACTTAATATTGATTTATAAAATGTTTTCGGTTGGTTGCTTTCCTCAGTATCAGTATCTTATCAATATAATGAATATTAAACACTTCGTAACCACATTCAAAAATACTCTACCAAAATACCTTTACTATAGCCATATTGTATTTGCATATTTCGTGTTTTGTTTGTTCAAGTATTTAGGAGTGGAAAAAACGTGGGTTTTTTTTAACAGTGTACTAAGTCAATTAAATTCTGACTTAACATGCAGTTACAAATATCTATAAATATATTTGTACCAGATAAATTATCTACAAATTGTTTTAACGTTGTTTCCCTCAACCTTATACATATGATGTTTTATTATCTTGTTTACTACCTACCTGCAAATCAATGATTCACTGGAACATTACTATTCATAGTGCAATGTTGAAATAACCATTGTCGATTAATATTTAGCATTTTCGACACATCCTCCTGCCCAGTACGTACCATTGATTGCTATTCCAGTTGTGCAATTTCCATGCGTAACTTTCCGTCAACTATCTACTGGAGCATTGTTGATGCATGCGCCTATTTGAAATTCTCAAATATACTTATTTTTAGCATATTATTTTGAGTAATGTATGACGGGTCTGTTTCTTATCACTGAGTGATTTATCACAATTATTCAGACAGTCTAGATTAGTAATTAGTAGATTATTAGATCTAGACTTTGTAATTTAAATATAATTTTCGTCAGTTGCTTCAGTTGAAACGATACAAATAGATGTAGTGTGGCGTGTAAAATTATTCGAGAATTGTGTTTAACAGGCGTCACAAGTTGGTTAGACAATTGCTGGAAAAATATATCACGAGGAATAATTAAGAAATAATGACTCAAATTGAATGTGAAGTTAATCACTGTTGTTGTTTGTTTTGCGATTCAATTCAATATATTTTAATCTTGTATAATAAAATTGTTGATTGCTTTCTTGGATCTAGATGCTCTAGTTCACGCCAATGCCTGGTGACTGACCGATTAATACAACAATTAAATTTTAACACGCCACCCGTCGTAATTACCATCGCATCGCAATTATCACTTCACTGCTTCAATAGTTGCATTATTAATAGGTTGTGATAACCCCACTGCCGACACTACTTCGTGAATTGATTTAGGAGAATAAATTAGACCAATCGAATGAAACTGGTAGTTTGAGTTTAATTTCGCTTTTCGTTTTAACAAACCGGTATTTTCTTTACACGGCGATTGACCTCTTAATTACGTTCGATTAAGCACCAAATTTAATTTCAACGTCGTCGGTGTGGTTGTGGTCACTTGCAATAGTCACATGTTATTTGCCTTGGTTGACAATACTGCAGTAATTCATTTAATTGTGTCTAGGCAGGGACAGTAAATTTGATCCGACTCCAAAAAATTGATGGATGTGCTTACGGCACACATGACGATTAATTTTTGGTGGTGTTGGGCAAGTCGTGCGCGCAAAGAGAAAACAACCTTGAACTTGTTCTGCGAGGTTTGGTCTTCGAGCACTTTCATTACACCTCCTTAACATCAACCAATCTTAGTACGGTACAAAGTCTAGGTGGCTATAATAAGGCCTGCAGAAAAGTAGAAATGTTTTCTGGTTTTCATGCCATAGATTTTAAAGCGTGCTGTTCTTTATCAGTCTTTGTTGGGTGCCATGATGGTGTTATCAGTTTCCTATTCGTCAGTGTTATAGCTTTCTTCGAGGTCGACGTGGCGCTTTTAACTCTCTTTACCGGACCAAAATCTCTTACTTTCTTATAGTAGAACAAAGTCTAATGGATTGAACTCATGACACAATTTGTAGCTAAAGTGAGTGAGTAAACTGACGCCGCATTAGCAGATTTTTCTTTTTTCTTCAGCTCTTTACTTTTATCTAGCCTATTGCAAGCAAGTGCCGCTGCACACCCTATAGTAGTACTCAGTAATCAGAAATGAGCTGTAAAAAATATATAACAGGTTTTCGACTTTTTACTATATTGTACATGTACGTAATGTCACCTGCGAATGCGCAGCACGTTCTTACGGATGCGAGCATTGAATTGTGTTTGCGATATTAAATTTTCTGCGAAAAAAGAGAAACTACTGCGAGACGAAGGTTCAACGCCCCTGCATTTCGTACCTCCGGCCATGCAGGCCAGCTGAACTTACAGTTAAATAGTTATAGAAGCGATGCTTGTTGGGTGGCAGCAAGGTGCACCTGCTATTTGCGCTATTTGAGTTGTGAATTGTAGCATAACTGTTTTAATGTAATTTTCGAATCAATTTACTGAATTCTATATCTCTTATTTTCAGGGGTCTCCGGGTCATTTGTTATCTCCTCACGAACTGGCCGCAAAAACATCACAAAATGGTAAATATACATGATTTCTTGCGGATTATTTGTTGTTGAATAATATTTATTGTGCTTGAAATAATTAAATGGAGCATGTAAAGCTGATGTGAAATATTATGTTTTATTATGCATTGCGTTCCATTGTGTGTTCAGAGCATCTTAGACTTGCTGTGTTCAGAACAAATGTCTGATTCGACTATTTTACTTCTATATTTTCCGGTAGAATCAAAAAAATGTGTACAGTTAACCACTGTTGACAAAGTTAGCTGGCTTTCTGCGGAATGAAAAGTTAGTCACCGAATGAATTGTCATTTAAGTCATTTAAGCAACTTTACGAATTCAAACGAATTCGTTCTATGGAATCATGAATCCCCGTCACTGCCGGTGACGGCCCCCTTGTATTCAAGTAGAAAACATCCTAAAATAATTAGGATCTATTTTCAATATTTGGCAATGAACAAATATAAAATGCGGGAAATTTAAACAAACCTTTGTCATTCAAAATTCAAGTACTTAACATGTCAGTTTAGATTCTCTAACGAGCGTATCATAAATCAACTGCAAGTAGCCGAGAATTTTCAGTTTGCTTTAAAAATGGCTTTTACAGCGTTATTGCATCATATTGTTTGCTGAAGTGTTTAAGGACGACATCACGATGCACGCACTCATTATGGTAAAGTTGCAGTCATCACATTTGTATGATTCCTATAAAAAATCACATGACATTGACATAAATATGAAAAATGCTAATTGGACGTTCGTATAGCAGTGTTATTACGTGGAAATTGATGTTTGTTCAAGTCTATTGGAATCTCATCGTAACTATTTATTACGATCTTGTCTTGGGATATATTGATTGCAAAGCAGCACTGGATATAGAAGGAGATTAACTGACATTGCTACACATTAACACTGGTTCTTTTCTTGCAGAATCCTCTCGACTGCGCTACGTTGGAATGTGAATTACACTCCGATAGAGCTGTGGTAAAAGATGACGCTACCAATCGCCCCGTTGTGCGGGGACAATAACAACAGCTCGCTACCCTTGCGAGGCGCGCGCCGCAAACAGCAGTGTTTGAGCGCAACATTCGCGGATCAGCCTGCGAAGCGGGAGCGCCGGCGCGCCATATGCTCCTGGTCGGTGGGCTACGGCACGCTGAGCCAACATCAGGACGAGGGGCCGAAGGTGGCGGACAGCACCGGGTTGTTGCTGGGCCGCCGCCCGACAGCGCCGGCGATCCATGCGGCCGCCGCAGTGCCCGTGCATCGCTCACCTACGCAGCAATCAGTGCAACGGCGCAACTTTTTCGCCATGCCTGGGCTCAAATCGCTGGTCAGTCGGCGGCGTAATAGCAATAGCGGAGCGGCGGAACCATCCTCGGTGCCACTGGTTAGACGTAATGGAAGTAGCAGTAACCTAGTGCGGCCGGCCGCCAGTCTCGCCAGCCTCCGAAAGTGCGAGACCGTGCTGGCGTTAACCGGCGTGCTGCGAACCTCGTCGTCGTCGAGTGATCTGGAGCCCATCCGGCCCATCAACAGGTTGCGTGAGTCGATTCTGGGTGGCGGATCACATTCGCGCATATGCTCGCGATGCTCCAGTCTCTTATCGTTGGCGTCGAACTCACGCTACTCATTGGATGCAGCAGGTGGCGGATTTGTACAGGTGCCCAACGAGGACGAGTCCCGGACGATTCTGTGCAAATTGTGTTTAGTTGAGGTGCCTTTCAAAAAAGCCATTGGGCTGCAGCAATGCAATTGCGCCTTCTGCTCTGAGGTGAGTAATGCTGAGTAATAATGTTTTCGGATCGATGCATTACACTGTGGAACAGCAAATTTTCGATTGAAATGGCATTAACGGCATTCGATCAATCATGATATTCTAAGAAAACTGGTTTTTCAAAATTTTCGAATCGTCGATCGTTTTTTTTTTAATTTCGATTTTTAGTGTTTTGCCGAATTAAGTATGTGTTGCCCAATACACTAGTAATCCAATTTTCTTGACGCATTTAGTTTTGCAGATAGAATTTTTTTAGTCAAAAAGTTGAAACTCGATTTTTACTCATTTTTGCTGCTGCAACAGTTCTATATGATTCGACTCTTACTGCACGAGGCGAATGCTTGCTTGCTGCGCTGTTTGTTTACAAAAGATAGAGAATTAAAGCATGCTTGGAGTGCTGAGTGAAGAACACGCGCCCATATGCAACACAGTGCGTCACACACACATGCCCGCCAACATTTACAATGCGATAAGGGTTTCATATTGCATAAACATTGCTTACAGAGCGCAGCGAGAGTCGAATTGAACTGTTGCAGCCGCAAAAACGAGTGAAAATCGAGGTTTTTTTAACTAAAAAAATTCTATCTCCAAAACTAAATGCGTCAAGAAAATGGGAATACTAGTGTCGTATTGGGCAACTCATACTTAATCTAGTGTATATTTGTTTGGAATGTGCGTTGAAATCAGCGTCTGCACTTTTTCACAAATTTTTACTTTGAGAACTAATAACTTCGAAACTATTAAAAATAAACAAATCACGTTTCACACATTTCTTCGGTATTTGTATACGAATCGTTATTGAAAACAGCTAACTGATCTAACAATAATTACGGAAGTTATGGGACGTTATATATCAAATTGCAAGGAAAATTCGGTCAAACTAAAATCGTAATTAAAAAAAAAAACGATCGACGATTCGAAAATTTTGAAAAACCCGTTTTCATAGAAAATTATTATTGATCAAATGCCGTTAATGCCATCTTAATCGGAAATTTGATGTTCCACAGTGTTATTTATGACCACATCAAGTTATATACTATTATCGAATCGATTTGAACAATCGGCAGATGATACATTGATTGTATCAGGTTGATAGCTACATATATTTTTTATATATAATTTTTCATGCAATATGTAAAGCATTTAAAAGCCTTGTTTTATTCACCAAAATCGTAATATCCAATTGTTGGGCGGGAAAATAAAGAATTTACAATTTACAAATTACGGCTTTGTTGAGAAAACACGAAGGTATTTTTCGTAAGCAAATCTGAAAGAAAACATTCAACTTTCATATGCTTCATGCGCGTGTGAAAAGCATATATGTGTAGGCAGAGAAAAGAAAATATCGAAAATACTTGACTACTGGTTTGCAGAGCTTACAACGACGTTATTGTACACATAGCGTGGGATGTTTCCAAAGTGACATGTTTCCATCCAAACATGCAAGCGGGCAATCAGTTTGGTTGCGTTGTCCGTCATTCATAACTTATGCAAGACAATTAAGCAAGTTGCACTCAAATATGACGTGCCTGCAAAGAATGGATAAGATGACGTGCTTTGTACAGTCTCGATAAGTTGTTGTTATATTTGGATGGTAGTTCTACGTGCAATTTTCCGAATGCGATAGCGAATGACTCGGTTGTGTCAGCGCATTCATGCATGCAACGGGTCTCGCATTGATCGTGTTCTGGTATGGTACCGCATGTGGGGCGGGCGCGCGTTACAAAAACGTGCGTTTTGTGTATAATTGGGAACTGGTTGTTGGGCCGTTTGTAGCCGAGGCTCTTTGCCAAGCCACTGAGAAATTGCACGAATGCCTTACATGCGGCGGAAAACAATGCGAGCGATAATTCCGCACCATTTGCTAATCATCGTTGTTATTGCGGTTACTCCCTGCGCTAGTTGCGTTTTGTGCATGCTAATAACGTGCTCAGGTGGCCACGTGTTTGCATTGTTTTTTGAGAGCCACACACGCGTTTAGAATAATTTGGTTTGATTAGCTTGTAAGAACCGCGTAAAGCTAACACGTTTTTGTTCGGTTGCCAATAGTGGTATAAACTTCGAATTCAAATCAGATGTAAAGTTGATTTTTCCCAACGAATTGATTCAAGCACTCATTAGTTCTTTATTGATTGGCAATTCGTGTAGGAATTTAAGATGTACATCAACTCGTAAATCAAACAAAGTTCCTGATTTTATTTGATCAATATGTTTTAATCACAATTAAATATCGTGGGCGCTTACCTTGACTAATGTAGATGAAAACAACGTGGTGCAAAGAAAATTATTCTCTCTAATGACATCGAAGTATGACCAAATATGAGAGCCCGCGAGAAACTTCGGGGTATTACAAAGGTCGCATTGTAATACCCCGAAGTTCGTAGGTCGACAATAATGGCCTCATTGGTTTAAAATACTTAATCTGGTTTACCATCTTAACGTATGCCTGCCGTTACTCATGTAAAGTCCTTTACTGCGGACATAATGTCATGAAGCCTTGTCAACGCGCAATGACAAACCGAACATAAAACATCATGGGAGATTATTACCAAGCAATAATTTAATTATACTCGACACCTTATGTGATGAATGCATGTTATATGTAGGTTTTGTCGACATTACATGACATAAAAGTTTATTGTTGGCACGCTGAATGCTGCGCGATGAAAAGACGATCAGGGATTGAGCACTTTTGTGAGATTAGCAAGATGAGTTTGGGTTAAACCTAAAGTACGCTAAGCGTGGTTGTCCTATAAATATATAAAATCCTCCAATAGTCATGTGAACTTTCCGAACAAACTGCATTACAATTATATACTTACAATTTATATATACTTATTTTGCCCTGCTCTGTAAGCGGTCTACCAGTAGCAGTGATAGCAAGGTGTATATTTAGAGGATTCAAATCTTGCTGGGTGTATATATAATATAATAACACTATGCCGGCCGCGGACACCACGTTGGTATCACGCGGAAAATGGTTGTTTCGTTCAGTGCTCGACTTTTGAGAACAAATTTTGTGTTTATTTACGTATGTATTTCTTTGAAATTTCTTAAAAGTGAGGGAACATCACAATTTATAATTTCTCGATAATGTCAAGAACGCCCGGCAACAATACAATTGTACGAAACGTGAGATCGGAAAGTAGTGATATCATCTTCATTTTATACCTAAACTTTGGGTGTGAGGTGTCGTGGTGTGTGTGACTTGTGAGCGTACTACAACCACATCGGTTATAGACCGACACCGTACTAGACCTCTTCTTACCACTAGCCGCACCATAGCTGCACCGGGTACTGTTCGGCAGGACGCAAACTTTCAGCTTGGTTTTGAACGACAACGATGCCAAGAACGGAGTTGGAACGCGACCCACTGACTCGTAAGCCAGCGCGCTGCCAAGGTAGCACACCGAAGAGGTTCGGTATAACATATACTCTCACAGAATTCAGACCCAATTATTGCTAATAATCCTAGTATTTGATGCAGTATAATGCAATGGAGATCAAGTACGGTGTCGGTATCCGGCATGCTTGTAGTACGCTCCAAAAATAACAAAACAAAAAATATAGTTATTTTAAGTTGGCAGAAAACCCATTTAGATTTGTACCCAATTTGATTGGTTGACATTATGGCAGTTAATTTGTACCCACTAAATTTCAAATAATTGTATTGGCAGCAACTTTCTAAACAGCAGCTATTTGCAGCTTTAATAAACAACTCCATGAAAAATACGCTTGATCACATCGTTGTCTTGGCATGTTTTGCACACGAAGTGCAGGAAATCCTTTTGCTTTCCGCCGAAGGAAAGGTGCGTAATTACTTTCATTCGGTTTGCCGGTACGCGAGCACTCGCCGTCCGCATCGAAACGCCAATGGCGAACATGATTCAAATGCATTTGCAAATCTCACGAATAGCTAACGTGCTTGAAAGCTTAAAAATAAACGCGGAATTCGATTAGCGCTACAGCAATGTTGTTATTATCGTTGAGGGATATTCACTCATTGGATAAAAAACAAATTACGCCTTCAACACGAATACAATCTTCTGGAGAATATTATTAATTGTTTAGCACTTTTTCCAGATAAATACTACTTGAAAAGGTGCATAATGTAAATAAATATCTATATAAATTAAAATCATCTGCGATTAGTGAAGTTGATTTTGCCACAGTACTCAACATTAATATTCTGTGAAATCTTCAAATGTTTACGATTATCTTGACATCAATACATTTGTTTAAATAAATATAGAAGCCTGTTGGCGAATGAAAGATTAACATATTTTGGTATGAAGATGTAAAACTGACATCTAATTTCAACTTAACACCTTAACCTTAATATATCAATACATTGTTGCAATATTAGCAGTATGCTATCATTTGAGTCTTTTGTTTCTCGGCACGACCTTAAACTTCCATCGTGGGCGGACTGTAATTTAATTTAGGACCTGCTCGATGCGGTCAAGGATATTGGAAATGGATTGGTTGTAAAACTAGTCTACGTGCAATAACAAGAAAATTATTCTTCTTTTGTTATATTTTTCCCAACGGCAGCATATTCTCAGTAGGTTGTTGTTATCCTATGCCCATGACATACCGTAAAATGTCCATACGCACGTAATGTGTTGTAATTTGCTCAAATTGTAGAGTACTACATCTACATGCAGTACATACGATTGTTCGCGCTGAGTCCTGCGATCTCCCAAAGTGACGCAAGTAACAATTCGTTGAGCAAACACGAAGTTTGTTTGTCTTTTATATGTGACAATGTGTAAAGAAACTAACAGCTTAAAACCTGGCATATTTAAAACTTAGTTTATATGCATATATATTGTTTTAAGCATATTTCATTATTGATTAGCCTAATCAAATAGTTGCTTGAATGAGGTTTGCTTTTGATTGCCGACTGCCTCTCGATTAACCATGAAATTGTTTATCTCATTTCTATGAATATTAAGTAGTACCATAACGTGTGTCAGAGGTTTACATTCTCCTTCACTGGATTTTTCTAAATCAATACGCTTTATTAGTCATTGGATGATGAATCATGCTAATCAATTGGTTATACAGTTGATAAACATAAGTAATTGTGGTCGCTTTTTTTGAAAAGTATCTATCCTGGATAATGCTAATAAATACGATTTTGCTCTTTGCATGACTATCACCTGTAAATTAAGATTTCGTTGCGTTCATCAACATAATTTAAGTAACTTTTTGGGTGAGTTTTTCCGTAAAAATTAATGTAACAACTGACATAACATTTCTTATTTCAATAGCGAAGAAAAAACCGATTTTTTTCTTTGTTTATACAACTGATTGCTGGAATACTGAGAAAACGTGAACGTTTTAAATTTTTACGTATACTCTCTTCGGTAAACGTTCATTTCTTTGATTTATTGGAAGAATTATCACAAATCGAAACGGGACTTGTGAAATGCACTGACGTACACAAACTTTAGAAACGCCCTAAGCACAGTGCACTCATTTCGAAATGCATTTTGTATGACTGGCGTTATGCAACGGTGAACTTATTAATTTGAAGTTGTTTTCACAAATAAATTGAAATTCAGACTAGCAACTGCAACATAAAGAATGTATAATTATTTGTTTCATCGCGTTATATTTAGAATAGTTTTGCATGTTTATTCATTGTTTTCAAAAGAACGGATCATGTTGTCATCGCGAAAACTCATGTCGATAGGTAATTGCAAATGATTTCGCATACATAATTGCACTTTATGTAATCGGTTGGCGAGCGAATGGTGCCATTTTCGCGTTGAACCTTGAAGGCGGATAGAGTAATGAATTGCTACGTGAAGCTCGTTATTATTACTGGCGTTTGCTGTATGAATAGAAGTATAGGAGCGTGTGATACATTGTAATTCTGTGTATTAATGCCACGTCGTAGCCCCATATATTATCTATAAATTAAATTCAATCACATTCCATGTTTTTTATGGTAATCGTTTATTAATGTTTCATTTTCTGCGTTGCAGTGCATGAAAGCCTATGTGGAATTCGAGATAGCAGAAGGCGCATACGACATATCCTGCCCAGACGCGCAGTGCCCCGCACAAGGCGTCCTGGTGCAGGACGAAATAAAAAGACTGGTCGGCGACGAGATGCTCGAGAAGCATCTCAAATATCGTCTGAATCGAGGTGGGTTTATTCGAACCTTAAATTCTCTGAACTTGTATTAATTAACACACCTCACAACAATTAACACAACTCTGTGGTTTTGTTTTTCCAGAGGTGGAAATAGACAAGAATCGAATGTGGTGTCCTCGAGCTGGCTGCGAAACAGTTTGCAATGTATGTCCCCCATCAAAAAAACGTAAACCACAGTGTGTGCACTGCCCACGATGTGCTGTGGATTTTTGCAGTAGCTGTAAGCTGGAATGGCATCAAGATCTCACTTGCGAGGAATACAACAAGCAGCTGGCGAAGCAAGGCCGCGCAGAGGAGACTGGCATTCCCTTCGACTCAGACCTAATCAAATGTTGTCCCATGTGCAACGTTCCTATAGAAAAGGACGAAGGTTGTGCACAAATGATGTGTAAACGCTGCAAGCACGTGTTTTGTTGGTATTGCTTGGCCAGCCTCGATGACGACTTCCTGCTGCGTCACTATGACAAGGGGCCTTGCAAAAATAAACTGGGACATTCGCGCGCCTCGGTGATTTGGCATCGAACCCAAGTTATCGGCATCTTTGCCGGCTTCGGGATCTTGCTGCTGGTCGCATCACCTCTTCTTCTACTCGCGGCACCATGTATCGTGTGCTGCAAATGTCGTGTGTGCAACGCGGGCACGAGCAAACTCGACAACGAAGATGAGCTTCCAGGGGAAACGAACTAGCGCCAAGCTTAAAATAATGCAAGATATTTACTACAGTGGTGAAATTGCGACCCTGAAGCAAATTTTCTAGTCTTTTTAACGCTTGACTTTACTTGCAAACAAAATTACGAATTTGCGAATGCTCACCCCAAGAGGACGAGATGCAATTGTTTCACTGCGAATCGTTTAAAGGACGAAAACCAGTGGTCGTGACCCACTTTTTTATTTATCGCAAACAAAAGTAACGAGAAACGTCTTTGTAATATTAGAACGCATTGCGAGTTTGGACATAGCATGGACGGAATCTGTGATAGAACGAACTGTGATGATTGTCTCTAACCGTCTGTGTCTGGAACTCAACGCAAAAGATTTATTAATTAGTATATTAATTATTTTTATTCTGTATGTACGATATTCTTATGTGATCCTTCCCACGACTACAATATGAGCCTACGTCCGGTACAATTTTGATGGTGTGAGCCATAATTGCGCGCCCGTTACCCTTCAAATATCTTTTTAGTGTACTTAATTCGATAAGTCCGAAGCGAATGTAATTAAGCTTCGAAACGAGTTTTTATTTTGTTTTAAGATTACCAACGAAAGTTATTGTTTTTCACGGAAAAAACGTCGACTGATCAACTTTTCTTTTAATTTTATCAGATTTAATATTTATCTTCGTTTGAAATAATGCCTTGTTGTCAAATTTGGACGCACGGATCATAGAAAAAAGTTTTGTTTTATTTTATACTAACGATGAAAAAGACGATATTAAATATAACATCACGTTGACGCTTACACGGAGGTTTGAAGCATGCTTCTCTTGTGTGAGTTTCCTTATCTTGTTGAAAACGATTTACGTATTAAATTTACCGTTCTTCAAAACATTCATAGTCAATTAGAAGCCATAAATACTAGCATAAACTGTAAAAACTCTTAAGAGCGCATCACCACTTTGACGCAGATACAACTTAGCGCAAGATTCCCTTAAATAACATACATAAATGATATACCTAATGAAATATATATTGTTACACTATTTATATTTGGGTACTGTGTACTTAATATAGTATTATTACCGACAACGAGCAACGTTGGATCTACTTTCAAAATTTTCGTTTCAAACCAGCAGTGTGGTCAAACAGTGCGGTGTTTCTGAATTCTCCCCGCATATCCAGGATGTAATGCAGGTAATGATTCTTGACTTTCAGAGGAAGCTGTGAAGGTGCTGCTTGTCGTGATTCCCGACTGCATACATATTTTAGAGGGACATCCATGATTCTATTTTGGCCGAATGGGGTGTAACACACAAATGTAAGGTTGCTACCACCTTTGCGCAAAATTAGATATCGCACGGATTTTAACGTGAACATCCAAGAAATTACCAGGATACCATATCCTGGAAGATGATAAAATTACTTCTGTGTTTGGCAACCATAAATACACCATTATAACAGAAGGCAATATATATATATATATATAAGGTTTATAAATAACAGCGTCTTAATAACGCGATTACCAATAATTTATTATGTCTTTTACAAAACTTACCAATTAAAAAGGAACCAATTGCAATTGTATTTCGATACTTGTTCTCTCCCAGGTTAAATCTTCTCCACCATGGGAGCTCAGACTTCTTTTCAGCTGTAACAGGTGCGTCTTTTAGGTGATAATATGCAAAGTGGGATAGATACGTCCAAAATCCAAATTGACAAATTGCAAATATGTTTAATAGTTTGAAGAACTTTGGATTATCATATTTAAATAGTATTACATCTTTGGCTACATTGGTATTCACGTTGAAATGACTTTCACAGTAATTGCGGACTGTGTTTTGTATTGTATTTGGCCACACTGGATTATTTAAATGATGTAAACCAAAATTTTTACTATTAAAAATTGTTCTTAACTTCGTAAATTGTGCAAGCCGGAAAATCATTTTTAAGGCCACACAAAACTAGATATAACCTCTAAAAACAGTTGAATCTATAACACCGCTCGCTCCAAGATAAAATTAATCAAATTGGTAGTATAAAAGTTAATGATATTAAAGTAATCACAGTAAGTTAACAGATATGTATGTTATTCAAGAACTGCTAAATTTAGTTAAAGCGAGTGATAAATTACTAGATCCCCTTGAGAAAATTCATCCTCACTTTGCTGAAATAGTATATAAATGCAAAATAGTTGCGCTTGATTCAAAAGTTGTTTCTAAGGATAACTTGCGAGAAATAGACCACATTTTACGTTATTTACACGACCAGTTAAATATTGGTAAATGGGACGAAGTATCGGAATATAAAAGACAAGCCTACACAAGTGCAAGTTATATAAAAACTTTAATTCTATTACAATTGAATTCATCTTTTAATACCAACCAAAACGTTGAAGTAGCAAGAAAGGCGTTGCAAGTGGTTGATAAAGGATTCTTGTTAGGACTACCAATCAGTGGAAATGCTAGTTTACTCACTGATTGTGGTAGTTTATTAACAAAGTTTATTAATGGAAATTTAATTGATAATAATCAAACTAAAGAAGATTTGCATCCTAAGAAAAGATTGAAAGCTGACTTAAAGAGTTCTATAAGTGGTCTTAATGTATCAACTTTGACATGTCCATCTATTAATTATTTTCAATCCAATTATTTCAACAAAGAAGTACCTGTCATTATACAAGGTATGGTAATTTAATATGCCTAAATGGATGTGTTATTGATTGCTTGTTGCAGATTGTATGTCAATATGGCCTGCAATGACAAAGTGGCCAGATATCAATTATTTACTAAACATCGGTGGAGAACGTACAGTGCCAATTGAACTAGGTAGTTCATATTCATCTGAAGACTTCTCCCAGAAGTTAATGACTCTTCGAGAATTCATTGAAAAGTATTACAAAGCAGAAGATGGAGATGAAACTGGTTATTTAGCTCAGCATGATTTATTGACACAGGTATATTTTACTTTATGAGAAGTGCTAAGTATTAATATTTTATGTGTGACTAGATTCCTGAATTAGTGGATGACATCAAAGTTCCTGACTATTGTTGCCTTAAACGAGTATCGCAATCGACAAGTCAAGATGAAGAGAATGATAACGATGTAGAACCGGAAATTAACGCCTGGTTAGGTCCAAAGGGTACTGTTTCCAGTTTGCACTTTGACCCAAAGGACAATTTACTTTGCCAAGTATACGGTTCGAAGCAGGTAATCATGTTTGCGCCTAGCGACACAAAATATTTGTATGTTCATGATGATATGCCCTTCTTAAATAACACATCACAAGTTGATCCGGTAAATCCAGACTTATCAACATTTCCTAATTTTGAGAATACAACTTTGTATTCTTGTGTCCTACATGCCGGTGAAATGCTTTATATTCCGCCAAAATGGTGGCATCACATTACAGCACTCGAGAAAAGTTTCTCTGTAAATTTCTGGTGGATGTAGAAAACTAAAATAGTAATTGATTATAGATTAATATTTATTGCGATAAAAGATGATGCTTAAATACAGAATATAATCTCAATCACAAACTCGTTTCCCTTTACTAGTCGATAAAAAAAAAAACACTTCACGCCATCACACAGCAAAAGTGATATAACAATACGGAAATAGCAACCCACCCCAAATGGGAAAAAATAAGTTAAACCTACTTTGATTAAACAAGCTGGCTGAAGATTGTAAAGTGTGTTTAGTCCGGTTTTAACGATTAACAGAAAAATATTAGAAATTCAAATCTGTTTCAACGCGCCGCTTATTTCAGTCTAATCGCTCTTCTTATCGCCAGTTCCGGAGACAGTGATTTCTTTTTGCAACTTGCTGTGTTCCTCACACAGCCGGTCATATTCCTTAGTAAGATTTTCAGCCTGAGACTTCAGAGCCTTCTTGTCCTTGGCTTCCAAGACCAATTCTGCTTCCAGTTCCTTAACTTGCTTCTTCAAGTTATCAACCTATTGGAGTAAAATGCAATTAATGCATGTGAATAGAATAGTCTGGAAATTAGTTTACTTCTGCATTGGGTTCAGTAGATTCCTTCATGTAAGTACGAGCAGCACTAGTGGCACTTGCAGCTTGCTTCAAAGCTGCTTCAGATTGTGCAAGAAGTCCAGCTTGTGAAGAAATCAAGCTCACCAAACGACGAATGACCTATAAGTTTTAAGCATGTCTCTTTGTTTTTTTGGTTTTGAATATCAAGCTCTAAATTTAAACCTATGAATTACTCACCAGGGACAGGAATAAAGCAAAACCAGAAATGTAGAAGTTTCTTTGTGCTCTGAATAGCCTCATGCTCTCTTGCATTTCAGCATCCAAATGCTTATGTTCTCCATCACTCTCTACAAAACAACAATATGAATAGCAAAAATACTGTGTTTTAGACTCAGCTATAAATAAACCTAATATTACCATGATGTGAATACTTTCTTATCTCACGTATGGCATCCAGTAAAAATAGTACCAATATAGCTAACAAGAGCATGAAATAAAATCCAGCTTGTGCCTGTATTCCTTGCAAAAAGCGAGATTTGAAGAGACTGTTCCATTTCCTTGGGCTTGCAATGGGAAGAACCAGGAGCAGCACAACTGCAACTTCTAGGTAGAGAAAACCGGCAATCAAAGTCCACTGTATGCTCATTTTGGATTTGAGGACCTTAGCGGCGAGAGACCACTAAACTACAAAAGCGAGGATTTTGTTTATGTAAATGTCACATCAAAATTGTTGGCCGATTAAAAATTGTGCAACTTACACTTACACGTTGGCTACAAATTACTGATGTACTTTTTTCCAAAAATACACACTTAGCGATCCGGTTCACTGTCTACTCATGGACACGCAACAAGAAGCGACGATGCGCAAAAGTACGACGTGGGGTTGAAGGTTCATGAATCACATACCACGGTAAATTCTTGGATTAAGAAAAAAAGGAGGGGGTAATAATACAGTGTTGCCATTATTTAAAATAAATTTAAACGTGGGGGCGAAGATAGCTAAATGGATGCAATAAATTGATCAAATTTATCAAAATATTTCAAACCAAATGGGTTACATCATTTTTATTTACATATAGAACTGATAGCAAACCACTTAAGCAGAAAAAGTGGGTAACAACTCAAATCAAAGAAATCATTCTTTATAATCAATATTAGAAATTGGTTTAAAATTACTTGCCGGCATCTTCTTTCAACGCAACAGTTTTATTGAACACCAACTGAAACAAGAAGCATATTTTAACATCTACCTTCAAATCTATATGATAGCTTACTTTATTAGTTGTGTCTGGATCAACCGAGAAGAATCCCAATCGTTCAAATTGAAATTTATCATAAACTTTAGCGGATCTAATCGATGCATCAGCTAAACCATTTGCTATTTTCAAGGAATCTAGATTACAATCGCTCAAGAATCCTCCAGGAACCTCATTAGGATCTTCTGGATTCTTGTGTTTAAACAGTGATTCATAAATTCGTATATCAACGTTTACCGGTTCGCTGACCCAATGAATGAAAGCCTTGGGTTTTGTAACCACCTTATCAACTTCTGTACATTTGCACACTACTTCAACAATATTTCTCTCCGATTTGTCCTTAAGAACATCAGTGACTTCTAAGACATATCCAGCATGTCTTAATCCAACTGATTGCGATTTAGTCAAACGACGGTAACCTTTATCGCCAACCTCCATAAAATCGGATTGTTCTATATAGATTGTCTTGCTGAAAGATACATCATGACTTCCCATTTCTGGCTTATTGGGGAAATTAGGTACAGTTATTTTGGTAGAGCTTGCGTGTGGGAAGTTAGTGATGGTTACTTTCAGTGGTTCCACTACAACCATGACTCTTGGTGCATGGATATTGAGATAATCACGGACGAAAGCTTCCAACATGCTAGGATCCACTGTACTTTGTGCACCGGTTACTCCAAGTTGTGCGCAGAAGTTGTTGACAGCCTCTGATGGGAAACCTCTTCTTCTAAGAGCAGTTAAAGTGAACAACCTCGGATCATCCCAGTCCATAACAATGTTCTCGTCGATAAGTTTGGCGATCTTTCGTTTCGAGACGACAGTGTAGTTGACGTTCAGTCTTCCATATTCCCATTGAACAGGGCAGTAAATATGCAAGGCATTGCAAAGCCAATAGTAGCTTGACCTACGTGATTGAAATTCCTTTGTGCACAGAGAGTGCGTAATATTTTCAATGCTGTCGCAAAGGCAGTGAGTGTAATCATAAGTTGGGTAAATACACCATTTGGATCCAGTGCGATGATGAGGTGTAAATCTTACTCTATAAGCAACAGGGTCCAATTTGCCTTCTTCCAGTGTAATCTTCATTCTCAAAGTGGCTGCACCTTCATCAATCTTACCATTTTTCATATCCTCAAACAACTGCAAACTCTCTTCAATTGGACGATCTCTCCATTGGGATGGTTCCGGATTAAATCCCTTCATTTCATCTGCAGTCTGATGGCACACATAAGCCAGACCATTTCTAATCAGCTGAACAGCCCATTGATATAATTGATCAAAATTATCTGACGAGTGAGTAATCTTTGCTGGTTTATAACCCAACCATTCAACCATGTCGCGAATGCCTAGAAAGAACTTTTCTTCTTCTTTCTCGGGGTTAGTATCATCATAGCGCAGGTAACAAGTGCCGTTGTTTGCAGCGGCATATCCAAAGTTAATGTTAATTGCTTTGGCATGCCCAATGTGTAAGATACCGTTAGGTTCAGGGGGAAATCGAGTGCGCACTTTACCTCCAGTTGCTTTCAAATGTTCTTTGAGGAGGTCATGTGTAGTGGGAGTAAGAACATATCCATCAGTTTTAAAGTTTTCTCCTGGTTTATGAAAACTGACTTTCTTCATAACATCAACTATTGTTAAAGCATCAACTGGTTCAGATTTCTTTACATCACCACCTTCTTTCTTGACCTCCACTTTGGCAACTCTCACAGATTTCTTTTCTTTGGCAACTGGTGCAAGATCAGCTTCTGTTTTTGGCCCCAGCAAGTCTAAAATCTATGCAGAATCCATTAATTAACAATACTTGCTAATTTGCCCATTTCTTACCTGGACATCAACTTCATTCTTAACTGCTTTACCATCTGCCCAAGGTAGAGTTGCCCTGACTTTTTGCATAAGGGGTCCAGCATTATACCTATATCTCTTCTCAACTAATTCTGCTTTCACTGCACTTAATTCCTTTTCTACTAGTTTTTCTATTTCTTCTGGAGTGACAACAATGCCAACACCACAGAATTTTTCAAATTCTATTGTTTCAACTTTGTTAACATGATTTAAAGTATATTCAATGGCCTTTTCTATCCTCAATGTACTATCCAACTTCTTCAATATAATATACTTAACAATATATGCCAAATGTTGCTGTATCTGAGGCTTGATCTTTGTGGCCAAATGGTAGAGAAGTATTCCAATTCCATCTTCAAGTACAACACCTCTTACCTGAAGAAAAATAAAATATGTACACAACTTAAATAAGGCATTTTCAATTCATACCTCATTCAGAATAAGTTTAAGAGTTTTTGTCACGTTGACATTTTTTAAAGTTTCTTTTGCCTTTTGTTCACTTAAACCTAAGGACATAAATTCTTTTATCGTTGTTTTGTCCCGTGCCATTGTAATCAAATATATGAAGTAATCACACTTTAATGCCCAGCTGTTTAGTTTCGTCGAATAAACGTGCTAACGTATGCTCAGCTAAAACTTTAACTGAGTTGGAGATTGTTGGATGCAGCACACCGCAAGCACCACACAAGCCGGATATATTTAGGTTACTTCATAGATACTGTATTTTGGGTCACATAAATTATAACAGTGAGTTTTTTCACTGTCTGCCTAAAATTTAAAATAAGGAAATAAAACAAAAGACTATATTGATACCAAAATATTTCTACAGATTTGTAACTAACTTAATACTTTTGTATGTTTTTGTTAATTTAATCTTGCAGTTTAAATATTGTTTCATTTTATAGCACTTAGATTATTTCGTCAGGAAAAAAAGATACAAGAATTAATTTGTATTGAGTTGAAATAAATTCGATGGATTCATGGTATCAATAGGTGTTCAATAAATGAGGCGAAAAAGAATAAAGTATTTGAGTAGAATAATCGGGTTGCAATAAAACCAAATACTTCAGAAGCATTTTAATTGATTTAATAATTTTCTTTAGACAGAATGGACGAAAGGTTTATATATACCCAAATAAAAAACTAAGTATTAATGATTTACGCCAACAGCAAAGGGCGTACGTTTTTATATTTATATTATATTTATATAAACTTCAACAATAGAAAATTTGTAAAATAACGAAGCCCAAACCGAAATAACAAGAATAAACAAAGTGTACAGGATCAAAACACATGTGTAAATGACCATGTTTTAGATGTTATTTGCAAACTGAATTACATAAAGCTGTATTCTTCTTGATCCTTAT
Source organism: Diploeciton nevermanni (assembly GCA_027575565.1). Lineage (NCBI taxonomy): Eukaryota > Metazoa > Arthropoda > Insecta > Coleoptera > Staphylinidae > Diploeciton > Diploeciton nevermanni. Next base: position 1,956,197 of record JAODIE010000007.1, read on the forward strand.
TTCTATGTTATTCAAGCAACAAATTGTTTTTAGGCAGCTTGCGATATTAATAACATTACTCTTAGTATTCTATTTAACATGTTTTTAGTGAACACTCAGACACCTTGTGGCAACTTTCTGATTTCATTTTGCAGTGGTT
>JAODIE010000007.1:1963718-1988131 GCA_027575565.1 Diploeciton nevermanni
AGTCAAGACGTCTGACCAATGAGTCGTCGCCGGCCATCTACTTGACATTGTTTACAACTCTAGAAATAAATTGGAAAAAATCAACGTACAATGCGCTCGTGTAATATACCGTTCTATGCAACCGCGTCCTCATCGTTCCCATTACCACGTTCTTTATTACTTTTTGAAATAGAATTAGCAAATTAACAACCTAACCTAAACTGCGGCATATTGTGTTGACTATCTCTTTATACTATTAAGACACTGAAAAGAAGAATACAACACTCCTACAATAAACATTTAATATTTTATTATATAGTTTCTTACAATCTTAATGGTAAGAGTCACATATTTCTTGAAAAGTTCATCATACATCATTATTCATACTGTAGATGTTTAAAACTTTTCCATAAATAACACTTGATGAACAGTGACTATTTAACACATTGTAACTATACAATATACCTACTAAGGACATTGTAAAATGTCATCTGTTTAGTGAGTATATTTGAGTATAGTGATATGCGTAACACATAAAGACATTTCGATGGATGAATATTATTCACATCTTTATATACACATAACGTAGTACCCTGTATTTATTCCATCTATATTCTTGCTTAGGCCTTAGTCTTAAACTTGGACCGCCTTAATTCGATGTGCGTTGTTCACACTGTTGACATCTTTACAGATAGGACATTGATGAGTTGGTGTATACGAAGTATGCAATATTTAGTTATTTGCAACTGGTAATATTTCAATGAAAGGTAGAGTCAGTTGTCATTATCATTTGTCGTTGCAATAGGTTTGCGCTTAGAGTAAAACAGTCTCGAGCATGTCTCAGTCGGGTGTTGCTATCTTGGGCTGCTGATGGTTTCCATTTTGGGACAGCATGTAGAATGTTTCTGGCGATACGTCTTCTTTTACACTTCCAAGTCTTGTATTCTAATGCAGACGTTAGAAGTGAAAATTTAATATGAGAATAATAATTTTATTTTTGTACTTAGTGGCTGATTTATCGATTAACTATAGCGGCAATCTCATCTTGGTGTCCCCAGTTAGATATAATATTATGCAATAACAAGCAATAACATATTGTAGCAATTTTTCTTGGTTTTTTTTTTCAATTTGCATAACTAATATATTCTAAACTATTCCTAATCATAGTCAATATTTATTACATTTGAACTCTCTGGAATCCTTTGAAAACCGTTCAAAATTATCTACATTTTTCTGCAACATAACTTACTACCTTTACTCTTTCATTCCTCTCATGTCGTTTATTATATCACTGCCTCAACTAACATAGTTTTAATTTTAAAATAACTGTTTATTACCTGTTGACTGGATCCATTTGCAAATGACTGTTTTGCCGCTCCTCGAGCATATCGTGTTTGAAGATCGTCTTGGATGAATCTTGCATTCGGATGACAGACATGTTCTTTATTCCTATCTAAAACAAACGCATTGCGTAACGTACATAGCTCATCTTTATCTTTATGTTTCCAGAGGTTTTATCTGTAGTCTATAATTATCTCACCGTTTTTATTCCGCAATGGATCTCCTCGTAGTCCTGTCCTACTATTTCGATGGTTTACGGCGTTGTTGAACAATGAACTGCACGACATGGTAGTGCACACTGAAGTCCTACCTCTTGCTGATCTACAAAAGAACAACATTAGCTTTGCTTTAATTAAATATCTACAATAAACGTACCTCAAATATCTATCTCTACAGGGAAATAGGTATTTAAGACAGTTATGCGTTGCGACAAAGACTAGGAAGGCATGGACGTGTGGTTTCAACTCGGTGCGTACCTCACTGTTTAGGAAGCAATACAAAATGGCCACTACAAAACCCTAGAATATGATATAAATTAAAATTGGTGATTGTGAATAGTTTTAGTTCTAGGGTACATTAAAACTGGCAAAAAGTTGATCAGCAAACAGCCAGATTAATTCAACAGTTGAATTTGAGGGTGATGACATTCCAATTAAAATAGCATAGTGAATGCCAAAGAGTGGTGCTAATACCAGGGTACTTCTAGCCCATTTTCGGTAGCTTCTTGCATCTTCTTGATTGGGACGCTGTAGTTTCATATAGATGACTAGAGCAATCCGTACGAATAAATACAAGTTTATCTAGGATGAAACCAAATTAATACTGATTTCTCATCTAAAATAGAGTGTAACAAATCATTACAATGATTGATCCTGCAATTGGGATTCGTATTATCCAAAAAGTCATCTTCTCTTGATCATGTGTAGTCCAACAAAATGTATCTTCCATTAAAATCCTTGCAGTTGTCCAAGCACCAACCACCAAAAACGGCATCCCCCATCCTAATACAATATACTGCGTTATTTTCATATTGGAATCTGCAAACATGGACCTAAATATTAAGTTGTAAAGGTACAATCCTTCCATCAATATCCATGAGTAATTCGCCGTGATAAAGAAGTTAAATAAACTCGTGAATAGTTTACAACTCCAATTGCTGCTTTCGTTATCTTCTACGATGTAAATATCTCCGTCCATTAGTTTTGTAGATGAGTTCAAGCCAATCCCATCAGTGAACAGTAAATCTTTCAGAAGTCGCATTCCAGCTCGCATTATAAAAGAGGCGAAGAGATGCATGTGAAGTTTGTTCCTCGCGCAGTGCAGCTTCCTGCGAAGACACCAGCATAATTGCAATCAACAAAAAATTATTTGCACTATTTGCTTCAACGCTTTGCTTACTTTATAGAGAACATGATGAGGAATGCAAGGACTAGCGTGATGAACGAGATTGAGTATCCCGTTCGTGAGATCATGTTAATTGTTGGAACGTAGGGTTTGAGTAGGTCCGCAGTGTGGGTCTGGTTGATATCAATGGACACTACGGTGGTACGATTGGGCATACAGTCATGATAATTTGTGTAATTGAACCAGCTACCATCTGGTTTGCAGAATTTTGTTGCATTTTGTGCCTGGAATTGGTTGAATAGGTAAATATTTAGTACAAAATGTAAAAAACTAAAAATTAATGTTTTGAAATTGTAATTAACTAATTACAATTAATTTACATTAATTTTATATCATATTTTATTGCAATTTTCATAAAAAGTATAATTTAAAAATACTTGATAGTCCTTTCTAAGCTAATTTTATAATTCAACCGTAGATGGCGCAACAATGCCGGTTTTGCACTAAACAAACGCGCGTTTTCCGTTTTTTGCGTCTGTCAGGTTCGTGCTTCAAGAGTATCGAAGAAAACTGAACAAAAACAAATTAATTATTTATTTTTATAACACCTATTACTAAGACAATATGCCTAAATCCAAACGTGATAAGAAAAGTAAGTCTTTAACTTTTAGTTAATACATTTAGCACTTCAAAATATGCTAACCTAAAACTCGCACGTTTCTTCGCTGTAGAATTATTGTATTATGTTTTATTACGCGTATATTGTTGTATTTTAGTATCGCTAACGAAAACAGACAAAAAAGGTCTAGTTCTAAAACAGCGGATAGTAGACGATGTTCGTAACTGTGTGGAAAAATTTAATTCAGTTTATGTATTCACATATAATGATATGCGAAATGAGAAGATGAAGGCAATTAGAGATGAATGGAAACCAAGTCAGTTCTTTTTTGGTAAAAACAAAGTGATTGCTATTGGTCTGGGCAGAAATAAAGAAGAGGAAGTTGAAGATGATATTCACAAAGTAATATTAATATATTAATGTTATTGTATTATTTGAATTCATAATTCTTGTAGTTATCAGGGGTACTAAAAGGAAGTTCTGCATTGTTGTTCACTGACTGCAAAGAAAAGGAAGTAGTTGAATGGTTTGACAGCTTTGAGTATCAAGATTTTGCCAGGGCTGGTTACACAGTATCAGAAACAGTTAAACTAAAGGAAGGACCTCTGCCACAGTTTTCACATGCAATGGAACCACATTTGAGACAATTGGGTCTACCTACTAAATTGGACAGAGGAGTGGTTACTCTTATTTCCAATTACACAGTATGTAAAAAAGGTAGTGTCTTGACACCACAGCAAGCAAAGATTGTTGAGTATCTTGAAATCAAATTAGCTGACTTTAAACTGAATCTGGTTGCTGGTTACCAAAAGGGGAAAGGCTTTAAAATGTTCCAAAAGAAGACTGTAGATGATACACAGATGGAAGCTGAAGATTGCTAATAGTTAATTTGTTTAATTCCATTTAAGTTTTGGGTTGGAAACTTATATTATGTGTTGTCTAGCGTTTTTTAACGCGTTTAATAAAAGAGGAGAATTGATGAGCGGATGTGAATAAAACGAATTGTATTATGTACTGACGGAGGAAAGTTGCTTACCTTGGCGAATCCAATCACGTAGTCCGCACAGGGTAAACTAGCATTAGTGTTCGGTAGTGTTGCAGGCCAGCACATGATTGCATCGAAGAGAGGGGGACATCGTACAGCATCTTAAAGAAAAACGGAAAGGGTGTGTAATATGAATTAGGTAGGTTTAAAAGTACAATGTGCGCTAAGCGAAAAAAGCACCCGACGTGTATATGAAAATATAACGCAGAAAGTGTGGGATGGGTTAGGTCAGGTTGGCTCTTGGTTGAGGGGAATGGTGGTCGGGCGGCATTGTCGGTGTACCTTATTTTCAATGCGCTTATTACTGTAAGTTTTGGGCAAATTTATGTGTGCTAATGCAGTTACAGTACATAACTACTATTTTAATGAAAATATAATCCCGCGCATATTTGCAAACTTGAATTATCAATTAAGCACAGAAGTGCAAATAGAACAGTGTTCGCGTTGATTACATTTAAACTTTTAATGAGCACCAATGTAAAATCAGGATTATAGAACATTGATATTTAAATTATCGTAGTTTGTACTAAGTTTCAAGTTAATTTGGTAAGTATTAAGTAACGAATGAACTAATTTTGTGCAAATGATTCATTCACATGACTTACATAGTCTGGATGAAAGTAATTGTTCATTGTTGTGAAAATTAATTACTAAAAGTGTGAATTGTAAATTGCATCAATTCTAATTATGATTTTTCTTTAATCTCGGTTAAAAAATACCAGGTTATGTTGGAACGTGTTACACTGGTCGATATAAAAGAAATTCACATGGAAAACACCAAACTGCAATATTTCCTACCCCATCGAAAGTGTTTTAGTCGCATCGTTTGCATTGAATTGGAAAATTTAAAATTTGGCTGCATAAGGATTTTTACAATTGTGTAGCATTCCCGATGGTATCAATAATTTCGTTTCTCTAGGTATTGGTGTAATTTTTTTATTTTTCAATTATCTCTTATTTATATCAGCAATCAAAATTGGATATTCTCGAATTTGGCAGTTTTGTGAATTTAGAGTTTGAGGTATGTAAATTCTACTATTTGTAAAGTTTGCTTTTATTTGGAAAGCACGTGCACAGGTGAATCCGGTGTTTCCGTTACATATCTGGAATTTGCATATATCGACAGGTGGACTCGCTTCCGGACGTTTCGTATCTGTGCGTGTTCCTACACCGCTGTTTGGTCTGCACGTGTCACCCCGACACGATAAAAATATCTTCAGGGCGTAGAGCAGAAACTATCACCCGTTGAATAATCTCACACCTTGTCACGTCTTAGACACGTTTGTTTTGTGACCGGCTGTGAAGACATATCTTATTAGAAAGTTGCAATCAAAGTACGTTTTCTCTAGGAAGGACATGGCATATTGTAACTAGCTACTTTCTTACTTGCTTTACGTCGAGAGAATTTACGTATAATGAGACATTGTCTTCTGCGTTTCTTACACCCAGAAGATACTACCAACAGTGCATTAGTGTTTGCCCGCCAGCTTTATTAAAAAATCAATAAAAAATTGTGATGATTGCAACTCAAGCCATTATTACTGTTTGCACGAGCTAACCAGTCTTTGCTCTGCGCGTTTCCAGTTTATTTTAGAATCAATCTTGTTAAACTTCTACCTTTTGCAGAATCCATGGCTGCTGTAGCATTGGCTTCAACTGCTAATTCTTCGCATATCACTGCGACTCGTTGGATTGCCAAGGTTTGAGCTTCAATTAGGTGTTCCATGGCGGTAGAGATTAAATTTAATTTGAATGTATTCTGTAAGAAAATTTATAAATATTAATTAGTTTGCAAACGAATACAACATTATCAGAATTAGATAAGTTTTAATGACTCAGTCTTAAAAATGCTGGCTTTTATATTTTCTATGCAAATATTTCAGTTACATAAAATTTTATCAGTGGAAAACCAAGCCTTAGAGTTTAACTGTTGTTTGTGGTTACGTTATGCAAATATTGACGACATAAACCACAATTAAACAAAAGTAGAAAAATCATAAAAGAAGTACAATTTTCTGTATTTTACTAGATTTTATATTGTATTTAATAACAATAGGAGCAGTGGTGAAAAGTAGATCACAGAATGCAATAACATTAAGTAATAACAACGTAGACAAACAACCGGATCAATTTCATCCATACTCTTTAAACCGATATTAATATTGTCAAGCGGATATTAATAAACTACGCTCTATAATTTCATAACCGACTTAGTTGATTGAGATCACAGCCTTAATAACAATGCGTCAGCGTTAATTCGATTGAACACCATCCCTGATCCAGAAATGATTCGATATCAATTACTCGACGATTATAAACAGTCCTTTATTTGTACAAAAGTTAATGTCATTTGGATTTTGTTCCAGGGCGTTGTAATGCTCATCAATGTTATTGTTTACGCTGGTGGTATACCTTTATGTACTGTCGGTTGACGTACAATTTCCGCAGTGAGCAAATATTGACAAGAATAATTAGTGCAATTGAAAGCTTTCTCAAACATAGATATTATTATCCAGTGAATGAAACTGTATTTTTGTCACGAATCAATTGTTTTAATTAGTTTACGGTTTTGTCAACTTGATACTTTGAATTAGGTTTCATCGTAATTAAATCTCGCATCATCTAATAGATAGTTGTAGGTGGTTATTTATTAAGCTGGATAAAATTTGAATGCGAATGCTATGGTTCTACTAGTGTCTACTGATGTTTATTCGGTAAATTGCAAATGATTATTGGTATTATGATAATAAAGACTCAATCTGGAATGCGATTATTATTCCTGCCCGCCAGGTTGTGTGCCAATTTACATAGCGCATATAAATTACCGCACGCGCACATACACGTCGCGGGCACATTTATCCAATTGCTTTGCTGTTGTGAAGACGGTCGTTCTTGTTAGTGTAACGGAGGGTAGCTTTTGCTTTTAGATGCGATACTTGAATCAAGAATATATCTAATCAGGATTTGAGATGAATATAAAGGAAGGTATATTAAGATCATGACGATACCAATCAAAAAATACAAGATTTGAAGATCTGGTAAAAAGCAATATTTTAGTGTTTTTTTGTTTTAATGTAGTGTGTAGTGTGTATAGCTCAATCGGTAACGCGTCTGATTGAATCGGCGATGATAATGGGGGGCACGGGATTCATGAAATCTTCTTTTTGAATAACTACTGATAACTCAATTTCATTTCATTTATATCTCTTTGAATTGATATGACTGAAAGAAGGGAAAATTGAATTGACGCGATGAATTGACAATCTCCTAGGAAATTCACACATTGATAAAATTGTAGAAATAAAACACATATTTTTAAATTTCAATGCAATGTAGACCCTGAAAATTATTTTATTAGTTCAAAGTATTATAAGCTTGCGTGAAAGTTCTCCAACAATGCATTTTGCAAAACGAGTACTGCCTGCAGTTGAACGTAATGCCGTTTTATTAAATGTTTATGCTGCATGTAGATACATTCTTTCCCTCTCAACCCCGCAATATTAACGCACATAATTTGTGCCTAATTGCAGCACAAATGCTTTTCAACAAGCAGTATTCTGACTCAGAAATATTCGAGTTTTTTTGTTAACGTTTCAATTTTATATTCTAACTAACTTCACAATACAAATATACAATTAAGAATTGTTTCACGTGCACTCTGCATTGTTCTAATCTTCGATTAATTAATTTACACCTCCAGGGAGTTAAAATACTGCATAATGAACTGCACTGCATTGTTGCTTTGTGCATTATTTTTTTGTTTCTGAGTCATTCTGAGTTTTAATATGTTTTTTGATATGTCTGGATTCAAGGAAAACTTTATAAACGTACTATTGCATTTGATTGCATTGATCTTTTCGTTGATACCATTCTTCTGCAATGCTTTTAATTATTTCCAATCATTTAGTAGTTTCACTGCAAGGTTAACGGAAATAAATTCACTGCGGTTTGCTGTTTACATTACATTGATCGCATCATTTTATTTATTACACAGTTCTACAAATATAGTGAAAGACGATTAGAACGATTGTGATTTTATTTTGGTTTGCATTCAACTGGATGTAATGTTATCATTTGTTATCTTCTTTGTGCAGCGTTGACATACCTCTAATTGATACCAAAATGGAATTTCACAGCTGCACTGGAATTTATTACTGAGCCATTAATCACCACCGAGAAATGTACACACACTCTTTATTTATATCAAACATTTATTGATACTGGCGCGTTAAAGTTGGACTTGATATATTTTTTGTCATCGATAACTCTCAATGTTGTTATCAATCACTTTAGAACCACACTTGATAATTATAGTGAGTTTGTCTTATATAAGATAAAGCAATAGATTTAAACTAAGTAATTAAGCATAAATAACTTTTTTCGAGTTTCTGTACTTACTTTAGATACTAATATTATCAAATTCTTAATAAATTGATAAAATCACTATAAATACGCGTGCAATTTGCGAAACATGTTAACTGTTAAAAAAAATTAATCTATGCACTTAAGACAATAATTGCCGTTTAATGATCGAACAAATCAACGCGTGGTGAATGGAATAAATAACTCAATCAACTGACTTATAGCGATCCAGCAGTCAGTTGCTGTCGGTCTGGACGTTGGAATCATGTTTTTGGTCTTTTAATTCAAATGCGTCGGTGGCTGTTGACGCTTTTGATTGTTTGTGACCTCATTAATCTATTTTAAGGAAGATTTTAAATTATCATAAAATTATTAATTACTATTTAATTTGTACATTGCCAACGCCTGCTCTGTGAATCAGCGTATTTGTTTGACAAATTTAATCCAAATTGATTTTAATTAATTTTGATGTTGTAAACATAGTTTAATACCTGAAACTGTTCAATATGTGTATATGCTACTATTTACTTGAGAGTAATTTGAGATGTCTGAAATGGCACATGATACATGATCAATATTAGTGGCGGATGCGCCGGGAATTTAGTGCTTGGTTGTGCGCATTTCTAGCATTGAACTAGTTGCAATTGTGTGGACGTTGGGTATCACAAATTACATAAAAGGCGATTTACAATAAAACTGCAAGCGTTGCAGCGATTGTTCCATAATTTGTTTTTATTCGTGTTCCAATTTGCGAACGGCCATGGATGAGCAGTCGGCGGCGTATGTTATGACAGATGTGGGCTTAATTGATGCATAAGCCAAAAATGCGATTTTAAGTGCACCTAGTTTAAATAAAAGGTTTAAAGTTATTTATTTCATTAAAATTTAAATATTAAATAAATAATATGTTTGTAAAGAGTATTGTTTTTAGTGCTAAAATAGAGAATAAGTAAAGTTATTGCTTAATATAATAAAAAAGAAAACGTAATAATATTTTTTTATTCTCATAGCCACTTAAAAATCTATCTATCTAATGAAGAAACTCAGATTTCTATGTTAAGTCGATTAATATTTTCCTATTAAACATATTTTTTTTATTTCCTAAGAAAAATGAACTCAATTTGTTGCAAATAGAGGATATGAACTCACAATTATTAATATTTATTATAAAATTTTATAGGGTTGTGTTTGATCCATTAAATGGTTAATATAATCTAGGAGTATATTTTAAACATATTTATGTCCTTATAATATCAAAAAACTCTGACATTTTTATAGGGTTTTAAATCTGTAAATTTTAATATAAAGATTTCGTGCTTAGAATTTTTAAATTTTTTATTGCTTTAGCCATTTTGTTGAGTCCACCGGATATGCAAAACCAGATTAGTGTCTGAATTACACACTGCAAAAATTCATAGTGTAAATGGGTGAAGCGGATAATTAAACGATACTGCGACATTTCCATGCAGGATCATTTTTTAACAATAAACGCATTTGAATTTTGGTACTTACTGGCGTCGTGTAATATAAAGTCTTATGCTTTATACATATAAAACGATATTAAGCTATAAAGTAAAACAAGAGCTGCTTTTACAATATGACTTCAATCTCTTACTGTCTTAATCCTAGGGTGTTTTTGATAGCTGTGGATGTCATGGGTTACCACTTGGGGCTAGAAGGTTATGACATGCGGCTGTGAAGGGTTGCGATTAATTACGATGCACGGCAAAGTACCGAAAACTTTCAAATACTTTGGCTCTGTAACTGCAGACGGTGATGTAGGCTGGAAACTAATTTACACGGTTTTGTTTACAAACTATGCCATGAGACAAATTTGTAATTTAATAGAGCTTAAGTTAAATTTGACTTTGAGGTAATTGTAGTTTTTGAGGGTTGAAATTGAAGTAAATATATTGAAAATTGTTTTATTGATTAATATGGCTGTTAATTTCGTTTTTTCCTTGTTGTGTGGAATGTGACTTTATAGCGTGCAAAGTACGGAGCATCTTGTAATAAATAGTTGCCAAACATGCATGTGTTAATTGTTGTAGTTTTTATCAATTTTAAAAAGGAAAACCAAGAAATGCACTTGGCATAATTGCAGGGTTTATTTTAGGAAAAGTTATAATGTAGTTGCGTAAAAATTTCAGCTATACTATCCAACAAAACTTAAAAGTTGTTTCAAAAAAGCTTAAAATTACAACATTAATTATATTGTTCTGTTTCAATAACTATTAAATTATACTTATAGTTTATGAACTATTATTTAAAGAAAATTATTTTTAAAGTAAAACAAAGCGAAATAAAAAATCAAGCTTCTTAATATACGCGTTTAGTCTTTGAAATTATAATAAAATAAAAAATTTTTTTTTGTGGCATAATAACTTAAAGTATATCTTAATTCATTTTAATTTAAGTAAAGCAGAAATTCTTTAGAAAATATTAGAAATTGCTGTTAAAAACTTATATTTTTTGTGTCATTGAAATTATTTTATTTTAATGTTTTTTTGCCAAACTTTAATATTTCTAAAAGAAATTTAATAGTTTATGTGATTACTATGTTTTTCTCAGCTCATAAATGTTGCTTTTATTGTATCATCTCAATACATTTCAATTATGCCGTTCATGAAACATTTTTCTAACAGCATCATTATATTGAATTGCAGTAATATTAATTTCCTTCTTATTTTTCTTCTACATAATATTTCTGAACACACAAATACATACTTGAAATTGTGCGTAACAATTATTAACTCAAAGAAAAAATAATTTCCCAGTTCTGTTCATACTTCATACAAAAAATTCTCACTAAGCTGCATTCTCAATTGATTCTACTGCGCTTATTTCTTATCCGCCTCTCAACATTTCCCTTCACTGAATGAAAAAAGTTTTGCAAAAGCCACGTCGCCGTTAGCAGCAGGGCGTTACTAGCAATGCATAAGAAAGTCGCTTTGATGTGACAGAGAATGTGTATTGAGAGGATGAAGGGCATGGTAATAAGTTTAACGCGTTTGAGCACATCAATCTACAACGCTCATCAAGTTGCTGAAGGTGTGGTAAGTAAACTAAACCATCTCTTCTATTCTCCTCACAAAGTTTTCACAAGCGCTTTATTGAGTTTTTCTCATTAGCATCAAAGAAAGTCTTAATTCTTTTTACTATGAGAAAATTCGCTAATGAACTGCAACTTAAAACAATTGCGATCACGAAAAAGTGAAAATATATAACAAAAGCGAATTGTTAAATTAATTGTTTTTTACGTTGGCCGTTAACAACGATTTATATTGGAGTAGTGTTAGTAGATAGTGTCCCATTTCAACATTTTCTTGTATCCATCGTTTGCAGTAAATCATATTTCTTCCACGTGGACGAAGATTAATTAAGTTACAGCAGTTGGATTTATTTTGTTTCAGGGTCAACTGTCTGCTTTGAGGATGTAGAAAAATGCTGAAAAGTTTCACAAGTTTGTTAATGGTTCTTATTCATTAACATCTCATGAAACGAAATACTTTTTAACTACTAAATTAAGGCATATTCCTATGCTTGGAAAGTATAACACACATGTCACCGCGCCTAATAAATTGTTAAGTTACGTGGAATTGACATTATCGTAAATATTCTAAATATAGTATCGAGCCTTACCGAGCAGATTTATTTTCACAAACTTGCACCATTTAACTGCAAGGTTGCAATTTGTTGAGATGTGTACAGCCAACGATTGGCTCTTAGAACTCATACTCGTATTTTTCTGCCATTTCAACAAATGTTGAGATTGAGAGATTAAACTGATGAGAAATGGCAGGGTGGCTGCTGCTTGGAAATTCAAGGCTTTGGATTCTTTCTGGAATTATTTGTGAAACATACATGGTATCAAACTAGAGACAAGGAGACGAAAATTTTATTTTCTTGTGTTGTCAAATTTCTAGAAAAGTTTGAATCAAGTATTTTAGGAAATTCTCAATAAATTGAATATTTTTAGATTTACTAAGGGTTGCAATGCTAATAAAATAATTTTAATCTTGATTGCAAGTAAACTCAATTTGTACGAAATGAAAGATCTGATATTTGCATAATTTTAGGATTTTCTTCAAACATTATTAGACATAACTGTTAGTGAAGTGCAATTTGCACTATTGTGACTGTCACTCTACAAAACCCGAAAGTATTCAAATCGAGAGTCGAACTAAAATGACAGCACTGTCATTGTCACACTGTTTATTTACGTGCAAATATTTTTTCCATTGTTTTTCCAATTGATATTGTTGAAGTTATCTTGTATGAACTTATCTAAATTATATAACTGAATCATTATGTACAATTTTTTTATTTGTTTATGATAAATAAACAAATTTCAAATATTTTTGCGTCTAGAAAATGCAATAGAAACGATATAGTTTAGTATACAACTAAACGTGTACTAAGTGTACAGTCTTCAGTTAATCTCCAAGATTGTCTTTCTTATAATCTTAAATCTATTGTTTTCTAAAAAGTAGTTTTTTTTAACGGTGATGAAGTCTTTGTCATGCTGCACAAGTTCTCTTGCTAAGCAATAAATTACTTCTTGGTGTTGTGGCAATTTGTCTTGTACACACCCGAGATCGATACACCCGTAATTAAGAAGTTGTTTCTGACAACATATGTAGACAGGCAAAAATTATTATTAGAAGAGAGAAGTGCGTGACCGGCATTATATTGTTTTCACCCAACAACTAAGTTAGTGACATCGCAAAGTATTTGTGAGGATATAAAACAACTTGATTGCCACCAAAAGACGCAAAAAATGAGGAAAACATGTCGTGAGTGCAACAGGAGAATTTTGTTTTATGGAGCAGAAAATTTAGAAAATATTGAAAGAATTATGGTGGATTATTTAAATGCTATGTTTGACGATATTTAGCTGCAGTGTTTGCAGTGAAGGTTGTATTGCAGAGTATCATATTTTACGAAGCAAGGCAAAAAGAAATCTGGTATTTTTAGAAGATGGAATGTTTTTATGAGTTTTATTTTAGAAAAATGTTGCTTTATATCTTGAGTAGAAATTTAATAAAGTGTATTTTAGATAAATATACTTTATACAGTATAAAATAAATTCAATATTGTTGAAAGTAGAAAACGTTTATGTTGGAATTGGTATAAATATTAATGATTTGCAAAGAAGGCATGAAGTCGGTTTAAATCTGGAATGAAATAAATTAAGTAATATCCTAATACATATGTGAGTACATATATATCATTTAAAAGAATAGATATGTTAAGAATATTCTTGTCTTTTTAATTTATCCCCTGGAGTGACGAACGTTACAAAAATTAACAGTACTTGATCAATTTTAATGTGTTGAATTTAGATTTGTAATTTCAAATAATGTCGCAGTGAAGTGAATATTCGAGGGACACGGTTTTGAATCCTGCTGGGAGCATATCCAATAATATTTATTCTCACCGGATCCAGCTCCAATAATAACCATAAATATATACATATATATAAATATAAATATACGAATAAATATAATGAATCAGAAAAAATCTTAAATGTTGCCCAATGCCACCCGTTCTTGTTTTATATTTTGCATTACCAATTTTCTAGCACTTGTTTCTTAGCTCTAAAACTTTCTTAGTTTTTCAAAATTATTTTTTAACATTTTTGTACGGGTCTCATACCTACAACTAGTAAATCTACTGTTTTTATGACTTTAGTAAAATCTAGTTTTAAAGTTAGCCGTCGGCTTAGTAAAAGCAAGCAGCACATGCGTGAACTAAAAATTCTAAAAAAGTATTTTTTTGGTTTGCTTCGGCAACTGAAGTCTGAAATTCCAACTCATTATATAATCATTCTATTAACACAAACTGGGTAGGTTTTTGACCGATTATTTTTTTAAAAATTATTTGCTAGTTAACTTATAATTATTTAAACCCATTGGGGTATAAGCTTTTTATAATGTAATACGCTGCTATTAAAATGTTTTTTTTTAAATATTGTTATACGAAACTTTTGTTCTTAGTTCTGTAGAATTTTATTTCTACAGTATTAGTATTATAGAAATAATATACTTGGTATTTTGTAACGTAAATCATTTCAACATTAACAATCATTAAATTCTTACTACCCTGATACAATAAGAACAACATGGTTAACTCTGAAAATTACTTCAAACTCCAGTAAAACATAGATATATAAGATCAAGTATAAACATTTCAACTGCACATTCTGAATACTTGAATTATAGCAATGCAAAAGTAAGTTAATTGCGAACTCTTGAAAGACTTGACCTAACTTCTTGAAATACTGTATAAAATCAGACTGAGAACATAAATATAAATCATTCGTATATTTTCTTTACATACTCAGTGGTAACAAGAAATGAGAGATATTAAAGTTCTCTCATCTTCAATCCACTTCTACTGGCTGCATACTGTAAATTCCTAGGCATACATTTAATGTTTTCGATTGCAAACGACAAACGTTTCACCATGTGCATTAGTGTGGAAATTTACATCTTTCCATCACATCTTGCAAGGTTACTTAAAGTTGGCAAATACGCGTGTATGAATTTGGTGTGCGCCCGAGTACTTTTCCAAGTTTGCATACGAATTGCGTTGAACAATGAGTGTATACAGTTACTTCCTCTTCAGTTATTATCAGCGTTGCTATTGATTTTCTGTGCAATTCTGCAGCACTGTGCACAAGTTTTAACGGGCCTGATGTTGTGTCACGGATAAAGTGATAATGTAAATCGAAGTTACCTTAAGTTTTAACAATACAAACTTGCATCTTCTGGATCTTTCTAAATACATATTTGGTTTGCTTTAAATTCAAAGATATTTAATTGGAGCTCTATTTGTAAACAAAGTATTTATTAGAGCATTAAATTAATTAAATTACACCGTAGAACATCAAATTTCCAATCGATATGGCATTAATCGCACTCGATTAAACTTGATTTGGTGAAAGAACTGTCTTCTCAAATTTTCGAGTGGTCGATCGTTTTTATTTTTTTAATTTTGATAAATTTTTTATTTTTGTCTCATAACTTGCGCAATTATTATTATTATTCACTGCGTGAATAAATACCGAAGAAATATGTAAAAACGTAATTTGTTTATCTTTAGTTGTTTCAAAATTATAAGTTATTAAATTGAATTTTTCTGAAAAATTGTAATTTTGAAATGCAATGAAAGTATGAGTTGCTCAATACGACATTACTATTCCAATTTTCTTGACGCATTTGATAACATACTCTAAATATGGTTTGATTTAACTGTTTATCTTTTGTAAACAAAGGCAAGCATTCAAGCATTACTCGTCTCACGCAGAGTCATTTGATTCAAACTATTGCAGTCGTGCAAATGAGTCAATCTCAAGTTTCAATTTTTCGATTAAAAAAATCTATATCAAAAACTAAAAGCAACAAGATAATTTTCAACTTATACTGAAAAAAGTAAACATATTTTTATTTTATTATAAATGAATATTTGTTTGCAATATGCGTTCATATCAGCGTCTGCACTATTTAAAATAAACAAATTACATTTTTATACGTTTCTTTCGTATCTATTTTCGAATTGTTATTCAAGACAGACAGCTATTTGATCTAATAATAATTACGGAAGTTATAAGACAATATATCAAATTGCAACCGAAATTTAGTCAAACAAACGATCGATTGCTGGAAAATTTTGAGGAAATTGTTTTTTCAGCACATTATGATTAGTCAAGTGCCGATAATGTCATCTCGATTGGAAATTTGCTCTACCGTAGTTATTAATCGGTAGAAACACATGAATTGAATTCACAATAACTTTGTGAAGACTCATTGAACGTTGCACATGCAGTTGATCTTGTTTACATTGCAATTAAATGGTATGTTTAGATGCAATTAAATCCCTATTTGCCCTGTTCATCTCAACCCCAATTAATTATAATCAATTTAGTTAAAAAATGTTAAAGTTATGTTTGAATATCCAAATTAATATGATAAAAATATTATTTGTATTTCTCTCCAAGAATGCATCATTACTCCAACAAAGTATAGAAATCAACATCAACCACTAGATTTTTTTCTTTTCTCGCCATGCAGTTATATTTTCCTTTGAGAATAAAAGAAATTTTAGGTCAACCAATAAATACAATGTATAGTCTATACTGTTTTCTTCACCTGTAAATTTTCCGGATATATTCAATTCGATTTTAGACCTCACGGAAAGCCCTTAAGACAGAAAGGTTGTATTTTAGAGGAACGTTTTTGTTTTGTACTATTTGCATTACAGCGTGATTCAAAGTGTCTTGTCAAAGTAGAAACAAAAGGATAAGAATTTTATTTTCTTGTGTTGTCAAATTTTTATTTAAGTTTGTATGGAGTATTTCAGAAATTCCTCGAAATATAAATTGTGTTAAGTTTATTCTCTTTAAAGATTAATGTACTAGTAGATTGGATTATCAGATGTAATTGTTTTTCAAGACAAAATAAAACAACCAATACTTTTACAACTACTCTTGGAGAGGGAATTTGGGTCAAGCGATTATAGGGATTACAGGATCTCAGAGTCCTTTGCAATTTGTCCGTTACCCTTGGAGATAAATGTACTAGTTTAACAATAAAAAAGAGATTTACTTTTTTATGTGGATATTAAAGTGCTTTAGATTTAGTTAAGTATAATGGGGTAGTCACATATGTTGGGAATATAAGAAATATTAGGAATTTATCATCATGATCAATTTCAACCCTGTGATATCCAATTTTGGATGTAGGACGTCATGGTATGTAACTTGTAAGTTGTACTGCAACTACAACGGTCATAGACCTAGGCCGTACCTAACCTCCCACCACTAGCCGCTCAGTAGCTGCACTGTTTTTCTGTTCGGTAGGATGCAGACTCTCAGCTTGGTTTTAAACTACAACCTGTGTTACCAAGGCGGTTTGCTAAGAATTTATATCGAGTTTAAAAGTTGAGATTAGGATAATATTAAGGTATCAACCATATAACTGATGAATACAAACTACTATTTTTAGTTTACTAGTTACTAATTTTTATGGAGACATAGTTTAATAATGCATTTTTACCGTGTAAAGAATAGAGACTCTAAATTAATAATATATTCGGCATAAACGGATACAAAGTTAAATCCAAAATAACGGAAGCGACACTCAATACTAGAGAAATTAGAAAAAATATTTTAATTTTGTCAAAAGTATTTGGAAATTAATAAAATTATCATTATATTTTACAGATAACATGTAAAATTAGACTGACAAGTGTATTAAATATGCTATTGAAATTTTGTTTTAGGCTGAATAATACTCTGTGATTTGATTTAATTATTGAAAGTGCCTGCAATCAATATTTTTTCAATTACATGAATAATCTAAAGAGTAAAATGAATGCACTATAAGATAATATAACAATATTTTCTTTGAATTAAACGTTTACAGAGACATTTCACTCTAAAACAACATTCAACATTTTTTAATTGGAAATTACTACAGATATTTTAGATAAAAATATTTACCTTAATTAAATTGACAATGAATTTTCCTCTTGATAATTATTAAATATTCAGATGTGATACTTTCTTATTATAAGATCTCAAAATAATTACTCCTACAATATGAATTCCGTTATACTTCATTTCAAATTATATCGCTGCTAAATTAATCACTAACATTTCATAATTAAAGCAACATAATCTTATTTTATCTAATCACTTTATTTAACCTTTTACAAAGTTTCCAACAGAATACATACTTCTGAACCAAATATTTATTATGTGGATAAAATTTAACCATAACATTTACTAAAAAGTGAACTTTAGACATAATGAATGTTAAACACTTTCTAACTACACATAACGATACCCTGAGAATATTAATTACAATCGCTTCCAAGTTGTACACATCTCTTTTATGTCTTCGAATAAAACTTTTTATCACAAACAACTCACACTACACTTTTTTCGACAGGTACATCTTTAGTGTTTCTGTTCCAATGAAGCAAATAATAGGACCTATCTGTTGCCGCACAAGTTTTTAACCCTGTCGTAACTTTATGATTTAACGAGGATGAAAATACGCATTTGATGGTAATTCCATCAGTCTGTAAATACGCACTACTATCAGCAGCAAACATATTGCAAGACCGTAAAATTTACCACGTACATCTATTTTATTTTACAGCATTAAGTATAGGATACGAAAGCAGTGTAATAGATATATCAATATTTTATTGCGAAACTTTCATTCATATTCTTCGGTGAAATAGGAGATTATACTGTGTTGTGTCAGCAAGACGTCAACTTTTTCAACTCGCTTTAGTTTACAATCAATCATATTCTTAGGCATGCAATTTAAAGCGTTTTTTTAGTAGTAATAATAAAGTTTACATTAGTAAAAATCAAAGCTTAAGTAATAATATTTAATATTTAGATTGTAATTTTAATGTTTTTAAAGAAAATTTCTTTATTCAACTAACAATTTGAAGGTGTCTATTATATATACGAGGTGTGACAAAAAAGTATATTTTTATAAAAAATATTTATTTATTTATCTAAAATTATGTTATCTCCTTCAAAATAAACCCCGTCTGATGCAATGCACTTGTGCCGGCGCTTTTTTTAGCCATCAAAACATGTACATTTGGGTATTGCCTTAATTTCTTCAATTGTTGCAAATCTTGGTTCTTTCATAGGTCTTTTTTAATTTTAGAAAAAGAAAAAAGTCGCAGGAATTCAAATATGGTGAATATCCAAATGGTGAAGTTGAGGCATGATGATAGTATTGTTTTTGGTAAGAAATCTACTCACTAGTAACGACGTGTGCGCAGGTGAATTATTATAATACAGAATCCATACATGTTATACCGAAAACATCCATTAAAATTGATTGGCATGAGCCAAACGATATGTTAAGATCATGAGCTATACTTCTAATCGTGATTTGACGATTTTTTTAACACAATTTCACTTTCTGAACATTTTCTTGGCTCTCTTGGAATAATTTGTAATAGTTATAAACAGTTTATTATTTATTTTTTTAGGGCTACTGTTGTGAGTAAAATCTCTTAATAATTCCGGATTTAATTTTTTCTTGTTATTTATCTAGATTATTAAAAATGAATTATTAAAAGAGTATGATTCTAAAGTTTATGATTAGTTTATGTCATTTAATTGAACTTAATAATGGCGTAAGTGTGTTAACTTTCAAAAAAATTGAATTAGCCACTTCTGAAAGCAACAATGTCTGAAGTATTATCTCATCATTTGATATTTATTGTACTTTTGACGTGTACTTTGGCTTTTACTCTATTTTTGTTCCCAACTGTCGCTTCTGTTTAACCTTTGTTGTGCACCAAGCAGTTGAGATTATGTTCAACATCAAGAAACCTGCTTTGTCATAATAAACGAAGTTACATTCTAAAATTAATTTATGATACATTTTCTCTGTAAACATCCACGATACATTTGAAATATAAATTAAAAATTAAGTTTTTTTTTATTAAATTCTATATTTACACACTTCAATATTGATAATTTCTTAGTAATTTATTACAGTTTTCGGCAAATGAAAACAAAAGGGAAGGCTGAATAATATCTTAACTTAAATAATAATAATAATATAATATTATGATCATTGGTATGTTATCATTCTATACTACCTAGTATGCGGTGCATAATTAACATCAAGGGTAAAGTCTCATACGAAAGAGACTGACTGATTCAAAACCCAGATCATACAAGTAGAGATCACTCACCCGGGAAGACCAGGTTCCCAATAAAGATACCGGATACGCAG
Source organism: Diploeciton nevermanni (assembly GCA_027575565.1). Classification (NCBI taxonomy): domain Eukaryota; kingdom Metazoa; phylum Arthropoda; class Insecta; order Coleoptera; family Staphylinidae; genus Diploeciton; species Diploeciton nevermanni. Next base: position 1,984,192 of record JAODIE010000007.1, read on the forward strand.
GCAATCTTCGCACGCGTGCTCCCGCCTATACACCTCTTTAATTTCTAGTTCAATCTTACTGTTTATGTTTTAAATTTTCTGGCTTTGATAATAACAGACAGTAATAAAATTGTACATTTTTCGCAATTTGTTAATATTGGGATATAAATTATATTGTTTTTCTAGATGCACATTGATGCAATAGACAATTATAATTGTGAGAAATTAGTAATTAATATTTTAGCTTATAATTTACGCTTTTTTGACCACTTTTCCTAAACCCCCAAAAAATTAAATGCCAGCGTATAAAAAAAAAAGTTTTTTCAATTTTTAAATGTATTCTACAATCCCGCACAATTAATAGTTTTTCCGCAAAATAATATAAGACGTTTTAATTATGTTAAATTGAAGTACTTCTTCTTGATATGTTTCAATGTTCTAATATAACAGTATTGATTTACGCAACAGTGATATCAAAATTTAGTGTTTAGTTTTAATATTTATTATGTTAATATAATTTAACACTTACAATTATTTGTTTATAGAACGAATTCGGTTTGTGGCTTTTGTCAATATGATATTTGTTTATGAAGATAGGTATTTAAAAAATTAAGAAGCTATGACTGGGTGTAATGATTAATGAATTTTTTTTATTTTGTGTGTCTATTGTTGTGACTATAATTTAAATACTTAATTTATATGTCTAAATGTTTTTTGTCTAATTTTAATATTGTTAATGAAGAATTGTTATTGTCTGCAGGTGGATGTTTAATTAAGTAATTTGCGAATTAGGAATAATAGGTTTGAGAATCTTTGAGAACGCGCCATGAATATGTGGTATCTTGTTTTAAAGATTCTATTGGTTTTATTTATGTATATTGATGGACAAGAGTTGCATGTTAGATTGTACATGTTGCTGGATTTGGGTTGTTACTAGAATAATTTGTTATTTCTTTGGTATGCTATTTTGTAGTTTAATTTTAGGAAGACTTGGCTTACTTTATGTGTATTTTGTTACACAGTTTGTTAAGTTAGAAATAATTTGGTTTGTGATTTTATGTTTAATTATGTAGTAAATCTTAAATGAATCTTTAGTATTCCATTCATTTTTTATTTCAATTTTTGTAATTTTCTTGACTTAGGTTTTGTGTTGTTTTAAGGTTATTAGAGATATATGTTATTTTATGTGTTTCGGGGGTTAGAGCTATTGCGTATGATTGTTTTTATCTGTTGGTTTGCTCTAGTAAGATTGGTAAGATCTAGGTAATTTATAGTATTTATACAGTTGTTTTCTATTGTAAATTGGATGTTTGGAATGTATATTGTTAAAATGTTCTGGACGTGTTTTCGTGGTGTTGTATTGTATGAATATTTTGAAAAGAATTTGTTATATTATTAATCCAACATTTACTGTGTAGAGGTTGTTGTCAAAGTTGCAATGTCCAGTTTGAAAATTTTGTTTGTTGCATCGATGATAAAATCGTGATTGGGAGATGTGTTGTCTAGTGTTGATGGTAGAATTTATATTATTTTTTGTAAAGAAATCTTGGCATGCATGTTGGTAATGTTTTCTAACTTGTTATTTTTTTAAATTTTTTATTTTATTTTGGAGCGTACCTGACCTCCATTCAATTATACTGCATCAACTACCAGGGTTATTAGCAGTTATTGAGACTGAATTCTATGAGAGTATATATTATATTAAATATACCCCCAGCAGGATTTTATGTTGTGATGTTGATGTTTTGAATAGTTTTTATAATGTTTTTAATTCATTGTTGGTATCTATTTATGAGGTTTGTTTTGATTTGAATAAAATTTAGTTTATGGCTTAGTATTTTAAAGTGAGTATATTACAACAAAAGCAGTTAAATACAATAATAATGCAGCGTTTGTCTACAGCAGTGACAGCAAGATGTATATTCTAGAGTCAAATGCTCGAAGCTTGGTAGAGTTTATCCAAAATAATATACTTCTCACTGAGTTTAGTTCTACTAAATAACTACTAATAAGCATGGTCATTAATGCTCTATAATGAAATAGAGAAGAAAGTAAAGTGTCGGCAGCTGGTATGTGTAAAGTAAGGTTTAGAAACAAATGTTATTTACAACATTCTACACGTTTCATTAACGCCATTTAGTTGTTATTCATATTGTCTTGTTCAATATTCATACTGATCATTTAGCCGTGTCCGCATTATTGCACTCTACTCACTGCAGCATGTTGTTTACAATTCACACATTACATTATGCTCTGTTTGTATACTCATGTAACGTGGAATAATGTACATGCTGCCCCACGCAGCAAAGTGCGATAATAATTTCTCATTACTGTCTAACCCACAACCCAATTTGGTTGGTGATGGTCACCTAGTTTAAAAATTAATTACTTGCCCCTTAAAGTACTTCCGGTGCTTGAGAGTTTACATCAACCGGTTTTGGTGTATTTAGCGCTTATTTCAAATTTGAAAATTAATTTCTTCTAATTATATTGTGGATTTTAACAGTAGCTTTTAAATTAACATTAAAATGTATTTTGAATGAGATATATTATTGCTCAAATATCAATATTTAATTGCAACAATATTGACTTAAAAGTAGAACTTAGTCAAAGCACCATAATTTAGGAAGGAACAACAAACTTATAGCGGCAGTGTGCCGTGACTGGTGACAAAAATGTACGGGATAGATTACAAATTATTGTTTTCTTTGTTTTTTAAATCTATTTTGTTAATTTATTTCTTACGCTGCACTTTGGGACACAAGTGTCTATTGTTCTATTAATCAACATTGAAAAATCAAAGTTCAGTTTATCTTTTCGAAGAATATTATTTTCATGTGTCCGATGTATTAGTTTCATAAATTGTTAATCCTTTGGCTTGGCAAAACTATAAACAGAAGTAAAATCAACGCTTCATTAGACTTCACTTGACTCGTGCAGTACGCGTGAACGCGTCGCGTAATCCATCAATTCAGAGTAGCGAATTTGTGTTACTGAGTTATTCGGTGCAAATTCTGGAAAATCTTCACCTACACGAAGGTCCTGTCGTAGGTTTTTAGAAGTGCAAGAGTTATTTACGTGTTAGAGCCGCCCCTGTGCCACCTGCGTGCCTGTCTTCCATATTGACAATAGTTAATGAGAAATGCATATTATTTAAAAATGATTAGTAAAATAATTAATGAGAAAAATTGCGAATTAAATGAAGAGTAGACTTTTTATTATTTCTTCATTAATAATTACAATAAAGATGCTTACAATCCATATGCGAATTCAAAGAATTCAATATGCGTCGCCACTACGACACAAAACACGAAAGTCAATATGATCAATCTAAATCCATATAAAATAAAATTGATTCTTTGGAATCAATTACTTACATTTTTTGGAATTAATTGCTGCGCATAACGAACCATTTACAGGTTTATTAAGAAATGTATTTTGGCTGCTATTAACATAATTTGTGCGAAAATTTTAATATTATATTACAAATTGTATAATTTTTGTTTCCTGTCATTATTGTTATTATAATCTCTTAATGGAAAATATAGTTTTTTCTATATTTATTTTTGAGAATAGATAAAATTCAAGGCGCGGTCGCGTTTTTTTTTTTTTTGAAAATGGCCCGTTGTCCGTAAAAGAATGCCGATCCCTACTATAGACGATAAATAAGCCAAGAGGTGATTTTATTTGTTGCCTACAATGATTGATATGAAAACAGCATTCGTAATTGAACAGATTTTATACTTGAGATCCAAGTTCAAGATGCAGATAATACTAAAATAACAGATTATCTGATTAGCTATGTGAAATGAACATTAAAAATTTAGATGCAAAAGAGCTGATTCAATTTAGTGAGTCAAAACCAAGCTCAGAACTTAATTATGAAAGCAAGCATAAATGAATACCAAATTAGATTGGAATAGTGTGGATTAACTAGGAATCATGAATTTATGTCATTATT
>JAODIE010000007.1:1988231-2058112 GCA_027575565.1 Diploeciton nevermanni
AAAGCAAGCATAAATGAATACCAAATTAGATTGGAATAGTGTGGATTAACTAGGAATCATGAATTTATGTCATTATTCTGATTATTCTTGTAAGAGGTAACATTATTAACAGTTAATTAACTGTTATCTTATGCAATAAGTATATTGCTTACCTAAATAATTGATTTCCTTGTTCAGAAATATTATATTTATCCAATGTGCTGTTTATTTTCTTATTGTCAATCAGTTGATACATTACACAACAAACCGATAGTTCAAGTAATTGTTATTGTTACATTCATTTAAGAAAATTGATATATTATTAATTCTAGAAATTTGATGCGTTTATATGTATATAAAGAATAAATTGTCATCATTTGCTATAAGTGGATCTTAAAAACAAGGACTCCATTGGTTTGTAGCAACACTTACTACCACAACTCTCACTGCTTTCTTTTATTTTCTCTTAGAAACAAAGTGCTTTATAGTTTCATTACTCCCATAAATCTGTATATATATTTTTTAAATTTTATACTTGCTTAACCCACAAAATTTTACTATAATATTTAGGTGTTAGGTATTCCAGAGGAATGATAAAGATTTTCTTAGATTTAATAAGTCATCACTATCAATTTCTTAAAATGTTGATTAAATTCTATCAGTTTAATCGTTATTCGATTTTGCGCTATTATTATATTCTTATTATTATTATTTGCTTCTAGGAATTATACTATAGAACAGCAAATTTTTAATCTAGATGTTATTAACGGAACTCGACTAATCATGATGTGCTGAAAAAACGAGTTTTGCAACATTTTCAAGTTGTCGATTAATTTTTTTTTAATTTTGATTTTAGTGTTTGAACGCATTTTGGTTGCGATTTGATATATTGTCCCATAACTTCCGTAATTATTATTAGATTATTTAACTGTCTTTAATAACAATTTGTGAATAGATACTAAAATAATCATTAAAAACGTAATTTACTTATTATTAGTTATTCGAAAGTTATGTTATTAAAGTAAATTTTTGTGAAAAAGTTTACACGCAAATATGAACGCATATTCCGAACCAATATACATTTGGAATGAAATAAAAGTATGTTTACTTGAATCAGAATGAGTTGCCCAGTACGAAATTACTATTTCCATTTCTTAACGCATTTAGTTTTTAAGATAGAATTTTACCTAGTCGTAAAGTTGAAACTTGATGTTGACTCATTTGCGCCACTGCAACAGTTTAAATTATTAAATTGTTAAGAACTTCGTTTTCTTAGCACATAATGATTAGTTGAGTGCCGTTAATGCCGTTAAACTATCGCAATCGGAAATTTGCTCTTTTGTATTAAACCTTTTTTAATGAAATAATTTTGAATGAAATTAACATTCTGCTATTCTTAATATCATTTGTTTTATTACGTTGGATTAATACAATCAGTATAAGCTTTTGTACTATAGTAAAATTCCTGTTAATATTTGCTTGTCAGAAAAAGAACAATGAAGTAGCCACCGCAGTACATTGTACAAAAAAATCTGGTACGTTCAGAGTTAATCCTCTTGCAATGCAATAATTTTTAAGTGTTTTTGTTTGCACATTGTCATGCAAACAGCGGCCCGGAGTAAAAAATTTGTATTTTCTAAATTAACTGAGACGTAAAATTATCTGCGATTGTAAAAAAACGCGATTGTTCGTGATCGTGATGGATTTTAACGATAGACGTCTTTATTCATTTTGTATTAATTACCATTTTGAAATAAGAGATGATTAATTTTTCCAATTGCCACTCGGATAAATAGTAAAATACATTAGTATTTACTAATACCAAATAATAGAAATATTTAGTTGTTTTAGAGACTTTTATTAACATATTTACTCAATGTTTTAAAAGTATTTCCTGGTTTATTGAAGCTAAAAGTGCTCTTTTAGAACCATTACATAGTCATACTCAATGCAATTATTTCAAGTGGTATTAATTTGCAGATGCAAACTAAAGATGCTGCACACGATGAAGTCGTGCGTTAAGGATCGGGCTTAATTGAAATAACCATGGACAACATTTAATTAAATTGTGAGATAGCTGAGCAGAAATTACTTTTAGTAGGTACAAGTGATTGTTGGTTATTAAATTTAGTTAGGTAAAATATCAATTCAAACTTTAATCCATTAAAATTATTTACACATCAATTAATGCTGCAGACGTAGCGTACTAAATTTTATTTTTTACTTTTTTCTTTTTGAGCGTACTGCAACCATTCCGGTCGGATACCGACACTGTACTCGACTTCTACTTTCTTATGCTGTATCAACAAGCAGGGTTATTAGCAGTTATTGGGTTAAATTCTGCAGGAATATGGAATATACTCTCAGCAGGACTTACACCCGTGTTCCTAGAATATACACCCTGCTGCCACTTCTACGACTTTTGCGCTACGGAGCGGAGCATTGAATTTTTTTGTTTCAGTATTTGTTCCTCAATAGGAATTGTAAAAAATATCAATGATGCAATAAATAACTTGCAAAGAAAGAAAGTAATGCTTGTTTAATATATTAATCCTAAGAGACTTGGTCAATTCTTTAACTGAGGATTAGATATGATATTACGTTTTTAAATATTCAGTCTCATTAATATTGAGAACAGAATTTATATTACAATTTATAGTTTATTAAAAATAATATAAATTTATATTATAGTTTATATGCTAATTAAAGAGTTATAGTTATATTATGTTGTTAATGATATAATAATAATAATATATTTTGTACATATACAATCGCACAATACAATCATATATGTACAAGACCATCGACGAACGGTCCTTCAGCCATAGAATAACAATAATTAATGAAATCTTTCCTTACAAAATAATAACAAAATAAAATGAAAACAATAATACTTATAATAATATGGTTTCCTTTAATCGGGTAGAAGTTTTCGAATGTGTGAAATTAGCGGTTCTTGAGGACTTGAAGATGTGTAGAAATTGGGTGGGATCCTTCTAGAGAACTCTTCTATAGATGTTAAAAAGTTGGGATGATTGGTGAACAGTTTAATTGCTAGCTCATTATGTCTCATTTCAATTGGTAATATATTGGTTATTGAAATCAAGTTTGTGTTTAACATGTTTGTTTATGGTATATTTTTAAGGGTTTTGTGGCGCAAAATATAATCTAAAATGTACAAATTATTACCCTTTTTGAGACTTTTTGATCAAAAATGGCTAAGAAGAGTCAAAATGTATTATTGAGAAATGATGCATATTACATTATACATTAATTCACATTAATTTCTATAAAATTTTATAAGAGTTTTGAGAGACTCTGGAGACTCTATGTCTAGAACAAAAACTGCAGCCATGTCCTCCATAATTTCCCTCTACTAATAACAGTTTTCTTAATTTACTTTATGATTATAGATTTTTACTTATGTTTAATATCAACAATTTAAACATAATTTCTGTGTACTTACGTAGAAATTTTTTTCTTGAACTTAATAATAAATTATCTACTCGCAAAATGCAGTTCTTTGTAAGTTACAACTTTTATGTTCTTTATAATAGCCACATTACCTGCTCTTACTAAAAATGTATTTTTTATTAAACATGATAAAAGCACATTATTGCCATTACTCGAGTTCTCCTCGTAGTTTATTACGGTACCGAAGCACAATATGTTCTTATACTACTCGTAATCGACGCTGAATGAATTCCACTCGTCTGCCATCCACAATATGTACATACAATAACAATGAATGTGCTAAGAACGCGATCTATTTGTTTTCAATCAGACCGATCAGAAGAATGACAATCAATTGTCAAATATAAACACAATTTTTTAAAATTATTTTGCACGTTTGGATCAATATTACAATTCAGGAATTATTTAGCAATCTGTGCTTGGTAGAGATTTAATAAAATTCTATAGTTTAAGCAAAGAAACTGAATGACTTCAATCCCTTAGTATGAATTTTTGTAAAAACAGACTAGTTTTAAAAATGCATAGACTTCATGAAAGTTTAGATATTATATTTGCGTTATTCAATGAGAAGAATTAAACTCAAATTGTAGGCGTGAATATAAAAAAAGATTAATGTTGCTGTTAAATTCATTTAAAATCAACGAAATTCTTAATTAGAGCATTTGCACAAACTGAGTAACGAGCTACGTTTTCTGGATTACTAGATTACTAAATTATGTTAGGTCAGGTTAGTCTTTTTTTGTTATATTCCAAATTGGTTAGCACAGGGTTTAAGGTTAAACCCAGTGTGGGTACTGAGTGAGTATTAGAAAACCCCAACTTTGAGGATTAATTTAATGCAAAATGTATTACACTCATAATTCATTATTTCACAAATTTATTCATTGATTTTCAGCTTGTTTAAAGCTATCAATTTACTGCACTTGTATTTAAAATATTTACTTGTTTTAAATATATATAATTTAAATATTCCATATTCCTAGCTGGGTAATACAGTTAGGAAGTAATTTATTCTAATGGTTCAACGTTAAATAAGTATTGTCTTTCATTCCAAGAGTTCAAAACATTTCAAAAACAAGGTCTTAATAAAATTAGACCCAGGATTTAGCAGAAAGTATCGCATAAATCCTTTGATAGAAAATGTGAGCAATAAGGATCACTTTTACACTGCTTTGTCGTGCCCCGTTTTTTATGAGATACCATAAGGTTGGAATCTATCGAAATTAGGTATTATTCAGGTTTTATTTGTTACAATTATATCTTGTTTGCTGATGTTATGTTAAAATTTATGTTGTTGGTAGTTTAAATTTTGAAGACAGAGAAAGGTCATGTGTGTTTAAAATAATCTGTTTATAATATTTCATAAATGCTTCATAAGCGACTTATTTCTAAGTCAGTACAACGGTTTATTTTAAAACTGTTTTTATATTTATAGCATAATATTGTTTTTAGGGGATTTATTAAATATTGCTACTAATATATTTTATAATATTTTCGATATAATAAGTACTGAACAATTAATGATTTTTCAAAATTAAAATTGAAGCAAAATATATGAATATCTTGTTTTAAAAGTACTAATAGTAACAATAGACATTTGTTGGTTGTTTACATTTAAGAAACAACAAAAGCTCAAATATGTTTCTTTCGTTTATATTGTTTGATTTAAAGGCATTCTATTAATGTATTAATAATGTTGGGATTGCTTAATTAATTATAACTAGTTTTATGAATTTCTTCATCAAGTGGTGATTTAAACAAAGTTTATAGTTTAGATGCAATGACTGTTCAACGTGGTATTATGGTAATTTGTGGTAATTTATTGCTTTAAATTCATTAAATTATTTATATGTTTAGTGAAATGTAGATTGAATTAACTTTTTAAACATTTCTTCAATTTTATATGCACTCAATATGTATATATGTGTTGTTGGTTGTCCAAATTCAGGAAGGTGAGAAAACCCAACAAGGCTTTGAAACATATTCTTTAATTTATAGCCATATTAATAAAATATTAACAATATTGGCACTGTTCTATTAATTATTAGTATGTTTGTGATTTATGAGCGCTCTTATAATTTACAACAGTTTTATGAAAATTGAACAATATCTATTTTTAGTGTTTAAAGCGATAAATTTATATATTTTATCCCATGTTTTTTAATCGTTAAACGACATTGTTTTACGATATTACTTTGGAAGAAATATAAGTTTCCGTTTAGTTTCTACGCTTATTAACACATTAGGTTACTGCCGCCGCCGCGCCGCACCATTAACGCGTCGATGCTGTTAGTCATTTATTGTCCGATGCAATGAGTTGCAAAGGCTACAAATCCATGCGATGCACCGTAATAAAACTACACATCCGTGAATAACAGCTAAAGGAAGACTTAAATTTTTATGAGTATTGAAGGCAGTCATGAACTCACTGGCAATCCTTATATTTTACAGCAACGGTGGCGGCATGTGCTTAACGACATACGTCAGCAAAATGTGAAAGAAACTCTCAGACCTACAAAGTTCACTTATAAGAACACTTGCTATTTTAATATGCATTTAAGATATATTGTAGAAAATGTTTATAATAATTCCGGACATTAAACGTTTTACAATTGCATAAGAGAATGATGTCAAAACAAATTATTTTTTCTTTTAATAACTATTAAACTTTCAGTCATAGAAATATAAATTATAGATAATAGATAATAAAAGTCACTTACTACTTTAGCTGGAAGTAAAATTAAGGTAATGATTATTTCTTTAGGATCAATTAATTAATTCTAATTATTAAGAATAATCTTGATTTTAATAGAAAAAGCTTTTTTTTACCAACTGGTTATATTAGAATTAAAATAATTGATATTTCAAATTTGAGGCGTTATTCAAAGGTTGCATTTTATTTGCGCGTGATGCAAATATATTTATAGAAAGTTATATTTTATTTATAATAACTTATTTTTTAAGCGTTTTAAGCTTTACAAGGATACTATAATACTCACAACAGAACATAAGAAGCGGAGATGTTAATGCTTTAATATTACTGTCATTCTTTAAATTACCACTGCTACCATCTATATCACAATTTCTAAGCCACATCAAATTAAAATTGAAAACTAATCTTTATTTACATTTCATTTTATTTAAATGTAACAAAAATTTTATCATAAGAATCTTAAAGAATTTTACAATTGTTCTCAATTCCTTTCTATGCTTTTGGAGATTCATAAATTTACATTCTACTAGAACAAACATAAATTTTCTAATACTCAATAGTTGCGTCGGTTACGTTCTATTGTCTTGAACCTATCTAATACAATTTGCGTTTTATTGTTGACATTCCTTGGCATAGGATGACTTGATGAGAGGCACTATATCAACCAGTAAAAAAGCATTTGTTAGTAAATATAAAATCAACCACACGCCTGTTTATTGATGTTAGAACATGTTAATGCTCGATAAAAATAATTGACATGTCATCAGAAGTTTTATAACTGTACTTACTTAACGCTACTCCCACTGTAGAGCCTTTAGAAAATAGGGCAGAATATGGCAGAAACATTACTAGATTAGATTTAAAATAATGTTGTACAAAGATTTTTAATTCATCTTGAAGAGGACTTGTAAAAATCCTTTTTCAACTAAGAAAATGAACAAAAAGTAACCATTATTTGTAATAACAAGATTGTTATAGTGCACGTTAATTTCATATAGAATAAATTAGTTTTATATTTGGAAAGGAAGCTGATTGAGTGTATCGAAGTGTTCGACATGAATGAACATGCTAGGAACTAATATGCACACGATATGCAGAATGCGCACCGCGATTGCTGCAGCGTATTTTGATTTGCGTTGCGTGACGACGGATCTGGAATGCCCAATATATTGGGGATGCCAGGATGTGATATGAAATCAACGAGTCAATAATTCCAAATCACCACTGGCACTTCTGTGCTGAGTGCTCATGATAGACATATGAATTTCAATTTGTCAACAGCAAATTCAACAATAGGATGTGAACAAATTGAGCATTAGATTGAATTAGATTATATGATTTTAGAGAGTACCACTCAGCAGAAAATGCACACTTAGCCAATATTCGTTAATCTATACTGTATAGTTTCAGTTTTAATTGCAATCTAAAGTGGTTAATTGTGTAATGTATTTATTCTATTTATTGGTTGTGTTAATTGGATTTTGAAATATTGATTAGAAGTAAATTTTGTAAAGAAATGGCGATAACATATTGATAGTTCAAACATGTTTCAACAAGTTCAATATATGTTTCTTGTGGCTTTATTGCTTTTACCTGAAAATAATAATTAATATATGATCAAGTTACTAATATTCATTGAACAGATTAAATATATTTTGTTAATTTTATTATTATTTATTAGTATTATATTTAAATATATATTTTATTATTTAGTATTATTATTTATTTTTTGATAAATTTACACAATATTATTTTTTATCTCTTTTTACCTCGGAAGCCACCAAACTACTAATTAACGTCTAAATATTTGTTCTCTTTTTGTAAATAGATAGCCAACTTGATACATAACATAAAAGAACTTTTGAGAAAATCAATTTGCCAATCGCAAGTTGAATAATATTGCATAATCTGGACGGTAACAAAGTAAATATTAAACGAAATGTATAAAGTTAATTTAAAACAACTCATATCATAATCAGTTGCAAACTTTGATTCAATACTAATTTATTCAATAATAATAATCATAATATATTTGATACATATACAATCGCGCAATGCAATCATATATGTACAAGGCCATCGACCAATGGTCCTTCGGCCATAGAAAAACAGTAATGAAATATTTCCTTCTAATTTATTCATTTTATTGTTAGATTTAATTTATACCGATTAATAGGTTTATGTTATACAATTGTTTTATTATTACAAATTATGTTTTGAATGCAAAGGCATGAACAATGCTATGCCAAGATCCGAAAGCAAATTAACTGATTAAGTTATTTTGGTCAAACTTTTCAGATTTTTAGTCGGCAATTATCAAATTTCTTTTATTTTCTTATATCTTCGGTGAAACCATACAATTTTATATTTGCCTTGAGAGATAAAACCACAGAAATAAAAAGTAACGTCTAAATGATTATTCATTTTTTTATAAAATGACCTACTTAATGCATAACGTAAATGGAAAATAACTTACAATCGTCTATTCATATTAGATTAAATGATCTTTCTTCACTAAAATTTTATTTGTCAATTATATAGAAAATAAATTTCTTAATCTTATCTAGACATTTTCCAATCAACGGACCCTCATATTTCTGTCACGATTTTCGTTAATCAAAATTTTGCGTGGAAATATTATTTGTATAACTGTAGAGAAATAAACAAAAAGGTGATTTTGCGTTTCCATCTTCAATTTTTTTACTTATCCAATTTACCTTATTATCCTGAACGCTTAGCATATACCTGATATGTAAAAATTAGTCTCCGTACCATCCATCATGATCAAACCCTATTTTCTATTCCTATTGAATTGCTTAATAACGTGTTAAATTACTTTTGGCTCATGCCCAGTAGAAAGAAACTATCTTTCTTAGCCATTCATATACCGGACGGGAAATAGTAAGAGACGAAATGTTAATTAAACTTGATTGGATGACCCTTAATTATCCACATTTTACGTAAGCCAAAAAATCACGTGTTTTATAACTATTGAGACATAATGCTGATGTAAATCATTAAATCATGTTGAATTATTTAAGAAGGATGCTTTATTATTTTTATCAATAAAAAATACTAAACATTGGATTAATTTCAAACTCATTTAATTACAAATTTTTACTACCCAAGTAATTAATTTGAGGTTAGGATTCCATGTTGCGGGCAAAATTTATCTCGAATGACAAAATTATCCATGTTAGGCGACGGCAAGATCACTCAACCTTATCTAAAGACTTAGTGCTTATCATCAATAATTTAATAACATCGCATGTCCCGTAAGGTTGTAATCGGATAATCCGAAATATCCATTGGCCCATAGTCATCTTCGTTGCCGCAATCCATCTTATTCGAGTCAGCATCACCGCGGAGCTCCAACTCTCGACGCATCCTGCCACACGAAAGATTGACTGTGTTTAACTCTCGTTCTTGAATTTCTTTACATTATTACTTATTCACTCAAAAGGCGTTTGATTTTTCAGTTCATGCAAATATGAGTCTTTTTTAAGGTGACGTTTGGATATTTGCTAACCTCGGAAACGAGAGTTAAATTGGAAAGAACGTTCTAAAATGTGGGAAGTAAATGGTGTTTGATGAAATAAACGGATTTTCATAGTAATGTTTTTTTGGAAGAATGATAATCTAGATACGAATTTAATTATATTTTAAATTTAAAAATTTAGAGTAGACTTAGAATAGAAAAATTTAAATGAAGAGAATTTTTAACAGAGTATTGTTAAGTGTGGTTGCGAAGTGTTTAAGATTCATTAGGTTAATAAAACTGCACTAGAACACTTACTAATATTTACTTGTTAAAACGTTTTCGGCATGTTGCCCTCGTCCGTATACGAGGTGTGATTGTTTCTGATTATAAATTAAAATACTGAAGAAGGCAACATGCCGAAAACGTTTTAACAAGTAAATATTAGTAAGTGTTCTAGTGCAGTTTTAATAACATAACGAATTTTTAACACATATTTAAGATATATTAGGTTCAATCATATCTTGCTTTAGGGACTTATTCTTGTCATTATCACAATATTGTCAAGCTTAAGATATTTCTTGTGAAAATTGCATATATTTGGTAACTAATTAATTAGCGATTTTTATAAACGTGGCAGAATTTTAGTTAGTATACTGTCTATACTTATCAAATGTTCATTTTTCATTTTTTTAGTTGATGAAACCACGAGATATTAGATTTTGTTTGAACTCATGCAATCACAAAAATTTGAAGTAACTTCTAAATAAAATTGGTTTTAATTTAAATTAAAAAGATTAAATGTAATTACTGGGTTCTATTCTATTCTCACGCACAATATACAAGCAATAAAATATACTATACAACCTCTACAAGAAGAAATATTGATATTTCTAGATAAATGATATCTTTCAGTTAAACCAAATAAGAGTTCTTTTTTACGTGGTCGTTTTGGTATTTGCTAATTTCAAAAGTAAAAGTTAAATTAAAAAGAAGATAATGAATTTAGAATTTGAATTAGTGTAGTTTTCCAAACTGCAGTTTGTAGGGTGCGAAAAAAAAAACAGGGAAGCACTGATGTACATGCTCAATATTGTTTTGATGCTTATCTGCTCCATGAAGTGCTTTAGTCTCAATTTCTGTTATACTTATAGCGCGCAACGGCCCAGGCCCCCAGTTCCCGTTCTAGCACTATCATCATTGGAGCGGTGCCAAACCGAACTGTGTGCAACCTTTCGCATTGCAGACAGACAACGGACGAATGTAAACGACTATTTATAACACACCTTATGGCTATAGAACTCAAAAAGAAAATATTTGATATTAAAATAAGTCATATCAGACTAAATGTCTGAGATTTGACTCTGAATTGCTCCAAAACATACAATGAAATATACAGAAGGGAAGCACAAAACTATCAGATCAGATTGTTTCTATTTAGTTTATTATACGTCTACAGCCGTTGCTATTGCCTGCCGCCGCCGTAGAGCGGTTCTATACAATAACGTCAATCATGAAACTCCGGATGCCACATGTTTCGCCGCGGTTTGTGCAAACAAAAATACACATTACAAAGTTGTAAAGCAAATACTGCTCTTTCGACTAGTAGTTCCCAAACAAATAATCGTACATTTAAAGAAAGTTAAGCATTGGCAAGTGGTAACTTTATTTTCAATTAAAATAAATTGCTAAATAAATACAATTAAATATTGTGATGTTTAATGTCATATCCAACAGGTTGCAAAAAATAAACGATTGCATTTAATTCTCATAAAATTAATTGATCAACAAATTAAAGAAGAAAGAAGAAATATGATCAATAATTCAAAATTCAAGTATGTTGTAACCTCAAAAATAAACTAAAACTGGATCGACAAATTTTACTTACTTTAGTACTGAGTTTTTTTTTGAAAGGACGATTTTCTTGAAATTCAATTCTCAAAAGTCTGTCATGTCCAACAGATTTTTTCACACATGAGCAACTATTGTACAAAGTATTTCTTCAGATTCCACCCTTTTAGTTGAAGAAGCCGAAGATAGGTTCTTATTTATAAACCAACTTTTACACTTTGACACACAAGTTATTCCGTTTGAAGTTTCTCCTTCGAAACGAATAATAAATCAGTGCGTTGAAACTTCATTTCAAAACGTTTTAGTTTTCCTTAAATTGAACAATTTATCGATATAATTAAAACAATTCAATGATTTATCTATTATTCTATATAAAATAATATACTTTTAGTTTGGGATACTTAGTAGCAGAATGGAATTTAAAATTTCGTGTGATAATTGATGTATATTCTGCCGCTTAGTTGCTCCCGATCGGTCACGGTTGACGAACGCGCGACGACAACATTCACAAGCGACCGGCGGCTGCTATTTGCACGCGAACACAGCTGCGGCGGCGTTGGTGGCGGCGGCAACGCGCACGCCGAGGACGTAAGCGCTGCGCCGGACAGAAGAATCATCACACCGGACAGCGGAAAACATTCAGCCAGGCACCGTAACCGTCGTCGTTGGTCGGGCCGTTTGCAGTTCTATTCTCTTTTTTTACGTATACTTTTAAACTAATAAGTGCATATAATGGTATTGGCATAGTCATAAAAATTGGAAAACTTTGACAACGCTTGAAAACCTAATAATTTTATTTTGAACTAGATTATTGCGAATTTTTTAAACTTTGAAATGTTTAATATAGTGCTAGCACAATGTTGGCGCACTTTTGAACAAGTAATACATGTTACAACCATACAGTTATTTATTATTGTATAAATTGTGCGTATTGTGTCAAACTTTTTGTCTAGCATAGGCAACTAAATGAGCGGCTTAATGATTTGACAAGATAATTTGTGTAGATTTAACAAAATGCTACACCTGGTTGTATGCAGTTGACTTGTACTTCCCGCTCTTCTGTACTTACTACCCATTCTTGTGTTCTTATCTTATACCTGGCAACACTTAGAAGCGTTGCTTTACGACGAACCATCATGACACCGCCCGCATTGTAAGTTGTCTACCTTATTATGATTTTATCTAACCCATCTGAATATGTTTTACTCTAAGAACTTTCTGAAATACTTCCAGAATATCACCAATTGTGTAATAAACTTTCGAAGTGTATTTGTAAATACACAACGTATACCTGAAGCGCGCTGTTATTTTAGTTTTGCTTGTCATTCGGAAAAAATCGGAAACATGTGCACTAACTTGTAAAGGAATTAAGTTTATGTATGATTTCGTTTTCATAAACTTTCTATAGAATAAACAGCATGCATATGTTCATAAATATTTCATATGAAAACGTTGAAATTTGCTGCTTTAAAGGTAAATCTAGTTAAATTCATTATTATCTTTCCTTATATTTACATTTTATACTGTGACAATTATTTTGAAATAATTATAAAATAATTTAATAACAAGTAAAAATCAAATTACCTTCAAGAAAATTTAAGTCATAATTTAATTATGAAGTCGTTGTCTTCTTATACGCCTTTAAAATATAATGAATTACTTACCTGTAAAATGTAAAAAAATGCTTGAGGTTACTTAAAACATTGTAAAATTTATTATGGATTTGTTTGGCACCTAAGTTAAATTACCTCAGGAATAATTTCATTTCATACGCCAACCATGCGTTCACATGGTTGAAATGAATTTTTTACGCATGTCCCATGCATATTTATAAAGCACCTCATGTGTAAAAACTTCCGGAGAGGAGAATGGAGGCGGCAGAAGCTATAAATGAGTTTTTGACGCATTCCGCAGATAAATTTTGCTGCCTCATAAGGCAATTAAACCGATTTAAATAAAGCAGCAAACTATGATAAAGCAATTATAATCTAAATCCTTCAGCACCATGAGCACTTTTAATCAACCAAAGAATAGAACAAAAAGCACAAACATTGCATTTATTTCCACTAGTTCATTCATAAAGAAGCGGACTGAATATTATAGAAATTTTGGTTAACCATGACTGCTAGGAACTTCCGCAATTAAGCATATCTGCAAGTTTCCGCCCGGACGAAAGTTACTAATTAAGTTACATAATTCAACCTGGTGCTGAGCATCGCTAATAATAAATATGCTAGGTGTCAGACTAACGCATACACAATGCAAAGAAATGAGTAATTACGATGCACTCATGACGCAGCAAGATCTTGAGTTGATGACAAATTATGCGAAGTATTTGCCTTCAACGCCAGGATGGAAATAAAACGAGATGTGTGCCATAAAAAGACCGTAACGTGGAGAAGAAATTCTTGTGCGCAGGATGGGGCGTGTTTGAAACTGCAGTCGAAGTTACGCGTGGGAATTGACTTTATTGTTAGCTGTACTTGCTTAGCATTTTACCATAGAATTGTCTGAAGATAGAATTGAATTTAAATTTTCGTTGTAGTTTTAAAATACTTTATAAATTTAATATATTATTTAATGGATGAAACTACGCAATTTGTCACATTGTTTCGATTTATTTGAATGTAGTTTAATTTCTTCCTTCTTCCGCAGCCGGATGAATGGGCTTACATGTGTAGATGCATTTACGAATGTCAGGCGGAAGCGGGTCATGAATGCAGGGTGATTACAATTTATATACGATATAAATACTATCAAAATGCAATGAGTAAAGTTACAATAAATACTTATGATGTTGATCTGTTTATCTGATCGTTTGTTGAATGTAGAGAAATTAATAGAGCATTCTACAAAATCATTTTTAAGCGCAGAAAAAAATTGTTAAAATAAACCGACGTTATTATAAAGAATACCTAGTTATTTTTTCAATTTGTTTTTGATTAAAAAGTTATTATATAAATGGTACTTAATTATAACACTTACTTAATATTGACTTGTATAATGTTTTCTGCTTACTTTTTCAGTATAATAATGAAGAAGTATGATGTGCTAAAAAAGGCAACAAATCAAAAACGTTTTATAATCCAATATTCAGTAAGTGTTATAGTTAAATTCCATCTACATGATGAATATTAAACACTTTGTGACCACACTCAACAATATTGATTATTATGTAGTATAATATTATGAAGTGACTTGAATTAAAATTGAGGACTATTCCAAGGAGCTTAGAACATAAGCAAATTTATTGGTGGTATTTGATGCTAAAGTTCTTAGAGTTAAATTGGAGGAAGAATGTTGCAATCAAATTTTACGTTCTTGAATTATGAAATTCTTGGAGCAAAATCTTATCCAATAATGAAATACAATCATAACATATATATAAATTGGTATTCTGATGCAATTTGAAAAAGAAAATGGACTGAAATGGATTAAAACCTTATTGTAAGAACTTTGTTTAGAAAGAGTTGGCGTAAAAATATTGGCGTTCTATTAGAATTTTGGAATTATCTTAAATCAAAATAGAATGTGCTTGAAACATAATTTTTTTATATATTTTGAATCAATTTTAAACGAATTCTGCAAATACGTTTGTGAGATGGAATTTCTTGATTCATGTTCAGTTTAACTTACAATAGAATTTCAATATAGAGAATTAAAATTTCAAATAATTATTTTAATATACTGCTAGCATTTAAATAGGTTTGGAAAGTCATGACGTAGTTTAATTGAAAACCTATCTAATTTGTTTTGGTACTATTTCCGACTTCAGCTTACACTATTATTACTAAAGTCAGATTAAAGTAAAAAAAGCGGTGTTCTAGTAGGGCGTGGTTTTTCTAAAAAAACTTCTTCCGTAGAAAGCTTTTAAAAACTATTTAACAGAAAACTAGAAAAGGTTTAGCGGTGATATGGCCTTGGTGCATTTAGAAAAAAAAAAAAAAGAATACTAGAAACGCTTGAACGAATAATAAAGTAACATCATGTTTTAATTATTAACATTTTGAAATAATTTAGAATTAAAGGAGAATATCTCCAGAAATAATTTTATTTATTAACTGGAAGTATTTTAACACAATTTTTGATGTATTCTATTAAAAAATTATCCTTGCTGGTTCGGTATTTTTTTGAACGGTCGAGTCGCACGAAGAAATCTAATTCATTGTACTATTATAGGTATTTCAAACTCATTAATGTTGGATCTTCTTTGCTTGAACAAATAAAATATTGTATTGTTACTTACCTACACTAAGCATTTAAATTTTAGTACATCTAATTCTAACACTCGCAATTCTATTTATCGCTTTCTATAAAACGACTGAAAACGCCGAACAATTTATAACTTTCTAAGTCTCCCCTCGCTTCGTACTCACAATTTCCACAAATGTAACAATTCATTAATCATTTTATTTCTGCACTTAAAGTAAAACCATTCCGAGCATTCCAACTTTTGTGTAACGACATAACTGTTAATTAAACCATAATACTTAATGCAAATTCTTCATTTTATTGATCTTTTATTTGCAGGGTTTTTGCATTTAAAGTTTCTACATGCTATCAAAAATGTTTCATTAATGTAATTGAAACTAATGAATCCTACACTGAAACGTGCAGTTGCAAACGAAAATAAAACGATTATTGTTTTCCTTTGTGACTTACAGTTTAAAAGAAGTTATCGTTCGAAAACAAGAGTTTTCTCTATGGTTCTCTAATAATACACTGCAGTGCGCTGACAAGTTGCCAGAATTACAGCCAGCGTTATTTAAATTCAAAAAATGGACAAACATTATCCCAACTAGAGAGTTTTTAAATCTTTACAACAAAATCTAATATTATTAGCATACAGAAAACATCATCTTCTTTCTTATATTCTAAGTATGGCACTAGAACTCCCCAACTTGTGAAAATTAAATTTATAGCAAAAACGATTAAAACTCATTTACGAGTATACTAACTTTGCACGAGTTCTCCTAAAAATATTTGACTTTCCGAAGCGAAACTAAGCAGAAACTGTTGGCTGAACTCTCATAGTTGAGGCGATAAGAACACCTTTGGGATATGAACAACACAACGCAATATAAGCTCTTAAATTGGATGAAAATGAAACTTAAGCGTTCAAACTTGTCAGTTTGCTCTCTTATGGAGCATTACATCTGTTGGATTTGAAAATGAAATGATAACATACTATGTCCTTTCTAAAAAGGTTTGATTATTACATTGAATTTGTGTAATATCAAAATAAACTTTTTCATTTCATGCATTTCAGGTTTAATTTAAACTGGAGGTAAATTAAATTATATCCGCTTTGCATTTATCATGGTCACTCTCAACAAATGACAAGATAACGTAAATAAATTTCCCACTTTGCAAGTTTTTCCATCCGTTGCGCGTTCCAGAGAGATACAATTTGATTCAATTAACTTGCGTCCTTAGTTTACTCACGAAGTTCAATTAGTAAACTATTTGTTCCCCTAATTGAGGGCAATATATGTCACGGGCGCACAGAGAGAACTAACAACTTTGTTTGTTGGAATTTTCATTCTTTTTTGTCTTATTTTGCACTAGAATGTCAATTTCAACTTTTCGATAGATATTTGCTGTTTCCGAGTGTCTTTTGATTGCAGTTAATTATTACAACATAGCGTTAAATTCCAGATGAATACATATGCTCTTTCTCTAAAAAAATTAATCATTAAAAAACACAACAAACTAGATTTTTGTTTCTAGATTAATAGTGAATAAAACATCATCTTGCCTCTCTTAATAATGTAGAGACTGGATAAAAATTCAAGTCAATTTGCCAAAAAGATATCTTTTCTACAGATTGAGTTGTAGTGCATTAACAACTCTGTAGAGTCTACAGACTGTTTTTGGTAAGTTTTTTTTTTCTGTTTAGAATGTTTATTTAAGATTTCAGTGAAATCATTAATCTTGTACTTGAAGTTCGTCTTTTGCATTTTTAAGACTTGATAATTTATTATTTCTTTACAGTGAAAACTATTTTCTGTTGAAGAACTACTTGGAGTTCTTGATGATTTCTTTGCAGGAGGTTGGTGGTTGATAGTGTCAATACTTGCATGGATGCAAGTTCAATCTAAATTCCAGTGCAACATGTCAGTAGAAAAGCAGAGAAAAATTGGCAACATTTTATCACTTCCTTTGTATCTTCAGAGCTGTTACGTTGGTAAAGTTATTTAAGTATTTGGATTAATGTTGTTGAGTAAATCAAAAATAAAAATTGGACTAATAAATAAAAACTTAGCAAACAAAATGAACCAAATTTTTAATATTTCTTGATAAGGCTCTGGATTTATGCTACAATATTTTACAATTTAAATACAGATTCCTATATCGATCACAATTTTAATGTAAATTGTAAAAGGATAGAACATGCATCACCGTCATATTTGAATCAGTCATAATTAAAGTAAACCATAGAAAAAATAAAAATATAAAACGCTATGTTAATGAAGAAAAGTTAGTTCTTGGTCATCAATTGTTGTTAAATAGTTGAATCACACTTCCTCAAGGAAACCATATTATTGTAAGTATTATTGTTTTTATTTTATTTTGCTGATATTTTGTAAAGAAAGATTTGATTAATAATTGTTTTTCTATGGCTGAAGGACCATTAGGTCGATGGCCTTGTACATATATGATTGTATTGCGCGATTGTATATGTACAAAATATATTATTATTATTATTATTATTAGTTGAATCAGCGACCAACTAAGAGTCGGAACAGCGCCTTCTTCGTTTAGTTTTCTAAGTTTTTATAAATACTTCCTCTACTACTTATTAGCATTATTTATTATGTTGATATAAATTTGCTTTAACATTATCTAATTATTTATGAATGGTATGTTTTGAGCTTGTTGTCTTCTTCAATAAAAAAAACTGAGGAAGACAAGAAGCATTTTATAGACTTTTATAAATAAATAAATAGTAAGTGTTAAAATGACTTTGTGATCACAATAAACTATTAGTATTATTTATCACATTTTCTTCATATTTTATAAATTATATAATTATTATATTAATTAAAGCGAGGTTGTGATCGGAGTAGACATCATGCATTAGTTCGTTTGTAAATTCAGCACGATTGGCAAATCAGGCGTCTGGAAGTATTCTGCTGAAGGTGGTATATTCAATATAATATATAGTTTCACAGAATTCAGTTCCAATAATGGAGGTGTCAGTATTTGGTTGCAGTACGCTCTAAAATAAAAAATAAAAAATATATTATATATTTTCCAGTTAGACATTAACAAAGTTATATATAAGACTTATGATTTCCGTATTAGTTAATAGGTTACGAACCTAATAAGAAGATGTTAAGATCTCTGGTAGGAATTGAAATACTTATATATCACTAATTGAGAACCAAACTTCTTACGTTTCCTATGTCTGCCAACAATTACATAAGAAATTAATTTTATTCTACATTGTTTAACCAGTTGTCTATTTTCTAAAAACTTCAAACACTCCAACATAGATAAATCAATATAAAATTTACTTAAAGCTATTTTTAGCCTTTACATCATTGTTCTCAATGTAATTGGCACTAATTAATCGCCAGAGGAACGCAACGTTGCACTTTGGATTGTAACCAGGCATACTGGTCCTTCGCATTTATCTCCAACATCTGACAACCGTAACATGCAGTCCCATCGAACTTTCCTCTTATTAGAATCACAACACTCACCACAGTGGTAATTCCGAACTAGACTTGGACAAATTACGTCAGTGGCACTTCAACAAGTAGCACGGAACGCTGTCACTAATTAGTCATCAGCGTCACAAGTGAAACCTAGGAATTAACACGCTTGACGCAGGAAAGTTTTCCTATTTCATGCTCATTTTTTTTCTCAAAAGCAATAAAAAACAGCGAGAAATGATGTGAGGTTAATCTAATCTAAGCTTAATTGCCAATAAATTACCATCATGGATTTTAGCTGGCGAATGCTATATACGTAATATTAAATTAATTTGGCTTAACTAGCAAACTACTAGTAATAGGTAGTGAATTGTTTCAGTATATGAACTATCGGCTCTGAGCCGCATCCAGCAATTCAGCGGGTTCTTGATGTTTGATCTGCTTTGATGTGGCATGCTCTTGTGTCTGGCCTTCTTGATTGTTGTCTACACGCAAGACCATGAGTTCGGCTTCGATGATTTTCCGTTTGCGCTCATCTATCGAGTCGTTCCAGTCTTGTAGCTCGGATTTGGCAAAGAACACGTAGGCGATTGCAGGTACTATTAGCATTACCGCAGCGATAAGGAATACTTTTTGCCATTGGCCAATTGTTTGCTGTAATCAGATCAATCAGTTAAGGAAAAATTATTACAACAGGGCCGTACTAAAATTGTGCCAATGGTTGAGGTAAATTAATAGACCTGTTAAATACAGTTGCACAAGTTAAATATATATTAAAATAACAATGGTAGGTTAATTTATAGTGGAGAACGATATTGACAACATTGTGGAACAGCCGATCGAGATGGCATTAACGGCATTCGATCAATCATTGTATATGTATTAATTATTATGCTACAACATCTTTAAAATCTAAAAGTAAACTGTTTGGCCTTAAACCAGAAACCAGTAGCCTTCAGCAGCTTTAACTGACGCATACTTAATCTAAGCTCCCCAAATTCTCATGATTGTCAAGTCTTTTTCCTAAAAAACATTGAGGTTAAATTTTGTTTAAAAAATTCTGAAAACATTCAGTTACTTTATGCTAATCTACTGACTAATATGATAATAAAATTTTAGTCCCGATGATGGATAGATTGAATCCAAAAAAAAACTAACGCTCTAGATTGAAAAAACCCGTTTTTGCAACCATCACCAGAGGAATAAACATTTTTTCAGAGCCACAAGTATAACTTACTATATTCTGCCTTTGGCATTATTCACTTCAATGCAGACGCTAGTGAGTGACGTATTGATAAGCGGTGCTTGAACCGACTATGTCTCTAGTCTGCAAACTGCACAAACACCTAGATTGATTTGTGTGTAGACAATACTAGAACGAGCAGTAGAAGACAAGAAATATTTAGAGAAAAAAAGAAAGATAATATATTCACTCTTGTCACTTGTTTGTGCTGTAGCACATGAGTTTTTCTAATATTTTCCCTCGGCAGGTTTTTGCCTCTATTGTTTAAGTGTTATTCTACTTATGGCTTCAAATAATGGGCTAAATGAAATTTGATTTAGCTGCAGTCTTTTGAACTTAAGAGTACTCTATTGTATCGGGTAATAAAAATGATAGGTTTCTGGAGAAGTGTTTTCATAATATTTATGGAGTTGAGTTGGAAGAGGTTTTCAAGAGCGTTTCAAGTGTAAATCCTGCAGTTGCATCTCATCTCGTATTCTGGACACCGAGTTTGAATAGAATGTGACTGGTAAATAGGAAAGGTCAAACTAGCAATATCAATCTTGCTCTGCAGTGAATGTCATGGCTTGATGAATATGTGTTTCGAACCTTGGCTGCAGAACCTTCAATCTCAAATTATAAACCCCACACGTGGATTACATTTAAAGTCAACTTTAAATCAGCTCCCTCAGTTGCTAAGGCGTCTGTCTGACTGTAGCAGCGACAGCAAACCTCATATTTTAGAGGACACGGATTCGAATCTCACTAACAGTTTACTCAATAAAATATATTTGTATATTCCTACTGAATCCAAATGTGATGATGCATTCTATTTTTATTAAATAATATCAAGAATATCGAGGCAAATTGCACATATTTTTACTATTAAAATTAAGAAGTAAACGAATTTAGTGATGCTAAACATGCTTAAAGTAGTTTAGAAGGGCAATAGGACATTAAAGGACATGACTAGAGAAATGTTGCTCTTGTTTATCACACAAGAGTTTCTTCCTCTCTTAAACAACTTAAGCTCAGGTTATATTCCAATATAACTAATATTATCTAAAATATAAACAATTCAATGTCTAAGATTTACTATTTCTACAAACGAATAAAATTTTAGTTTAAAAATATATATTAAAAAATTTAACACAATATAAAACAATATGAGTAGGAAATTATTACAATATTGCAATATTTACCAAGTCTTTCTCTTTACTGCCGCTTCTATACTGAATCCTCAATATGAATTTGTTTTATCCAAACAAACAAGTTAGGAAGCTTATGATTGGAATTCCACTGTTAAGCAAAACTACATTAAAGCAACAATATACTATTCCAGCACAATACAAACATGTGTTTCTCAACATGCTCAATCTAATATTCTAATGCAAATGAAACTGAACTATAACACTTTGTTAATTATGATTTATAAAACGTCTTTGGCTTGATGCCTTAATCAGTATTATATTTATTGTGGTGGTAGTCGGTTGCTTCTTTGGTTGGAGATGGGTATTTTGAGGATTATGTAATCAGTCGTAATGGTATAAATTTTTTGAAGAGTTTAAAAATTCGAAATAAATATTATAATGAAGACGGCAGCAAGCTAAAAACGTTTTGTAAATCAATAACCGGTAAATGTTATAGTTAAGTGTCATCAAACTTTACAAAGATAAAAAAAAGTTATTAGTGAATTAAATCTAACTTATGCTGTAGTAGACATTCAATAATATAAACAATAAGATTATTTAATTTCAGTCAGTACATATCAACACAATAGATGTCATTTACTAACCACATCCAGAGCAGAGCAATCTACTCTTTACTAGTGCCTATTAAATAAACATTTGAACAAATCACATACAATTTCAAACCGAAATTTGATTGGTTGGAAGCAATCTGAACAAGTATACTCAACCACCCACAAAGAAACAGAATTGGAGTTGGAGCAACGTCTCAAAGGACTACCCAATAAATACTTTATAGCAAACCTGTTCGTTTGCTTAGCGACCTGGAAAATAACTCCAAATACCCCAATCCTGAGATGCACCAAAGATTGCAATAAAATCACAAACTTCAAATCAATAATTCTTCTTTTCAATAAGTTTTACGAGTCTAAGAAGATTGATAGAGAAAACTTTTTAGAGTCTTCAAAATATAGCTAATCTAATCTTAATTTCACAGTGTCCTCGAAAAACTGAGCAAAAAGTTGCTGTAAGTTAACCTTCCGCACATCCGAAGCCGTTAATTTGGATTGATAGATAAAGAATGGCAGCAGGAGACATACTAGGAATACTGAATAGACAACTGATTTTAATAAAAACTCACGTTATTGTTTGTCAGCATGCCCACAATGGTTGGCGAGATGAATCCTGGCAAGACAGAAATAAAGCCTGACAACCCCATCTGAATACCTATAATAAACACAAAGATGATATTGAAATGAAAATATATCTATATTTGTGTTATTTGATGTTGATTGTTATTACATATGAGTGATTTATATTAATTTAAATGTTTGCTTCTCTTTTTAAATGCATTATACACATACAAAATTTATGTAATAACATTAAGGTTAAAATGGAATAATTAAAAAAATCTCTTGTTTATTATTCTATAGCAAAATACTCAGTTTGTACCCAAATTTATGTGAACATGACAATGCGGTAGTCTGCTTGAATACCACCCGGTATTAATTCATTTGCAGAACGTCAAAGTCCGCATGTCTCATCCAATTTATTAATAGGTACTCATCAATTATCATAGTGCCACTGCAAAGCGTTGGAGCCGTCGCCCACATCGCAGAGTATTATTCATATCACTGAATGTATTGTCGACTTGGCATCTCGCATTCAGCCAGTGAGCCAACATAATGGTGAAAAGTGGAAACAGAAATAAATAAGAATATATTAAATTTGCTTTTTTATTATTCCTGCAATTTCATAAAGTTCTTTGAACTCTCAAAGTTTTTATTATTTGCCAAGACAACTATCGGAGAAGATCAAGGTTGTAATGAAAATTAAACGAATGAGGGCGGAAAATCGATAAAGAATCCAAGGAGATTTACTGTATGAGCGTCGATGCGTGTTGGCATTTTACGCTGGAATGATTTGCTTGCTATGTTTTTCTCGAGTTCAGTGTTTGGTGAATGTTTTTAGTTGTTATTGCATTCTAAGATTATGGGTTTGCGTTTGAACGGTAAGAAAGACAAGAGTAATTACAATAACTAGGATTAATTTAAGTAAATTGTGATTTGTCGTCTGAAGGCAAGTGCACCATACTGATATTTCGGAATGCTAAAGAAGTTTAAAAATGTGAACGGCGAGAAATATCGGAAGAAATAATCGGGTTTTGAATATAATTTGTTGTGTATAACATATTATGAATATTCCGCAATTGAATCCGCAAATAACATGTTTTCAAAATCAAATACTTTTGTCCCACTCTGGTGGGTGTAATATATATCAAATTTGCGGTTCAACACAATTGAACAAGAATTCGACAGATCCACCGTATACGATTTTTTTTTTATTAAACTTTCAATCATTTTTTGGGTTCTTATACCCTTACCAATTTTGTTTGAATAAAATTCAACGAAATTGCCTATTTTCATTAAAATAAATTCTTCAAAAATATGTTTTTCTCTTAATTCGTCCTATAGGGACATTCATTGATGACATTTGTAGATAACTTCATACTACGAGATCACACTCAGTTACCATAAAGTCAGAGTAAGAGTGATATTCTGGTAAAAATTCCAATAACTATAGAGACAAATTTTATATTCAGAGAAATATGAATTGCTCGTCACCTTCAAAAATATTAGTTTACAACGATATTATTGATATGAGTATATTAGAAAATATTAACTAGGTAACCAAACAAACCAAACAAGTTAGGAAAATTATTTATTGAAAATATTTCCTTCGAATATTATGCAGTTGCACACAACCAGAACCAATATAATTTAAGCGTGCCGTGACTGGTGACAAAAATGTACAAGTTATTGTTGTTTTCTTTGTTGTTTCTTTTTTTAATATGTGAGATTTATTTCTCACGTGGCACCTTGGGGCACAAAAGTCTATTATTCAATTAATCAATATGGAAATAATTTATTGCTATGTTCAGTTTATCTTATCGAAGAATATTATTTTCATGTGTCGGGCGTATTAGTTACATAAATTGGCAATTCTTTGTCTTGGTAAAGCTACAGGAGGGGACACAGCAGTAAAATCAACGCATCATTAGACTTCACTTGACTCATGCAGTACGTGTGAACGAAACGCGTACTCCGTCAATTCAGAGAGTACCGAATTTATGTTATCGAGTTATTCATTACAATCAACCTCGTGCGTTGAGCATCTAAAAACCTAGAAAATCTTTACCCACGCGAAGATCACATTGCCTGTAAAAGTAGTAAAACAACAAGCACTACAATAGGTAATGAGAGAAGCATATTATTATTATTAAATTATTGCTAAAATAATTAATGAAATTTAATGAAAAGTGGACTTTTGATTATTCTTTTATAAATAATTACAGTAAAGCAATATGTTTAATTTACAAAGAATCTACAAGTGAATTCAAAGAATTTGAATCTCAAAAATCATTAGAAGCACAACAAAATGTAAGAAACACGGTTCAGCATTGACCAAAAAATCCTTACATATTTTGAAATTAATTGATGGACATAACAAGCCATTTACGGATAGTAAGTTCATTATAAAATCTATTTTAGCTGCGGTTAACAAAATTGTTTCAGATAAAAATTAAAAATTACTTTGTCCGCACGTAGTTCAATGTGTTAAAAATATATCAACCAATATGTTTAATAAATTAAGAGAAAGTTACGTTGATATAAATGTACTATAACACTTACTGTTTTTTGTTTCAAACACTTATTTATACTAACCAAAGTTTTCTAGAACGATTTTCATAACGAGATAGACGAGATAGAACGAGGTTGACGCATGAAAGTTTACGAAATTATTGAGAATCTCAGTATCCCAAACACAACCGGACTTCAATGAATTATCAAACAATATTCAAGAACAAAAAGCGCATTGAGTTTTAATTAATAATAAATTAAACGATGTAGCATTTTTCTTAATATTTCATATTGTTGTATATTTTTTTCTTTTCATAATTGTGTAATTTTTGTTCTCTTAATAAAAAATATCGTTTTAATAATACACAAAATTCAATGTGCGGCTCGCAGAAAAAATTATTTTAAAAAAGGCTCGCCGCTCGAAATACGTTGCTGACCCTTCGCTTACAAGACAGCCAAACATGTAATGAAATTTAAATCTTGTTATCATTATGATGCTCCAAACGAAGGACTTATTAATGATTTCTAATGCTTTTCAAATATTTTGCCCCAGATAATATTCGGTCAAACTTCTCAAATAATAATTAAAGCAAACTTGAACATCGAATACTTGATCTCTGACGAACTCCAATTTCAAGCGATAACAAGTCATGAATTTATATTTTCATTGAATAAATACTGTAAGTATTGTTATCTGCGCTTGTTTTTTATATTATTGTATTTGCAATTGAACCGTCTGACATTGTGATGAAAGCAAGTCGTTCCGCCTTATTGCATTTCGCCGGTAAACTCGTAAATGCATTATGGTTTGCAGCTCGCTGGATACAAGCAATGCAATTACATAACATGTTCAACGCGCAAGAACATGTAGTGGAAACAAGTGGCATATCTAAAGGCAATCACTGCGTGCTTATTACAACAATGACTCAGTCTGGCGAGAATGCTACAAAGCCATACGAGGACATTGCAGTCGAGTTGGTGCGTGCTGTACATATTCGTTGCTTGCGCATTGATTTCCAAAATTAATTGTCAAGGACACCTAGTGCTTTGCATTTTAAAATATTCAATACTATGTCTTTCTACACTGCACTGAACTATGATGATTTTTAGTGTAACCAGAAATAATTTATTAGTATGGACTTACTTGCATAGTTTGGACTTAAATCAACAAAACTCGCCATTGATCCAGTTGATACACTTCCATGGCTTGTCGTTGCTCCAGTTAGGAAGATAATTGCAGCAATGTAATCACATCCAGAGTAGGCCAATGCCAACATACAAATTCCTTGTAATCCACAGCCTGTTGAACATTACGCAGATTTAATTTCCTGTTCGAAGTTGAAATGCAAAGTGACTTTTCTTACAGATAGCGACTGCTAGCTTTCTGACGTTTGTTCTGGACATCTTGTTGGCTTTGAGAAGATAATCTCCGAACTGGGAGAAGACGTAAGCGAAAGCAGTCCGGAGAATATGTGGTAATCCAGATAAAAATCCAGTCTACCAACAGAAACATCATAAACTCATTTTGGTTTCATTTTGAAAGAGAAGAAATACTTACAGCTCTAATATTAATACCATGTATCACATTAAAATAAGTTGGAGTATGTGTCATCGTAGTAAACAATCCCCAAATACCACCCCATTGTGCAAAAATGTTCAACCACACTGGAACTGAAGTTAGTATGGCTTTCCATGGAATTGGACCCTTCAATAAATTAAACAATCAATCAACTTATTTCGATCGATTGGGAGAGATTTGTCAGGCTTTTATCTAAATTAGCATTTTAGTTAATATATAACACCTATGGACAATAAGTCCTTAATCAGATTACCTTCTCTGATGATACAGATCGACCGAGACTCTTGTGAATGTACTCTTTCTCAGTATGGCTAATCCTGGGATGTTCAGCTGGTGTGTCGAAGGCTAACAAATACCAACAGATGTACCACACCACGCCGATAATTCCACAAACATGAAAGACCAGCTCCCAGCCGTAATTCGCGATGATGTATCCGCACATCGGAAATGTCAATCCAGCACCAAGAGAACTGCCTGTAAAGAAAGAAAAAGAATTCCTATTAATTCAGTCTGAAGAGAAAATTAATAATTAATGATTATTTAAGTTTGTTAGCGCAATTGGATTACATACGGTTAAATATGAACAGTAGATTAAAGAAGCAGTCTGATGTAATTGATTTAATGGTGAGAAATCCAATGAGATGTGATTCACTATATTTGTAATTGCTTAATTCGATAATGATTTGTGATTTATTTTTAAACAGTTAATAATCAAGGTATAAAATTCATTTGTAAGGGGGTATGATTTATTATTGATTGCGATTTGTGCGCTGGGTGTGCATTTTTATTTCTAGTACTTCTACTTTATTTCTTCTTGGTTACTCTGCCTCCGACGTGTAGCTATGATTTATCATTCCTGATTAAGTTCTTCCGATTGTGTTTGCTGTCGGCAGCGGAAAGCAAAATAAATTACCACGTTCTATTTACCTTTTTTAAATCTAAATTAGAATCTTTTCTGAGTGGTGGAAACTGACTCAATTACAAAATTATTTGGGTACTTAATTTTGATATATATTATGGGGTTAATATTTTTTATATTAATGCGTTGGCTACTTTCAAAAATCAAGTTATATACTCTATGCTTGTTTCTGACTTTTTAGTTTTCGAGTAAGTAATATAAATATAGAACTTATACACACGCGCAGTGCGCATAATCTCAGCGAAATATGATCAATTATTTATTAAAGAAAGAAGAAAAATACGGGTATAATTTAAGCCAAGTTAATCATAAATAAGACCCTATTAGTGAAGGCATTTTGCTGAAACATCTTTAAATTATTTTTGTTGTGCAATTATCCTTTCTTATTCTTCTGCCAGTTATTTAGTTTCTACAAAAAGCATAATACTGCTTTCGAAACGGATGTATTATATGTTTCATATGCAAATATAAGTAAATAAATCAAGAAATCATTCTGACCATACCTAAATAAGCCGTGACGAATTTACTTCTTTCATTCGGAGGAATCCATCTTGCAGTCATATTATGCATGGATGGCCATGAAAATCCCTAAAATGCAATAATTTTTCTTGTTGACATATAAAAAAGATATGGATAGAAATAGATCATATTTATACTTGGTATATTGTAATAACAGTTTAACCTTGTTCTTTTCAAGGTGTGCCACTAATTATGCACAAATTGAGAGAATCGACAGTTTATACCTTTGAATTTGTTAACATCTCATTGAAATCTAACCATAATAAGCCATTATAATCTACTATATATGCAAAATAATGTAATATTAAGTAAACTCAGAGTACGGTATAATTTGTGTGTTATTTATCACTGAATTACCATGTTTAAAACATTTTTAAAATATCGAATTTTATTTAGAAGTATATGTGATATGCAAGTATTATTACTATTTTTTTCTTCTCATATATTTGTACTTGATTTTTTTATATTTTAAGAGTAAGGAAAAAACATGAAATCCTTAATACATCGTTAAATATTAAAATCTTTTCGTGGCAAGTTGTAATGCCAGTACTTTTTTCATAGTTTACAACTTTTCACTGTTAAATTGCATTGAAACTTTACTCGTTACAGCTTAAATGTACTTCCAAACATTGAAAATCAATGCACGTAGCTATTACATCGGCAAACAAAAGCAAAATAAAATGCTTAGAGAACACGATTCACGAGGAAATGTACTTCTACTTTATACTCTACCACGTATTGTTTATCAGCTTTTTGTCTTTTATTCCTATCTGCTTGTTAAACTCGAGTACTTACGGTAACAAATCCTTGCACGATTCGCACGAATATCAAATAATTGGGTCCCCAGTGCGCAGAAATCGGAACCGCAAAACAAAGCAAACATCCGGCGAGATTTGATAGGCCGAATATAATTTTAGTCCCGTATTTTGCGGCCAATATTCCACCAGGCAGCTGAGTTAACCAATACAACCAGAAGTACGAACCGAGGATCAGAGATTGTTCGTACTCATCCCAATTGAAGTGCTCAGAATGATCCGGAGGTGGTTTGTATACGGTAGGCTAAAATTCAAATCAGGGCATGTTTTGAATGTTAGGGAATTATAGAGTTTTGCTTACTGTAATGAAAGTATTATTTTCTGTGATATTTGCAGACGAAAGTTGTGCAATGCATTCACTACTAAGGTGCCCTTTTTGAGAAGGTTTTACTGGTACCATCGATACAATTGCAATGTTGAGATTAATTCTCAGCATGTAATTAACAGCAAAGCCAGAAAATACCATGCACCACAACACATCCCGGGTGGTAAACCATGGTTCCTTAGATTTCTTTCTTTCCTTTAACTTGGACATGATCACACTATATTTGCAAGTTAATCAGTTTTTCATTATCACTGCGAACATGAATGGTGTTTAGTTCACTTAGCACACGAATAAATTTAATTTAGACGCGCTCATTTCTTATCTAACGCTTCCTCACCTGCCACCGTTGGGCGCTGCGTTGTTATTGCGTTGTCATTTCGAAGCGCACACAATAAATTTTAAAATTTAACGTGTAATCTTATCTCGCGCCAGCTTTCATACACATCACGATCTGCATCCACCTTACCGGCAATGGTCTTAACACCAACTGACTGTTTGCTTAACTGTTGCTGTTTGCTCCTACTTGTGGGTATTTGCGGTAAACTAATTTAAAATTCATTATTAATACATTTTGCTTGTTTTAAAACATGTTCAACAAACAACTAAATGAATGTTAATAGATGTGCTTGCGTTCAACTTAATTATAACTAATTTAAGCAGTAACGTCTACACATTCCGATACAGTATATTAACAGTGAGTTTTTTGTTTTAATTCTCCTATTTTTAATACATTATCAAACAAGTAATCAAATGAAGCAAGTAACTGTATAAGTACCCTATCAAAAGCTTGATGCTTAAACTTGTTGCTCAGTCGACACAATAAGCAATCCCAAGCGTGTTTTTTACAAGTGTTTTTGTTACTTCATGTAGGTCAATATTTTATTATCACCCACTCACCACGCACATATCAGTCATAGACCATATTTTTTCAAGCTTAAGACACATGATAATATGGCACAATAAGTGCTTAATAATAAGTTAACAATTATGAGGGTCATTGATTTGTTATGGTGACATTATGTAAGATACAAGCAAATTTACTCTAGAAGGTAGTCAAATATTCCTCCAATTCCTCCAGTTTTAAGTTAAATTGTAGATTACCATCAAAATGCCTTCATTTCTTTATGTATATCATGCAAATATAGTAACATTCTACTTCTGCAAAACTTTTACTACCTAGAAATTTATTGGTCAAGAATTGTATTTTTAATTACCACAATAGAAACACAAATAAATGGAGGAGAGTCAATTAAACAGAAAGTTTAATAGTGTTTTGGGCTAAAGTAACCGGGCAATAAGGTACTTGCTGATTTATAAGAGTCATTGATTTATTATGGTGGTATTATGTAGAGTACCACTAAATTTTAAATAAAAATAGTTATACAATCTTTAGAGTAAGTTTAAATGTAGATTACCATTGAAATGACTATTTTATTTATTATTCTCTACAAATCAAGTTACTCCTCATCTAGCAGTTGTTATAATTCTGAATTAATTAAGTACCCATCTTTGTTTTTTCACCAATTATTGCCATGTACATGTTCAGATGCATTTAGTGTCTACTGAATATTCTCTTTCAGTTTTCTTGATTTAGAGCAAAATTCTTTTGGCTTAGGTAATTTAGGATTAGGACACCACCAATTCTTCAACTTCTTAGTCCGAAACTTCCACTTGCAAATATCATCAGCTCTCAATGGGCCTTTATCTGGAATGCACTTGGGATCTGGTGGTCGGGGACACACACATATATGTGGTAGTCGCACCATTTTCACCGGCTTCAAAGGTTTTGGTTCAATGCATACGCAGTCATTCCTAAACCTCGGCAGACACTTCGGTTCTATAAGCCTAGGAATAGGTTTTTCGATACAACCACTTGCACACTTTTCTTTCACCTCTTGATACCCACTCAAGTCTAAACGTTGCAGTGGTGCTGTGTCGGTATAAGTGGGCTCTATGGGAGGACAATCTCCAGGGATAATATCAGGTAGTTTTTTTTGCTGTGTGATATACTTGGGTCTTTCGCAGCGCGTTGAGGAGCATTGAGGAATGCATTGATAGATATGTTTTTTGACATACCTCATAGCAGGTAATTTATCAGGAATGTATGGTTCTACGCATGGACAGCGTTCTTTGGGAAATTCGCGCAGTGCTTTAGGTTCTACATAATAGCACACTTGA
The DNA here is from genome assembly GCA_027575565.1 of Diploeciton nevermanni. NCBI lineage: Eukaryota > Metazoa > Arthropoda > Insecta > Coleoptera > Staphylinidae > Diploeciton > Diploeciton nevermanni. The sequence continues at coordinate 2,019,773 of JAODIE010000007.1, forward strand.
TCTATGCAATCAGTACCACAATCGTCATTTATTTTTTGTAATACTGGACGTTTTACTAGGCGTCCCACAGGCATTTGTGTCGGTATTGGCGGTGGAGGTGGTTTCTTGAACTCTCCAGGGCTCTGCTCGGGGTAGTCGACATTAGGACAAGGAAATGGATATACATTTACGTATGTTGTCTGATCACATGGCAGCAGCTCAGGGCAGCATTCGCATTTGACCCACGGTTCATCAGCATCATGTTTGATTACTTTTTTGCGTTTCTTTTTAGGCATGTGCTCTTTACATTCCTGTGCGGTCTTAATAGGAAGTCTTTTGGCTTTAGATCGGCGTGTTGATGTCGAATAACCACGTGTAGGATTAATTCGCGCAGATTGACTTCCAACATTTGTTTTTGTAGGTGATAATGTTGTAACGTTTCCTAACTTATTGTCTGATGGTGGATTCGAGGGCACAGGTTCCATTTGTTCAGATGATCCAATTGACTTAACATCAACTGAAGCTTCTTCAATTTGTGGGGATGAGGAACTTATTGGTGTTACTAGTTCATTGGATTCTTGTTCATTTGCAGACATAGGTTCTACTTCTTCAGATGATTCAATTGATTTGCCTTCTACTAGTACTTCGTCAATTGATGGGCTTGTGGTTAATACAGGTTTGGTTATCACATGGTCTAGTTGTTTAATTTGTATAGGTTCTATCGGTTCAGACGATTCAATTGATTCTACTTCAACATGTGCTCCTTTAATTGATTGAGGTGAGGTAGTTTCAGGTGTTGCTATTTCATCATCTAGTTGTTGTTTGGCTGGGATTGACTCTATAGGTTCAGATGATACAATTGACTCTACCTCCATCTGCTCTTCCTCAATTAATATTGATGGTGTCTTGGTCATACTTTCTATATCTTCAATTGGAATTGTTACATTTTCACTTTCAACAGACAAAGTTTCAGGTGAAGGTTTAGCTTCTTTCGCTTCTGCTGTCTTTACACTTTTCTTATCATCTGCTTTAGTAGCCATACCTCTTCGTGGGTAGGTCCCAAACATGAACTTACCCGATGGAATTCCTTCCATTTCAAAACATCGCGTTTCCTTACTACAGAAAGGCTTCATTGAACATGGTTGAATATAGGCCATGCTCTGTTGGCGATGGAATTCTTTACGCATTGCATTGATAGTATCTTCATAGGAAACTGGTGTAGTTTTATCCGCAAGTTTGTGTTTTATATGAGAAATATTAGATGACTTATATGTACGATTGGCATTTTTCGCAACTAGATCTGTTCCTTGAATAATGTGGTAACGAATGGAAGGACGAAGATTGTCGTCTTCTGAAATTGATGTATCTGATGCATGGCGTACAAGACGGCCCTTTAATGCTCGGTATGACCTGTAATCTCTGCTGTCGCTATAACTGCGAGTGCCAAATTCAGGCGTGCTTATAAGACTCGAATTGCAATGGAATGGGTATGGTTTAAGGCTTCCCTGTTTGAAAATGAGTAGATTTATTTAGATTCTATGGTATTACCATTGTTTGACTTACATGTTGAAGGTATTTAACACTGTTAATTTGATTCCATAGCCGGAACGCCATGGTATATATGAACTGGAGCTTTGAAGGCGACTGAATCTTGGGATAAATTTGAATATATATGTTGTTTCCATAGTGTTTGAGAAATTGTTTTAATTGAGCATTCTATGATTTCCTTTGAAATTATAAATTTTATATGTCTCATAAAGATATTGAAAATGATATTCTTAAGAAGAACTTCAATGTAATCCTCTGTTGGTTAGAAATAAAGTATAGTTTTGGTTGATGAAAATTTAAATAAGCGGAAATGTCAAAGAAGGTTGCTATTGTAATTTTGATATATTTTAGAAAAATTAGATTCTATAAGAATTATTTAGTTTAGGTAAGATTCATATTGCACTTATATATTTATCGGTTTTTACAACGTAACTTAACGTTTTCCGATTAGTGTTTTCCATTCATCTCTCTCTCGGCAGTTATATTTACTCATTGCTTTATTTACACTGTGCGGCCACGTCCCTCTGGACCTTCCTCCTTTTCTTCGATTGATCGGACACCATTCCATAATTTTCTTCGGCATTTGTCTCTGTCATACGTCACTTGAACTAATCATTTACTTGAGGTGTGATTTTCCCCCCATTGGGTCGCGTAGATTATCAATTATCTAATTATCAATACATTAAAAACATCATTCTCTATTTACAAGACAAAATAGAAATAAAACAAAATAGAAAAGACTAGCAATGAAATAGTCAGATTTATTACGATGGCATTATGCAAAGTACAAAGAGTTTCATTAAAATTGATGTTATTTATCTTGATAGTATTGAACCATCCTGATATTTTTTAATGTCCTCCATTATACCAGCAGCGTTCTTGGAACCACAAACCTCATACATCGGCCTTATGAGTTTTCCTTCTCCATTAGCATTTTCTCGAGCTCTTCTTGCATATTCTTAATGCTTTGTTGTTCTGTAAGTAAATAAATTATCACCACATTATTGGCAATTTTTCCCATGATTTAAAACCTCACCTAAAGCAGTATATTCCTCATGTGACAGTCCGTAAGGCAAATATATACGATTTTTCATCGGTAAGATAGTCTTCATCAAATTATATTGATTCTCCGATAAAAGTTCACCCGAATCCAACATAATGTGTGTGCAGATTGGATGTGGGATAACCTTAACCTTTTCGCCCTTGGTTTCTTTGGGACTCAAATTGATAGTGATTTTATTATCATCAAGCAGAAAAATCAAATCAGTTGGCTTCGATATTGTAATAACATCCCTTTGGTTAACCTTCTTGACTTGAGCCTCTTCTTGGCTTGGCTCATCACCTACCGCTTCCGACACATCCTCAGATTCTTTCTTGGCTGGCTTGGATGTTGAATAACTGCGAGAAGATCCAACTCCGTTGCGGTTTTTGATGGAGGAATCAACTTTTGGACTAGGACTTATAAAACCATCGAATCCATCTACAGGCAAGTTAGGTATCGCAGCATTTACATAGTTAGCTTTGTTGAATAAAAAGCATTTTACCTTTTCAAGCGGAGTCATTTCCAAAGGCGCCAACGATATCAGATTCTCGCCATCAACCTGTTCGAAGATGTCGTCTTTGGTAAAAAGGAAGTCCGGAATGTTATCCAATGCATTGGTAGGCAAAGCTTGCTTAACATTTCTTGCACTCAAGTCAGGTTTGATAATGCGTGCACCTGCTTTGCGCATTGATACACACAAGCTGCAATTACAGTTCATTGGTTCATGCAAGCCCTTCGCCACAGGCGCATCCATATTCACTAGCGCTTTTATTTTGTCGAAAACAGACGCATCATTTTGGACAGTATCGATCGGCCCGTTTTCATTGATCGGTGTCAGTGCGGCTTTTGTTGCTGTACAGTAACCCTTACCGGCTCGGGCCAAGCTTACAGGTCCCAACATCTTCGTAATCTTTGCCCTACATTCATCAAGCATCAGTTCTTGGAATTGACACTCGCTGCGCACCAAACGTTTAAAGGGCGGATGACAATCGCTAAACGCCGGAAACGGCGACTCGGTGACGCAGCAAGGTACATATTCCTTGTCGCATGTAGCCCTAACCCTCATGCAATCACGATTGCACACTGGTATAGGCATTTTACAACACTTGGGCTGTCTTGCACGAAATTCGGGTCCGCCCATTCGGTAAGGCATCTGACAACAGTCAGCAACCCATTTCTTCGCGCGGCACTCATCAACTTCATAACGAGGATCGCAAGGGCAGCACACGTTTTTAGGTCGCAAGCACTCTGGCATAGGACCACACATTGGTCCAGGATCAATGCCATCTTCTGAGCAATGCATCTTTCTCTTGCATCCAGATCTGTGATCGGGCACAAGTTTCATGCCCACACGTTCAGCCATACATATAGCTTCCGCTAATTGAGCCCTACGACGAACCCTAGAACCTTGGCATTCCTGTGATTGCTTAAAATGTACTTTAAGCTTTCCAGAAATCGCCGAATTCATTTCTTTCTCACGTGCTTTCATTTCGCGGAAAATCAGAAGTTCGCGACCTCCAGTCATAGGCTTACCACACTTTACCTTCTGCTTACATTTGAATGGGCAATGATCAATACAATCACTTGCCCCACCAGCGCGGGGTTTCTTCCTCTTCATGGCGACAGCAGTACTGTGAAACCCAGCGACAGCATTTTTCGAGCACGTAGCGAACTTATTTGGACCATGAGACTCGATTGCCTTTCGGGCGAATGTGCTGAATCTTCTTAATCCAGAGTAAGTGCTATATTTTCGAGTGCCCTTTTTGCCAGCATCTTTCCTAATCTTAGAGTAAACTGAGTCCAACTTATGTCGCTTAGCCTTAGGACATTCAATTGGCTTCGGGCAGAAGCACTCGCAACGGTAGAACTCACGATCCTTCTTGTTACCATCGCATTTGCGCTCCGAGGGACGGAATTCAAAGTCACAAATTTGATCACGCTCGCAGCATGGTAAACGATGCGGGCTGAAGCATTCATACTGCGTAATTGGAACCACCTCTCCTTGGTGGAACGTCTCACATGTGTATGTATGCCCTTTAGGTCGGCACAGGTCATTCAAAACACAGTGCTCCTCTAGTACAGGATCAATAATTCTGAATTTTGGTATGGGTTCGTTCATGATAGGGAGTTCGCCACCCTTTTGATTGGTTGGTTGTAAGTATGGCATAGAGTGGCCACATTCGCAAGTGAGTATTTCGGAAAACTCACCATACTCGGAAAAGGCTGGGTACGGACATCGCTTCGCTTTGCAGCAAAGAGGCGGTAATTTGATTTCACACGAGTCTCGCGCACGTGGCTCACAACAAACGGTGCCACAAAGTGGAGGGCAACCATGTTTCTTAGGGCATCGCTTCTTTTCACCAGTTAGACTCGCCAAAGTTTCAGGTTTCATAGGTCTAGCTTTACTGCTACTAGTTGAACATGATGAAGTTTGGAAGCCGCGCTGTTGTGTCTGCGCCGACATGGTAACAGGTTTCAAGATAGATGTAGAGATCAATCCATGCATTGCGTCAACTTGAAAAAAAGTAAGCAGTAGTATATAAATAGTTTTCTTTGATAAAGCAATAAATTGTAGGTTTAGGTACTTACTCTTGTTGGCGCGTGAATATGTGCACATGCACCGCCGGTTACATTTCTTGGCAGGGCATGACTTGCACTTTTTAGCGTGAACACAGAACTTGTATTTGCTCTTGGGCATCTTGCAATTGGGACACCAAAAGTTCTTTAGCTTCTTCTTGGGGTATTTCCATTTACAAACGTCATCAGCTCGCAATGGACATTTCTCTGGAATGCATTTTGGATCCGGTGGCTCCGGGCAGACGCAAATGGGCGGCAGTCGAATAAGCTTGACGGGTTTAAGCGGTGGTGGTTCAATGCATACGCAATCGCTTTTAATTTTTGATAAGCGGCCACGAGGTATACACTTGACAGGATTAGGTACTACCTTACATTCCGGTTTACATTCCTTGATTTTCTGATATGCTTGCATATTCAATCGTCGTAGTGGTGGTACATCGCAAATCTTCGGCTCGACGCACGGGCAATCACCGGGAATAATGGGTGGCAATTTTCGCGGCGTAACCACCACAACATCCTCGGGCTTGCATTTGGGGGGGCATTCTGGTGTGCATTGGTACGCCTTTTTTTTGTCGAGCTTCAAGGGGGGCATTATACATGGCATATAAGGTTCAACGCATTTGCAAGGAGAAGCAATTTTGCGAAGTTTCTTCTTCACCACACAGGGTTTTAGGGGTTTTGGGCATGGAACCGGGCATTTCTCCTTAATTTTCTGGTATACCGGACACATTGATGGACGACATAGAGGTGTTGGTGGTGCCGGTGGATGTTCACAAGGCGGTGGGCAATCTATTGGACACATCTCTGGGAATTTATCGCATGGGCAGGGAAATGGATAAACAAAGATGCACGTAGTCTCATCACAATCAAGCCTTTCGGGTTCTTTTTCACATTTAGTCCAGAGATCAAAGTATGGATGTTTGTAAATACGTTCCTTCTTCTTCTTCTTTTTAATCGTCCAATCTTTACACATCTTTGAAGGTACTTTAGGTTTTTTGCCACGCTTTGGAGGACATTCATCAGTATCATAATCGCAGCATTTGGGTATGAGTCCTCGGGTTTGAGTCAAGTCAGTTTTGAGAAAAGGCTTCGGTTCTGCTTGACGAGATAGCGTAGAGAATTTTCGTTTATTTAGTTGGGTGAAACCATAACCAATGTGAGATGTTTCCGGCGTGGCACTTGCTGCCTGCATCGTTTGATTACTGAGGACTGGATTTTGTGGTGCAGATTCATCCGACAGACCTGCCGGTGCAGTGGACTCTGCCATTGATGCGACTGATCCAACTGATTCTGCTGCTGAACCAATTGATCCGATAGAATCTATTGAACCGATTGATCCTAAGGAAACAACACTATCTTGTGAAAGTACTGAATGATTGGATTGAATGGAATTTGTGTTAGATGGTTTCTTCTCTACAACAACTTCTTCAACAGCTTCAATGCTATGCACATCTGCTGCGTTTGTAGACATACGACGACGCGAGAACTTCTTAATATGAAACTTAGCTGGGCGAAACTCTTCCCTCTCAAAGCATTCTACATTCTTACTGCAGAATGGAATCATAAAACATGGCTGATAACGAGAGAAGAACTGGTCCCGTTTGAATTCTTGTCGCAATAACTTGATGAGTTGTTCATTGGGAGGTATTCCAGTCCCATCTCGAAGTCTGTATTTGTTGTGTACTCTCCCATGATGATAGGCACTACGTGCATTTCTAGCAACTATTTGTGTCCCATGTTTGATGCGATACCTCAGAGAAGGACGAAGTGCTGCATCCGAAGGTTTTATTGGCCCCGGGGTGTTGCGAATAAAACGCCCTCTTGCTACTTCTACGGCAGGGCTTTTCAAATCTTTGCTGTCGCTAAAGTGGCGAGTGCCAGATTCAGGGTTCCCTCGTAAGCCCAAAAAGTGTCGGCGTAGCCCGCGGCTTACTACCGAATGTGATGAAAATATTTTGAAAGTTCCCTGTGAAAATATCGTTTTCGTAAAATCCTTACTGTGGATATATCCTTAGGACTGACTTACATGTTGGAGAGATTTAACACCGTGAATTTGGTTCCATAGACGTGATGCCATCGTAAGCCGGATAGATGTAATTTATGATGGTGGCTGACTACTGCATAGTGTGTGTTTTTAAATGCAAATGAGGATAATTTTGATTAAACAATATGTTGGTTTCCTTAACAATGTAATGTTTTGTTTCTTATCACAGGTTTCTATGATTTTTATGTAATAGCGAAATAAAATTGTTATTACGGCTTGCTATAATAATTCCCATCTTTATTCATTATTTTAGAATAAAGTAGTAATGAATGATTTTATCGCGCCCTATACGTTTAATGTACAAGTTACGTTAGCAAAAATACCACATATCGAACGAGTTTATGCTGTGGTTGTCTATTGTGCACCGAATGTGGGGTAACGATTGCGGTGTGCACTTGAGAACTTCCCATTGCGTTATCTGGCTTAACTGGTAACACACGTAGGCCAAAGTTGGGCGTCTTATCTAATGCGCGTCCGTACAGGATACAGCGCATGAAGTATACTGTGGCCCACTCATGCGCGAACTTTTTCTTCAATAGCCTGGACCAGTTCCTGTTTATTGATAACACACATTCATTACATTCTTTGCGTGACCGTTTAAAGGGAATTTAAGGAAATAAAAACTGATATCAAAGTATCGGAACTAAACTTTCTTGTGCTAAATTCAAATCTGCAAACCGTTCTTTTTTTTTCAATCCTTTAGAATAAAAACTATCTAGAGGCACTAACACATTGAAGTCAACAATTGTGTGTTTTTTGTATTATAGCTCAACCTTAGCATAATATCTTTGCATTAAAATTGACTGATACCTTTTTAGTTGTAATATTTATTTAGTTGTACATTGTACATTGCAGCAAGTATGGGAAGTGAAGCTAACATTCTTTGATACTGGTACTAAATCCTAGCAAATCTTTGCAACGTTAAGACTCGATAGTTAGTGTTTTACCATATCCCATCTTATACAAGCAATGCAAGCTATATATACTATAAAGAGCGCAGTATGTACCGTTTTGGATTTAAATTGATTCTTGAACAATGTTTGATTACTCAAATGCTATTGTAAATATTCAATACAACAAGAAAAAATGATGAGTAGAATGATTCCCGCATGAAATGTTATGCTTTACTTCCTAAATGCTTTATGCAAAAAATTAACTATGTTCGTAAGTAATTTCAATTAATTTTATATATGAGGAGAACAAATACATAAGTGGAACTTATTTCAACTAAGGAATATTACATAAATAGAGCAAGAGCAACTCATCTCCTATTATCTGCCGTATATTCCAATCATTAATATAATCGTGAGTGATATAGAATAAAAACAGAACTCTTCATCACCTTCATTTAATAAATTGTAATTAGCATAATTTACACGCCCGCAAACAATGATTTATTGCAGCGTCTTCTCAGAAAAGAACAAAAATGCGCAAATTTTGAAACTGTTTACACAATCGAGAATAATTAATTAGAATGAATAAATGGAAGCTTTTCTGTGCAGATGCCTAATGTGCTGTTTGGCCGAAACTTACATTGAGTTACATTAGGACGTCCAAAACCAGGGCCTTTACATAATACATGGCACCTTCTAACATGTTCTGAGTAGCATGCGGTAACATAACACTAGTAAATATAAAAGATTGTGAAAGACCAGGTTAAATAATCCCAAACTGCACCAGATGAAACACTAATACACCACAAACTGCAGAACATTTTCCATTTGAATATAAGTGAACAATAAATTCGTGCATCTATTATTTATTCCACGCGCAAAAAACGACGTAAAGAAGAATTGATCTATGTGGTGCTTGTTTAACCCGTTTGCTTATAATTAATTTTCCGACGAGCGGTGTGTAACTGATTAGCGCAGTGAGAAGTGCATTTTACAGTCGGTGCAGCAACTGTAAACTATAACAAACCAGGCTCGAGTTAGGTTCTCGTTTATGAATAGACCTCATTGTTCAATTAACCAGAGTTATATTCACTATGTTGATAAACTTTACTACATTACTTACTTTTATTCACTTGGTAAAACGTTTTCGGTATCTTGCCTTCTTCAGTATCAGTATAAAAGTAAGTGTTATAGTAAAGTTTTATCAACATAATGAATCTTAAACACTTCGTAACCACACTAAACAATACTCAGTTATATTCATTAGTTGCGTAGCTCTTTCGAATACAAATCTTTCTTGATCTATTTACCTTTAAAAGGGGACAGATTAGTAAGCTAAATTATTCAGTTTTACAGTGAGTTTTTACCATGACCCTTTCAGTCGCGACAAGAACCTAGTAGAACCCGAACGGTTTGCTGTCTTCACTCTTTGTCCTCTCTACCCCAAGCGACGACACCGGAATCCTATTCCCGGTCACAATTGCATTGCAATACACGAGCGCAGCGTAAATCCTCTCAATTATTTGGCGTTAGGGCCGGTCCTTTGGAGGAGCGCTCACACGACTAGCCATTACTCAAATGTGACTCTCGCTTGCTACCTAAACAAACTAGCAGCAATTTTACTTGCGCAGGCCCGTTCTATCACCAAGCACAATGTACATACCTATCCACTTTACTTACTTTACATTCACTATTTGAAACACATAATATTTGATTAAATCATTTATGTTCACATTTGAAAATCATTTACAATAAACGTAAATTGTTAACGAGGCATAAGATTAAGGTGTCACTCTCTTAGGATCACGAGGAAACATTGAAGTTTTCCTAATGTTATCCAATCCTAAATACAACATAACAACTCGTTCCATTCCGATACCACCACCGGCATGTGGTGGACAACCGTACTTAAATGAGTCGATGTATGCGGCAATCTTATCTACATCAATTCCATGATGTTTAGCACGCTCGGTCAAAAATATAGGGTCGTGTATCCTTTGAGCACCACTTAGAATCTCTTCTCCACGCATAAACATGTCGTATGAATTGGAACTGATGGGATTGTTTGGATCTGGCATTGTATAAAAAGGCCTCACGGCAAGTGGATACTTGTCCAAAATATAAAAATCGGTATCATATTTTGCCTTCACCAGTCGACCTAACAACTTTTCTGCAGGTGTGCTGAGGTCGTCTTCGGGTCCAACTTCCACTCCAGCTTCAGCCAATAATTTCCGGCCCTCATCAAAGTATAACACTAGTGGTGGGTCCAGGAAAGTAAAAGGCTCCACTTCAAATTGTTGCCCAACGAGGACAATTTCAGGAGCGTATTGATCGCGAAGACCTTTGAAAATTTCGGTGAACATGTTACCAATAGTAAGCATAACTTCGTGGTAATGGTATTGAAATGCCATTTCCAAATCGAGACCAGTAAATTCTGTCAAATGACGATGAGTATTGGAATCTTCAGCGCGGAAGACAGCTCCAACAGTGAACACTTTCTCAAAATCGGCCGCGATTGCCATTTGTTTATAGAGTTGTGGACTTTGTGCTAGATATGCCGAACCTAAATATACACAAATGACATAAAACAAATCAGATTAATTAATAATATAATTCATTTACCTTTAAAATAACTAACAGTGAAGACATTTGCACCACCTTCAGATGCTGCACTGATAATCTTAGGTGTGTGGATTTCAGTGAAACCTTTGGCAGTTAAAGTATCACGAAACAGCTTGCATACACCAGCTTCCAAACGAAAAATTCCTTGATTTGCTGGTGTTCTCAAGTCCAAAATTCTATTATCCAATCTTGTGTCTTGATTGACTCGAATGTTAAGTCCATCATCCTGCAAATCATTAAATCAATAACAAACCAGTTAAAGTAAAATAAAGAAACCTACATCAATCTTTTCAGATCTGCTAGCATCTTCTATTTGCAATGGTAGTTGTGGGGCAGCTGTAGACACAACCCAAATTTGTGAAGCCAACAGTTCAACATCTCCCTGTGTACAACCAGCAACACCTCCTTGTACTATTGACACATTAGCTTTTACATCAATAATACTTTCTTTGCTGATGCTACAATATACTTGATAAATTAGCAAGGTTGCTACTGAATATAACAATAACTTACTTGCTACTAAATTTCACCATAGCCTTTGATATGGTGTCAGACACATTTATCAACACTTGAATGGTGAATTCCTTCTGCCTGAGCACTATAAAACATTGCTTGCCCCTGGCTCTCACTGCATGAAGTCGAGCCCTTACCCATACGGGATTGCCAGACATACTTTTATTAATATCCTTGACATATGTGAATTGACGTTTTGGGGCATTAGGATCCGAACGAATTAACGGCAGAGATCCATATTTACCGGCCGATAAGTCAACTAAAAAAATATATAGATTAATTCAATTTATGTTGTATATTTGAATAAAATTACCTTCATCAGTAAGTACTTGAGCATCTCCAGCATTGACAGCTTTGTGCTCTGCTTTCTTCGCTGCTTTTTCGGCTTTCTTTGCTTCTTTTTTCGCTGCTTTCTTGCTTTCTGCTTTATTATCTTTTTCGTCAACCATTTTTGGTAGCGATAAAGGTGATTGCGGCGATATGGATAAACTTATAATAAAACTGATGAAATGTGCGGAATGAGTTAAGAGAGTTAACCTCTGTTTTGAAAACATGTGGCACTGACTTCGATTGTAAAAAAGACGATTGTGGTATAAAAAACAAATTTATTTAAATTAAAATCACCAAATATAAACAATTAGAATTAGATATAAATCAATTTTGAAACTACAGAAATGTTGATTGTTCAATATTTTAAACTAACATTTATAATCACAAAAAAATAATCGATATTTTTCATAAAGGTTGATCGATTTTATTCTTTTTCCAATTAAATCATTTATTACCGATTTAATTTAAAACAATTGATTGTAGTACAATTATGTTGCATCTGCGAGGAATATCACTTCCCTCGTTATGAACAAAATTAAAACAATAAAAGTAAAGCAATAAATTATTACACAATAACAAGAAGTGTATATCTGCATAGTCAATTGTTTAAAATCGCTTCCTCTTCAATACATTGATGAATAAAACATAAAATTAATTAAGATCCGCATATTATCCAATCAAATAGTAAATTTTCACATAAATGAGAACTTTGAAAATGAGAAATATTTTATACTATGTAGAATTTGATATTTCCGAATAATTAAAATCATAATAAGTTTCATTTTAGTCTAGAGACAAAACCTTGAACTAAACATTATTCTCTTCAAATGTGTATATTGCAACCAATTCGCAGACAATTTTTTTCGTCTTTAACTAGAATCTACAGTCATTATTAACTGTTTGCAGCTGTGATAACTTTATGATTTCTTGTTAAATACAAGTAAATAAGTCAGAGAACTAAGGAACTAATTCTTATTGCGTTAAGGTCATAGATTGTCTGTAAATGTAAGTCAACGTCTTTAAGAAGTAAGAAGTTATTGCTTATTGCGTATTACATTTTTTCTCAAGACTATATAATATTATTTTAGGATAGCTATGTGTTTTGACCAAACAGCCAATAATTGATGTCATTGTGGGTGAATTACAGAGATATTAATTGATGGAGATGATTAATGTTTAATTGACATTACATTGTCAAATAACTCACACACCGTATTTATATTACAACATATAGAGCAAAGAAGACATGCTTTGAAAATATTTATTATAAAAACCAATCTATTAAGAACAGTTTTGCTTAAACTTTTAATTTTCTTTGTTTTGGTTCTTGTAGTGATTAACTTAAATTAGTTCATTGTAGTAGTTCTTCTTGGAAACCAAGCCAATATTTTACCAGCTAATCAAATTAAAGTATAACTGCATTGAATCCTAAAGGCAACATTTAACACTGTCAATAAAATAATACAAAGAAGAAATGCATTCATTCATTCAACTTGGATGCTTCAGAAACGATTGCAAATGATTCCAATTTTGCTACAATTGTAGCAAGTAATAAACGTTGTAATTCTGTAATAAGTTTTTATCCATTGTTGAGCACGCTCGTTTCTTCATTTCCCAGCTCGTTTTGCATCAGGCTGGCGAAATTTCATACGATCACAACAATGCGCAGCGGCAACGACAACGATCCCGCTGAGGATTCCGACAATTTGCTTCTAATTTCAATCTCGTGCACTGGCTGAGCTGTGCTGGATGAGCAAACAATACAGATATTGAGGATAGTGAATTTACGATAATCTGGTATCTGCCAACGAGACTAACAGCAGCATTGGTTTTGCTCATGATACTCACTAGGAACTAGTATATTATGAAAGATTGAGTAAACTGGTTGCTTTATTATTAAGTCTTAATCTCAGAAGAGAATTACTGACTAGCAACCTAGCTGTGAAAAGAATAAAAAAATGCGGTCAGTGTATGAAGTAAATCTAATGGATGGATATTGTGTGATGACTAAAGAAAATTAATACTTTAATATTGATTACATAATAGAGTTCTTGTTCTGTGGATGAACTTATTTTACTGCGTTTTTTTTTGTTTCCCATTAAATGTTATTACCATAGACAACCAGAGCACACATTACATGTGTTGTTACATGAAGGGACTGATTGACGTTCTAGTTTTTCGTCATGTAAACTAACCTTAGGTAATGAATGAATGTATAAAAGTTAATTTACCTTTCCTTAAGAAAATCTCTGAATGCTTAGCGGTTTGCATGAGAGTAGAAAACAAATTGATATAAATTCTTTTCATCAAAATTGATCAGTTTGAGCAATTTGATTGCATTCATTTTATAATTTTAGGGTGTTAGTGGGGTTGCATACATTATTTACAGTCAACTTGTTTTTTATTATTATTACTTTTTAAATAATATATGTCAAGTGCAAGGCAAGGAATGGTTTTTGATCTTTTGGAAGTTTCGGTGTATGAGATACGGTATAATCTGCCTCAAGAATGAAATTAAAAGTAAATTTTTCTTGGGTCTTTTGAACTGAATGAGTAGTAAAAATCAAATTAATTTTAATTGTATCTTATATATATATATATTACTTAATATTACCTAAAATCCGACATAATATGTAAAACATTGAGTTACTGAGTACCTAAAGAAGTAAATCCCATTCTTTAACTTCACATCCATGTGCTAATTTTATTACTTCTATAATAAAACGAATTTTGTAATGGGATACTCGAACATCTCAGCGACATCTCAATTCAAAAAAGCATTTTATTGCCAAAAATTACAACGAAACACGGTGCATATTAACATTATGTTAATATTGTAATTGCAGAATGTAAACGAACACACATTAGTATGGAAGATGGATGTTGTGAGATGTTATGCAACATAAAAAAAAAAACGCACGCTACTAAAAGCATTCACAGCAGTATATTTTTAGCAATGTTACCGAAATGTGAATCACTTTATCTGCTCGTTATTATTATTGCACGATGATTGAGCAATAGTACAGGGAAGAAGACGCACGCGCCGTCTCTTTGGCAACTCACGAAATTTAATGCTAATGAGTGCCTTTTGTTGTATTTTTTGTTTCATTGAAAGCATTTATTTTATTTTTACGGCTTGAACCGGTTTTGTTCTTATTTAGGATTTGTGGATTTTTAATAGCTCGTTTTTTTTGTATGAAATTAACAGTACAGAATTTGTAAATTTACCATCAAGATACCAAGATAATTCAAGAAAAAACAACAAACTTATACCGTGAGCGTGATTGATTAGCTCACAAATTATTGTTTTTCTTGTTTTTTATCTTTTATTGTCAAATTATTCCTTATGGTGCACTTTGACACATAAAAGTCTATTTTTCTATTAATTATCCTTAAAATAATTTAGTGCTATGGTCAGTTTATCATATCGAAGAATATTATTTTTATGAGTCGGGCGTATTAGTTAATTGTTAATCCTTTGTCTTAACAGTGCTACAGAAAGTATATTATGATTAAAATAAAAAAATTTCTATATTTACTTCAAATAATAAATAAAAATATAAAATAGAAAAATAAATTTATTTCTGATAATACACAAAATTCATTGTATGGCCCGCGCATATTTTTTAGTGTTGAAAATGGCCCGCTGTCCGAAAGGGGTTGCCGATCCCTGCACTAATAGATTACCAGCTCCATAATTTTAAAATTAGTAGGAAAAATGTAATTAGTAGGATTTAAAAAAATAGATTCTTGACGCATTTTGTTTGATTTGCAGCCACATCTTTACATTAAATTGACGTACCATATTAACTTTAATAATACCTAAGTTATTTAGCTGTTTAAACAATAATTTAATATTGTCAATATTTTACTGTGTCTCTAAAAGTAAAATCAATTCAAATGATGTGTTTATATATTACAACTGAATCGGTTTCATTTTCGCTCAAAAAAAATAAGCAACTTGAGAAAAGCAAACATAATTAGATTGTTTAACCATATTCTTATTTGTTGGGCGGTTTGTTACAATTTGTATTACACGCTGTATTGCTCAACAGTGCGTACGAGCTGTAATCGCCGATTGTTGTTAAAATGTAGGATGTTTATCAGCTGAAAATCTTCCTCGCGTCTATTTCGTGAAATCGCGTCGCGTAGGAGACACGGCGCATTGTTCGTCGCATGCGGCGAAAATTTGTAGACGGAATTTTTCACGAAATAAAAAGTTTATGTAAATTTGAGCACGAGATGCAAACGATCGCAATACACGTTGTATAACATTCAAATGCTCGCGTTCTCCATGGATAATTACATAAAACCTTACAACTCAAAGAAAGGAAAAAAAGTAATGAAAGGATTTGCAAATATTTATGTGTTACTGCTGAAATAAATGACACAATAGTTATATTTAATTTACAACTATTTTTATTCAACTAGAGGTATGTAATAATTGCTTAACAAGTGGACGAAAGCGCTATTAAAAAGGGATGCAATCACAAGAAAATTGTATATGCGCATGACAGTTTGCACATGAATATAAACCGTGTGACAATAACTTCAATAAGCTCTTCACCAACATGACTAAACTTGACATGAAACATGAAACAAAACTAGAAGATGTGGGCGTGCGGACTACATCTATTATGATATAATCCAACAACGTTAAAACGTTGCAAGAAATACTACAGGTGTTAGGACAACAAGCAAATCTTCGATTGTCTAAAATTGAGTACCATCTATGTATGTATTTCAGCTAAGAGTAAAACAAAAGCAATAACGTTCTATAGTGAAATATGTAGGATGAATTTGTCGATAACAGATTTTATGTTATTTGCCGAAATATATAAATGCAACCAAGCGAAGATTAACGAGTTAGAGAGAATCGTGTTGATTTGTTATTGCTTTTTAATGACTGTGGAACAATATAATTAGTTTTATAAAACAAAAGGAATTATTTTCTTCATCGTAGTATATAGTAATAGCATCATAAAATATATTTCATTAAACTCATACACATCTATAGTTAAATTTAAATTGAAAAAATTTGCAAATTTTACTGTATAACTTTGTTTATTTAATTCTTGCTGCGAACTGAAATTTTTAAAAGTTGTGGGTGAAAGTGTAAATGTTTATCTAACTTAAAATTAGAGTATGTATTTACTTTTAGAATTGTAGAGAGTTTAAATTATAATATTGTTCCGTCTTTTCTAGCTCTTTTAGAAAATAATCAATATTTTCAAAAGGTTCATTGAAACAACAATATTATCTCTGTAATCCTCCTAGTTTTATCACCTCAATGTCTGAGCACTTTTGGAGCTTGAGAAAATCTAACCAGACGCCAAAAAAAAAACAAAAACAGGAATGCCGATAGTAAACAATACCAACACAAAACTTTGTATATATATATAAATAAACTTGGAGATAGTAAATGAAAAGAATTACGATAGAAACCTTTTAAAATATAAACTATCTATCTAGTGTATTACAATCGTTATTGGAAACTTTACTAGTTCCGATGTATTTGTTAATTTTTTTGCAAAATTATTAATGACTGCTTCTTAAAGTTTAATTATTTATGTTAAAAATTTATGAAATATAATAACCTGGTATCTTTTAAAAAGAAACTTAATGAAAATAACTTTATTATGTGAATGAAACTTAGCAATAACGCTTACTAATTATTAATTTGTAAAATGGTTTGTTACTGTCTTCAGTATATATAAATTATAAACGTTCTATAACAAAATTTAGTAAGTGTTAAAGTAGTTATATTTTGTTCATATAATGAATATTAAACATTTTGTAACCACACTCAACGACATTCTGAAAAGAGCTTCTTATATTTTCTTCTATTAAATTTAGTTATTGCACAAAGACAATAAAATTTGTTGTTCTATTATCTCAATGATGTTAATTTTGTTTTAAAAAAATTAGATGTGTTTTTAGTAGGTTCATTTAATATATAATTTATTATAAATCAAGTGAATTATGCGCTTTATTATGAATGCAATTACTTATTAGACGCATTTGCAATAAATACATTCCTTCAACCAATGAAGATTCTAACATGGAAAATATACTTAAGAAATATACCAAATTCTACCCACATGTAAAAAATAAACAGTAAAAATAAAAGTTTATATCTGTAATGATTAACCCAACATATGTATTTCTATAGGTTCCATAGTGTTGCACGTAATGCAACGAAGGATCCCGTCACTATGTCTACCCACGCTAATTCTAATATTTTGTTACTTTTTGTTCGGATTTTCACTAGAGAACAACGCGCAATTACTTAAGCAATATTTAATACCACCTTGCGCACGCCGGGAGATAGTAGTAGATGATCAGCACAGTAACAAAAGTGTCAATTAGATTGCCCAAAAATCGAATGTAATGCAACCTCGCACGCAATTCGCATATCCTAACATTAGCGCAAAACAAGCGCACGTAATTACCAACTTTACAAATTACAAAATAACAAATTGGATGACAGTCTATGCGATGGTGAACAAAATCATCAATTAACCAACAATCACATACAGGTACTAGTACATCTTTGAAACTCACAACATACAGGGTAATCAGAAAGACTTTAATTAAAGAAAAGATGTATGAAAATTTGGAGGTTCTGATTTAATACGCTTAATTAAACCGTAGAAAAATTTGATGATATCCATGAATTTAATGAGGAACTTTATACATTGTGTTATTTTCTTGCAAATAGTATTTATTTAATAAAGGAACAACATCGAATCGGATTACTGCAGTGGTCACCTCAATAAAATAGAGAGAATAAAAAAAAATGATACCCATACATTATGCGCAACAAATCACAAAACGTCATGTTGACGGAGTTAATGATGGAGTTAATCTTGCAATAGCAGTGATAAAAACTAAACATCTATACCATCTTATGCCAAAGGTAGACAAAATCTATCAAAATCAAGTGAGCTTGAATGAAGCACGTATCATGTCTAATTAAATCGTTGTGTAAAGCATGAACACATACGAATTGAAGTGTTGCAATTTTACAGAAAATCTTAAATTTATCGCCGCGTTTCGAAAGCATTTGTTTGGATTCATTTGCCTATGCGCAGCGACATTCGTTGACTGCAACGGGTTTTCATCGTTGTTTTCTTCGCCGTCGAGCGTGGGAGTCTTTGTCGCTTCTGTGCGTCTGCCGGTAAAAGTACTCCATTTAGATAAAAACAATGCGTTGCCAAATCCGCAAAATCCACAAGCCGTTATTACCACCACCTTCCTTGACGGCCACCTTCGCGGTCGGCTGACGGCGCATTTTGCAAACGTGCGAGGACTCCCCGCGAACGCAAATTCCCAGAAGAAAACCTCTATATAAACCAAATAATTTTTTCTGAAAGATTCAGTAGTGTGCGAGCATATCTTCCAACAGCACCACTTGTAATCTTTGTGCAACACAAAGTGCTTCTGAATTGAACAAACATAATCAAAGTGTAATCTATCGATTAATACTCGATATTATTCTTTGAGGATTACTGAAAAAATCGACAACATGTTTAAACAGGTAAAGAAGTTCTCTCTAGATTAACAACATAGATTAATAGTCTTGTAACCAGTTTAAAAAAAATAGAAATTAAATTTGTAATTAACTCAAAACGTGTCATCTTGACTTTTCTGTCAAACTTCACTTCAGACTCAATCAAACTCAGACAAACACTCTTTTTATACACTTTTCACTTTGTGACAATTTTAGTGTTTCTTTTCACTGCCTATTCAAGTCGTTACCCTTCTATCTGTCTATATTTAAGCACTAATTAATGATTTAAATGCCCAATGAGTCGTTGCGACCTAACATCAACGATTGTTTCATAGCGCGGCTGTAAAACAAAAAGGGAAATGAATTGAATTGCAAGTTCCCACAATTGATTCGCGATGCTCTCTCTGAATCTTCTTCTTGTTCTTCTTCCTACGACGACTGCTCGAGGAACAGAATCTGATCTGTCTTGTTAGTCTGCCTATTCTCTGGCGACAATTTTCTGGTTCGTTAGTGTCACTTTTATTATCTCTATAAATCACATTTCATCAGGAAATATTCATTCATTTTCTTTATTTTTCATTAATAAAAGTCATAATTTTAGCATCAAGAAAAATTGGTTTGTTGCATTCATTTAATTGGATATCTATCTTTCTCTTAATGACTCATTAAGTAACAACAACATTTGCGGTCAATTATTCACTTTCTTTGTTCTCAATGTAATTGATTATACATGTAATTCTATCAAGTTGTTACTTTTGTTTTCATCGCAGGAAGAATGAGTTCAGATCGTGCCAAATCCCGCGTAATCGATTTGCGGCTTACGTGATGTACTCGTGAACTAAGCCTAGTAACAATAACGACAATGTGCAATGTGTAATGTAATAAGTCACAATTTGCTCCGGTTTTTCGCAATCTCATCTCCGGTGCAACGCGCATCTTTTGCTTCTTCGTCTTGATGTATTCACGCTTGCGCCTTTGCTGACAGTATGACTGCACGAAGTCTAAGAGTGCATTAATTTATTAGCTATTATGATGTGTGCATTATGCACATTCTATAATGATTGCAAATAAATGGAATGAAATGAAATGAATTGAGGGAATTACAATGTTTGATGATGTATTGAAAATGAATAAGAAGTAGAATGGAAACAAAAAGAAACGGGAAATGAAGAAGAAAAAAGTGACATGAAATGAGAAACAAAATAAAATTTATAAAACTTAATTCAATTAAATTGAAGTTCTGAAAATTTTACTACAATCAAATAAATCAGAAAAGAAAATGTGCAGTCTTATAATAAATTGTCAAGCGTAACAAATCACGATCTGTATTAGTTAATAAATATTTAGCATTTTCTTATTTAAAACTAATTCTTCTAGTCTATAATTTCCGCGACAATTATTTATCTCCCTCTAGGATATTTTGAGAAATTGCCTAGTTTAATACAAAACTCAACGTGATTGTGTTTAATCTCTAATTAACTATACTTTGTTTAAAGCATACCATGCCCATACAAGGCAAACCGGGAAAGTATTACTCTGAATTTTATGCGTTTAGTCTTACTGCTAGTAACACCAGGTTTTACTACATTTCAGATGATAATATTACGAGATCAAAATGATTAGAATGAAATATTATATGATAGTCATGTTTACTATATGAGTTACATAACCCAAGACGTTAACCCGATTGCATATTTCACTTTAATCGGTTATTTCGATATTCCCTATCAACTTGCACCTAAACCTAAATCATTTTAATTGCTTACCATTTTAGGTCGTTTTGTGCTTTTCTGCATTGTCCCTGGTTACGTGCGAGCCTCCGCTGCAATATGGCGTTCCTATTAATAACGCCGGAGGCAATGGCGGCGGGTACAATAACTATAACCAAGGTGGTGGCAACCATGGCGTGAACAATGGTGTCGGTGCTCCGATTACAAGCTATGGTACTTCTAGCTATGACAATAATCATGGGGCACATGGTGGACATGGAGATGAAGGATATGAACAAGTAAGTTATCCAAGACAATTTTATCTACAAAGTATTATACTAAAACACCATGTCTTTTGACCCTTGTCATGAATGGCTGACCTATGGTTTACGATCTGATATGGTTCAAGCAGCATTCAAAAATTCAAACGCTTTACTTGGACATAGTTTCTAAAGACAGATTGGATGTTCAAGAAAGTGCTTTGCGTAAGCCAGTAATATGATCGGCGATCACGCGCATAAAGTACATAACTCACCATTCGTGACTTCACAGTCTACATGTTGAGCAACTCAATACCAGCATGATCTATTTTAAACTGTTTCATGTTTTTCCACCAGCCCAAAGCGTACGAGTTCGGATACCAAGTAAAAGACGATTACACCGGCACCAACTACAACAGACAGGAGCAGAGTGACGGTAATCAAGTCACTGGGTCATACCGTGTTGCTTTGCCTGATGGTCGTACGCAGATTGTCACGTATTATGCTGACTGGAAGACTGGATTCCATGCTGATGTGCGTTATGAAGGTGAAGCGCAGTATCCTGATCAGTATAACAACTACAATAACAATGGTTATAAATATAACCAGAACCAAGGATATAACAATAATCAGGGATACAATCAAAACCAGGGATTCAATTATAACCAAAATCAACATTTCCAAGCTCCGAACAATCAATATGGTGCTCCTGTGAATCCAGTTGCTATTAACAATCAATATGCTCCTCTTAGCAATACTTATAGTATACCCAACACTGGTAGCTATGATAATTATAACCAGAATAACTTTGATAAGTACAATTCTGGATTTGGTAACAAAGTTAAACCTACTGCTGTCTATGGTGCTCCCTAAATAATATAACTTATCAGACCAGACAATAGCTTTATAAATAGATATTATAATTTCTTAATTAAAAATATTGTACATTATGATAACATAATAAGTTTAAACTGAAGATAATCTACTACTACTTTTATGCGAATTAGGTCCTTGAAACTAAGCTTAAGGTGTAAGTATAAACAATTTTTTAATGTAAAATGCCATTCATTGCCAGTTTGTGACAATAAATTGAAGAAAGAAAATTAATTGTTTCTGAATAACAACAATTGACTTTTCCTTAATTAGTTATGATTATGATTTGATGCGTTTATAGCAATGTGAGACGTACCAGCGGCACTTCACCAAAGAAATGTACTATCGTAACATATAATTAAACTGCTGCTTGACAAATTCACAAAGAATAGCAAATTTACATTAATTTTTTGATATCTTGAGTGTAGATTGCAATTTTATTGTGTTTGATACACCAAGCTAAATCACAAGAATAAATGTAGCAACTCTGTGAGAAGTCTACTAGAAAAACCTGGATTGACTGTTTGTATTGCATATGGTGAGAATTAAGCCGTAGTCGGTAAAATAAGTAAATTTTATGGAAACACGTTAAGCAATGGTTTATTTTCAGATAAGCCTGCGAATACATTAGATTTTTTTGTTATTTAGACAATAAGCAGTGAAGGTTAATTTCTTAGTATCGTAGAATTTTCGTTGTGCCACTGGTCTAATGATGCTACTTATATTGTTGAATTTGTGGAGGAGTGAAATTAGTTTTGGCATTAGAAGAAAGTGAGCAACATAAGAGTCATGCACTTTAATTGTAGGCAACTCAACATATGCAAACGTATGCTTAGTATAACACTGTGGAGCAGTAAATTTACCATTGAAATGTCATTAACGTTTTTTTCAAAAGTTACGAATCGTTTTATTTAATTTCGATTTTAGTGTTTGACCATACGTCGGTTGCGATTTGATATTTTGTCTCAAAACTTCTGCAATTATTGTTAGATTATTTAACATTCTTTAGTGACAATTTGTAAATAGATACTGAAAATATATGTGAAGATATAACTTATTTAGCAACAATGGTTTCAAAGTTTTATGTTCTCAAAGTAAATTTTTTGAAAAAGTACAGACGCTGATTTGAACGCATATTCCGAACAAATATACATGTGGAATATAATGAAGGTATGTTCACTTGATTAAGTATATGTTGTCCAATACAACACTACTATTTCCATTTTCTTGTCGCGTTTAGTTTTTGAGATAGAAATCTTTTAGTCGAAAAATTGAAACCCAATTTTTATTCATTTACGTGACTGCAACTGTTTGAATTAGTCGACGCTACGCGGCGAGCAATGGCTGAGTGCTTGCTGAGCTATTTGTTTACAGAAGATAAGGAGTTAAATCAAACTCTGAAGTGCCAAGTGAGAAACATGCGCGCATACATTTGGCATAGTGTGTCACAACTCATATATTCACATCTACAATACGATTAGGGCAACATTATTGAAGCATTGCTCGCAAAACGAATGATTCGAACTATTACAATCGCAAAAATGACTAAAAACCGAGTTTCAATTTTTGAACAAAAAATTTCTGTCAAAAACTAAACGCGTTCATATCAGCGTCTGCACACATGATAAAAAAATTACGCTTTTACACAATTCTTTAGTATCTATTTACAAATTGTTATTAAAGACAGTTAAATAGCACATAGAAATCAACATAAAAAGATGATAGCCCGTAGAACACGGGAGAGAGAAGGAAATTTTAAAACAGCAAGAAAAAGGGTCAACAAAATATGTAGGGAGAAGAAGCGGCAATATAAAAACAAAAAAACTGCTTAACATAGAAAACAAACTTTAACAAAACAACATTAGAAACGCGTACAAACACGGTAAACAACTAAGAAAAGGCTTTATAGTTCACACGAAACTATGTCAAAACAAGGCAGGTAAAATAATCAGCGACATAGTAGAGATCAAAGACACATAGAAATTACACCGAAGAGAGCATTCAAACGACACAAAGGGTGGATGATGTCGTGATTGATCTACCATTCATGGAAGAACTACAAGACACGATAAATAACATGCAAAATACTGGACTTTTCTAAATTGGGCACGAAAAATTAACCGCCCAACTACTCTCCCTACTAAAGAGAATATGGGAAGAAGAACGCATTATCTGCTCTATATACAAAAAAAAAACAGAACAAAATTAGCATGCCAAAATTACCGTGGAATATCGCTATTATGCACTGCATACAAAATCTTCACACATATATTAAGCAATAGGCTCCCCACATACGTGGAACAGATGTTAGGAAAATACCAGGCAAGTTTTAGAAAAGGGAGGTCCACGATAGATCAGATTTTTGTGGTAAAATAGATCTTACGAAATGCCTGAGAACATGACGTAGACGTGTTCAACATCTTTGTAGATTTCCGTCAAGCCTACGACTCCATCGACAGAACACAGCTATATAGAATATTACAGGAGCTGGATATACCTCAAAAACTTATCCGATTGATTAAGACAACAATGGAACATAGAGAAGCATGTGTCAGAGTCTAAGATCAGCTAACAGACACTTTCTCTGTCACTCAAGATCTAAAGCAAAGAGATGGGCTGTTACCTACTCTTTTTAACATAGCCCTAGAATATGTAATACGACAACTAAATATAGACGACAGAAATCTCCTCTGTAACAAGTCAGTATAGTTAGCGGCATACGCGAACGACATAAACATCATGAGCAGGACCAAGGGAGAAGCCGAAACAATGAACAGAGACCTGACAAAACGAAAACTATGCTGCAATCGAGAAGCCAAAACGAGAAATGGGAAATCACAGAAGATAATTTGGAGGAAGTAAAGACTTTTACGTACCTAGCACTCACGAACAACAATGACGAAGACGTCGAGATATAAAAACGCATCACGGCAGCCAACAAAGTATACTACGCGATGTTAGACATATTTCGATCAAAAGACATCAACCGCAGCACAAAACTGTGCATTTATAAAACAATAATAAAACCTGTCATAAGCTATGAATGTGAAACCTGGGTATATACAAAGAAACGGGCTAACATGATAGATATTTTCAAAAGAAAAATACTTAGGAAAATCGTGGGCCCACTACAAGAAAATGGGGTGTGGCGAATCCGACACTACAATGAGGTGTATGAATATCTAGAAGGTCCTAAACTTTCAACCTTCACAAAACTAATGAGGTTACAATGGGCACGCCATCTATCCAGAATAGATAATAGGAGATTGCCAAAGAAAACGATAAACTGCCCTATGCAAGGCATCCGAAGAAGAGGTGGAAAGATGACGTTATTGAAGATACCAAAAACATTATAAAAAGCAGTTGCTGGTAAAGAGACGCCGGGAACAGAGAGGGCTGGAGGCAGAAGATAAGGGAGGCCAAGGACCGATCTTGTCTGTAGAACCATGATAAAAAATATCTAATAATAATTACGGAAGCTATGAAACAATATATCAAATTGCAACCGAAAGGTACAAATCGAAATTAAAAAAAAAAGATCGACGATTCGAAAATTTTGAGAAAACCGTTTTCTCAACATATCATGATTAGTCGAGTGCCGTTAATGTGTGTAATTTCTTCATCTATTGTGATAAGTTGAAATCTGTTTCATTTTATTTTTTTTTTGTTTACTCTATTTTATCAAAATGCAATGATAAAAACAATGCTTATATTTGTTTTATATTAACAATAAAATTTGATATAAATAATTTAAAAAATATATATTAAGTTAATAACACTATCATAATCAATTTTAACACTCTTGTACCCAATGCGCGGGTGTAGAGTGTCGTAGTGTGTGACTTATGAGCGTACATAGATCGACACCGTACTTGACCTCTTCATCACTGAACCATCTCTTCACCACGCCACTTAGTAGCTGTACCGTTTTTGATTCGGCAGGATGCAGACTCTCAGCTTGGTTTTAATGTTCAACGCTGTCAGGAATGGGGCTGCTAGCGGGGGTTAAACTTGCGACCCACCCACTCGTAAGCCATTGCACTGCTGGGTGTTTTACTGTGGCGGAAGTCAATGTAATGGTCTGTAATATTCCTTGCATTGACACACCGAAGAAGATTTTTAATAGTTAAGCTATTATATTGTTTATTAAAATTGCTTTGTTTTTGGTGCATTTTAAAAAGATCAATGGTTAAAAGAGGTAGAATGTTGCAATTGCTGAAATACCGGCAGCTATTACACTATGGAACAGCAAATTTCTGAGCTAGATGGCATTAACAGCACTCAATTAATCATGATGTGCTAAAAAAAGCGTTTTTTTTTTTAAATTTAGAGCAATCGATTGTTTTTTTTTTTTTTTTTAATTTTTTTGCCCTTTTTTTGGGTGCAAACGCTTGAAAGTACTCACCCCATTTTGTATTTTCTTACTTGGACTCACAGCACTAGGTTTAATCTATTGACGTGGTTTGGTAAATTGGTGTCGCAGGCAACTTTGGGCAGATATTCTTTGCAAGTACGCCCATTATAATTTACGCAGTTATTACCGACTGTGCAAGAGATTTGATTATACAATTGTTTTTTATGTTCTTTGTCCTACAGTAGTAATAATTTGTCCTTGTTTATTTTTATTACAAAAAATACGTTTATATATTGTCACAATTGTTACTACAATTTGCAAAAAATATGAATTGTACAACAAAAAAACGAAACAGAACTGTCACTTTTACAATAATTACCATTTTGTTTGCTTAATGAATAATAAATATGTTCAAAATATGAAATCAGATTCAAATGACATTGCAGTCTAATTTAAACCCATAAATAATAATACTACATGATAATCATCTTCTGACACACTAACTTTCTATAAGTATAATACAGTTGATTGCATATTATGTACCTCAAATAATAATCACGGTTTATTCTAGTACTTATAACCACCGTCAGGGCTATATTGTTGGCCAGGGATTTGATTTGGTCGCGCTGGTGTGCTTGGATAGCCTTGAGTTGATTGGTTTGGTCTTGATGGTGGGGATGGGAAGCTTGGAGTTGGTTTGGGTCCACTTGGGTACCCTTGAGTTGGGCCGCTAGGGTATCCTTGAATGGGTCTACCTGGGCCACTTGGATATCCCTGAGAAGGTTGAGTTGGCCTGGCTGGTCCAGATGGATAGCCTTGAGTTGGTTGGCTAGGTCTACCTGAACCACTTGGATATCCCTGAAAAGGTTGAGTTGGTCTGGCTGGTCCAGATGGATAGCTTTGGGTTGGTTGACTGGGCCGAGCTGGCCCACTTGGATAACCTTGAGTTGGGCCTGTTGGAGGTTGGTAGGAAGGTTGTTGGTTGCTTGGGCGGCCTTGGTAAGCTGGATAGGTTGGGGTACCTTCAAACCTTACCTAAAATAGAAATAAAGTAAGAAATTTTTATTTTCTAGTGTCGAGATTACAGAAGACTAACTTGAGCATGAAATCCAGTCTTCCAATCAGCAGTGTATTTCACAATTTGGGTACGACCATCAGGAAGCTGAATACGGTACTCGCCAGTAGTAACATCTCCATCGCTAACAGCATTGTGAGAATAGTCATTGCCGTATTGATCATCCTTAACAGCATAGTTGAAGTCGAATGGCATACCAGGTTCATGATGATGATGATCCTCACCCTAAAAATACCAACAATTTAATTTCATCTCTTATATTATAACTATTCCTTATCATACAGGTGCATGTTGTCCAGTTTGAGATGAAGGTTGTCCAACATAGTTGGGTCCACTTGGTGGAGGTCCTTGTGGTGGTCCATATGTTGGCTTGAGCGGTTGTGGATTAAATGGTTTTGGTGGTTGAGGACTGGGCAAGGCTGGTCTTGGTGCTGGTGGTGCCGGAGCTCCATAAGTAGGTCTAAGTGCTGGTAGATTTGGTGGAGCACCATAAGTAGGAGTAGGTCTAGGAACAGACGGACTAGGTCTAAATGGTTGAGGAGATGAAGGTGGTTGAAAAGGTTGTGGAGGTTTGTTGTAGTTGTAGCCTTGTTGAGGAGGCAAGTAAGCGTTTTGTCCTGGAGCAACAGCTGCGTAGGTTGCTGCGAGGCAAGCTAAGGTAAGAAGGCAAATCTAGAACAAGAAAAAGCGTTTTGCTGAGTACGTTTTGTAGGCAATATACCAATCACAAAATGTTTTATTTTTTAAATTATTTACAAAGAAGAAATTGCATTATCTAATAAACAATAAGTAAATTGTTAATTTATTTACTAAAAAATCATCACTGATACTTCAATGTGCAATTTGTAGCAGTTTATCGATTAAATCAGATATGTCTTGATTAATAATTGTATAACTATTAACAACTTGTTACTATACTTCAATAAATACTTAACAAAACTTTAGATTGTTTTTGCCAGTTGAAGTTGATTTAAGAAAACTCAAACTAAAGGATAAAGGATGTCATTTATTCATCATAAATCAACACTAACCATTAAATAAATATTTTGTCTTATAATAGATTTTTATTTCTTTACAAAATATCTACAAATCAATAAATATAAAGATTAATAATTGCAATAATTACTTAGAAATTACAATCCTCTCAGATATTAAAATGTACTAGAAAAATTGTTGTCTAAATCAACCTAGTTGTAGAGTGAAAATTAACATGATATATTGTA
This sequence comes from Diploeciton nevermanni, assembly GCA_027575565.1. Lineage (NCBI taxonomy): Eukaryota > Metazoa > Arthropoda > Insecta > Coleoptera > Staphylinidae > Diploeciton > Diploeciton nevermanni. The sequence continues at coordinate 2,048,328 of JAODIE010000007.1, forward strand.
AAATAAGTGAACTATCGCAATCTGCATTTAATGTGTTCATGCAACACGAGCAAATCTTTTACACTTGATAAATGCTTAATTTCTAATGTAAAACTTGTTATTAAATCACACAGCAAGCGTAAGACATCACAGAGGTGCTTATACTGACGAGATTTGCGATTATCTTGTTCAAGATGGCGGGTATACAACAAAAAGTTAATTATTACTAGCCAAAGATATGTAGAGGCCCAATCGATGCAAACACTCCACAGCGTAACGCCTCTATCTATTCATCGATCATAAGTTATTGCTTGCATCGTAAACAACCTCCTCGATTTTCGATGTTTATTGCTGTATTATGGCATAAATAAATAGCCTTATATAAGCTGCAGAGAGGGATGTAAATTAATAAGCAAAGAAAAAAAGTTTTGTCTGATTAGTTACATCATGTACTGCATATGCATGAAAGCTTTTTTGCTTCATTTTGCCAGCAGAGAAATTACCGAAGATTTGTTCATACCACCACACAAAAGCCATGTCGTAATCTCAAAAGATAAGTTTTCATGCAGTAATAATGTCACTCATTCAACTTCCTTGTGCACTAATCAATGATGCAAATTGACTTGGAGGCAATTTAGGTTGCAAACAAGGAATTTCATAGTAACTCTATTCTTAAACAGTTAGGAATAGTTGAGAGCGTTATAAGATATGTAGTACTTAATTAAATTTAAATTGAATGTATTTTAAGCAAGTTTTCCTTATTACAGTGGCAATTAAATAAATGGACATTAAACCGATGATATGCGTGGATAATTGCGTACACCAGAGTGATTTGCGTAACGTACTTCCAAAAAAATTATAGACAAATATGGCACCAGTCGGTACTAAATTTATCAAAATGCGAATAAGCTCAATACGCTCTAAGATTTCATCACTTTCTGTGTGTGTTTAGTTCTTAACGATAGTAGATCTTTGTGACTAGTTTGTAGCATACGCCTTGATTGCTAGAGTTGAAAACTAGATGATAAAAATGCACGTGTTTAAGGCGTGGTAAAATCGTTTAAATCGCACATCCCGACTATGAGAAGTTGATATTTAAGCGATCTAATCGAGACACGTGTGAGGCCGATATAGTTCACGCAAATGCAGCGGTTAATGCAACAAATGCAGTCGAATCAAAAAATGTGCACGAAGATGATCGATTGCATTGAGTCATTCGTGTTTACATTACATTCATCTTTACTTCTACAATGAATGAACGTAACACAATAAAATCAATCTTTATAAGAATTTATAACAATTTAGAAATAGAATTTAAAGCATTAAAAAAAAAAACATAAATAATTGTACTACTTATTTATGTTTATTTAAGAACAAGCAATCACATCTGTCCTCTTCTGTTGATATCAACTTTCTGTAGTGAAGTGTGAACCCTATATTTCTAGAAAATATTTGATATCAACGAGTAATTTGTACTAATTAAATTGTAATTAAGTAGTAATTAAAAAGTATAACTTGAAAATTCAATCAAAATTAATATATTCCCGAATAATAATTAATTGCAATATTGAATTGAATCCATGTTTTATTGGGTATTTTAGAGATTTAGTTTCTTTTAAGTCACATCAGGAACAAGCAATTGCACAATTCTCTTCAGGATCCACTTGAGCGCACCTGTTTTCCACCAGTTTTTAAGTAACCAGATGGGTTTCTAATTGGACAAGCTTCCTAACAAGTACACGGGAACTTGTGAACGTTTCTCGCGTTCTCGTGTATCATTGTCTGCCTATATTCTGTATAAAAGTGGATCGACAATTGACGATAACACACGTTAATTAGATAATCCGCGCCGAATGGAATTTTCACTTTGCAGCAGTAGGACGGGAACGTGTTGACCGTGTGCATTACTTGCAACTGCCACGATTCAAAGCATGTACTTAATTAAACTCACTGAATTCCCAGAGAAAAAGTTCGAAAGAAGCAAAACAATGTTTAAGAAATGCTTATGTACTTTTTACTTGCAATAATAGATATATGCAAATTGTTGTAATTTATCTTTGTTTGCCTTTAATGACAAGGACGCTAATGCCAAGCCTTCAAAGTGCCATTAATATTCTACTAGGTTACTGACACAATGTGGAACAAGAACAGCTTTGTTTACATTTTTGCCATCGCCGGAAAGCAATAAAAATCGTGTGGAGAAAAACTACAGCTGAATGTTATCGCGCGCAGATACGGTGATATATGAAGCAGTAATTTACAATCAATTAAATCATTGCATTCAGAAATCTGCGCAATTCCCGCTGGCAGAATCTTTTCTCGCGCGCGCGCGCGCGCCATCATCATTGCCATCTTTGTGCATTGTCGCCGCTGCAATTGGCACATATAATCGGATGCTCATGTTCAGCTTGGATCTCAAGCGTGCCTCTGCACCCATGCCTAATTGATCATGACATTAAAGGTAAGCAGAAGAGTCCTTTGCATGCATTTCTTTGTTTGTTTGCGCAAATGTCGTAAAGCACGGTTAACAATGGCCTCAAACGAACTCAATTTAGCTGCATCAATGTGGCAATTCAATGCATCGATGTAAAAGGGCCGAAACAGATGTACTCTGCAGATGAACATGACTTGCAATGTGTAGGAAGTTCTGAGTCATGGTCATCGCTTATAATCCCCAGCGGTCAAGCACAGCTGTTACATAATTTGCAAGAATTTCTGTGGCAACATCAAGCAGAGAAATTAATACCAACCATGATGCAATTGACTTCCTTGCTGATTCACTGAAATTACATCAAACTCCCACAATATTTATTTAGCACCAGAGCAGCAAATAATCGTCTAATCACTAATCGTCCGTAATTTATTATCGCCGATGTAACAGCTAACGACGCATAATATTTCTAATATATCACCGTCCACAGAATCAAAAACTAATGTTCCTTGCTAAATATTTATAACTTTATAAACTTTCACTGCGCGCAGCGTAATAAATTATAATTTTATTTGAGAGTGCTTAAAATGGCACATATCAAACTAATCACTATCGTATGAACAAGAATGTAGACAAGAATAGTCTAGACAGCTATTTTAATATTATTTAACGTGTATTAACATCTAATTAAATTAAATAACTGCTATTGACCTGTGTTTTATATGTGAAATATTTGAGAGAATATGATTGAACCCATAATACTCCTGTGTAAAGTGAAGTAGTTAAAGTACGCGGAATGTATGTTGTTTTTAAATTCTCTAAATACCAACATCGCACAGCGACTCGCAGTTGAACGCTATAAAATGAAGGAATTTATGTTGGGTATTTTAGTGTATTGAATCGAAGTGCTGACATGTTGCCATACAGAGTGTCGACAGTTTTATTTCAATATAACAATCAGCATACGCAAATTAATAAGACACATGCCGTGTTGATAGTATTTTAATGACTTCAATCAATATGGAAAACGGTGATTTGCGGCGTGATATTATTGTAAAATATATGAAATTAAATTCACGCATTGGTATGGCGATTATGTTATTTTTATCAACATTTCATGGTTAAAAAACAACATGTCATACTTTCAAATAAGTTTGCTTATAAAGAATATGTTGCAGGATATTAATTGTCTAGTTGATTTTAATTTTTTACAAAAAGATCATTAATTAAACTTATAAAATTGACACTGTATCCATATTTTAACGATATATGTGTTGAAAAATCAATGGCTCAATTTCAAAAGTGTGATCTTTTATTATCAATTATGTTTTTAGTTGATGTTATAAGTGAATGAATTTAAAAAAGCTAGGTTTTTTCCAAACTAAATTATTGATTGTTTGAAGCATGATTGTGTTACATCCTTCCGTTGATTCACACTTGTCGATTTTGATATTGAGGACTGACTGTAAAGTCACAGCATTTCAGAAGCAACCTTAACCTATGTACAGCATAACAACAGCATTTTGCATAAAACTGCAAGACAATAAAGCTATGAATACCAAATTGATCACGATCTTACTTCTTGCATACTTGTCGTCTTTATTTGGCTCGCCACAAACATCAATAATATTTACATATAAATTCATAGTTTTCTAATTAATTACACGCCTGACACTTGTAAATAAATAATTGAGTTGCCAAGAGAACTTGATACTTATCAGAATTTCAAAAGCTTAGGTAAGTAAGCAAAAGCGTGCGATGTCGCCGAGATGAATAAACGTTATATAATTTCGAATAATGTACATTCTGGCGACTAATCAACGGAATAGCTTTATTCGCAGAAAGAATAGCAATCGACGCATATATCGGCTGGTGTGGATTATGCAAAGGTGATAGAAAATCAGGAAATTTATTGCGACGGAAGCACCAAAAGCGAAAAGTGCAACATGTCAAAAAGTACGCGCCATTTTCAGGAATAAATGTCAGGAGGAAGTGGAAAAATATCTTAAATCTACAAGTTGAATATGATCTAAGTAAACGTAAATTACCTTAGTTGGTAAAGTGTTAATAATACATCTGCACTGATGTTAAGAGGTTTGATTTCGCAATGTAATCATGAGTGAACCAATCACTTATCGCGTGTAAGTCTTCGAAGAGCATAATAAAATTGCAAAGCTCCCAAGTGGAAATTTAGATTTCGATAAGTTGCGGCTAATTAATCAAGAAAGAGTGGCACTCTTCTTCTATTCTACTAAGAGTTAAATGTAAGCCAAGTGGAAAATATATCGTTGTATGGTGCCACAGAGATTACTCTTGTATGTCAAGTTTAATTAATGCAATTACATTTGCATTAGGTATATAATTGCGAGTGTTGTAATTTTGGTTCTATTGAAAAAGTAAAGTAGGTAAAGAGGTAAAGAAGAAAATAGAAAAGCATTAATTCTAATTAGAAAATGAGTTGGTAATTACTTATGTTAACTATTTGATAAGTAATGTATGTGAATTTTCAATAAAGTTATAATTTACTACCAAAAATACTACGAAGTTGTTATGTGAGAATATGATTTTTGTGTACTTACTAGAAGATCCAACAAATATTAAATTATTTCTTTTGTAGAAATATTATAAATTTTACTAGTTCTTCTATTAAACAAGCAAATAAATAAACAATTTATTTTTCGACGTATTGTGTCAAAATTAAGCAACTTTCAAAAAGTTTCATTGAGTTGACGACAAAAGCGACAGTACCAATTGCATGTCAACAATAATTACGTGCAATAACTGTCTAACAATTTAAATTTTCTTTTTCTTTTTTAAAAGTTTTTTTTGGGGAGATTTTAGAAGGCAAACTGCATATAAACATGCATATTTCAGCTCGATAGGTTTTGTAGTTTTTGAGTTTATTTCTGACAGAGTTTCCGTTTTAAATATAGAAGATTACGTTTCAAGAAAACATTTCATTGTGTGTGATTTTTTCGCACTTTAAACAAAAGCAAAATGATGCAATGTAAAAAATGCATAACTACTCATCTTGTAACAACCACAAAAACCGATTGCTACAGAAAAACACCGTTCATCTTGTTCCAAGACCAAGCGTTATTGATTCTAGTCTATAGTTGTAAACAAAGCCATTCCAGAGCTCATAGTTACTCCAGCAGTGAATATTTAATCCACAGTGCATTCAATGTACTTGCGGTATTACGTAGGAGGCACTATTATTCATTAAATCTTCTTTCTTCGACACACCGACTGCGAAATCACCGCATAAAAAGGCGAAACAATGCGAACGAAAGGGATTGCATCCGATGCTGATCCTTCGTGGATCTGCGCGTTTATTGAAATCTCTATTTCCCAACTAAGCTCTCAAACAATAGAGAAATAAATAGAAACTTGAAAAACACAAGATGGCGGTCACATTTCCACGATTAAAAAAAAAAACGAAAAAAATAACAACTCTTGCTAACGTTATTAGTGAGTACTTAATGTAGTTAAACACATTCGGCCAAAATGACCTAGAAACACAATGTCTAATTAAACCATCATAATGTTTGTCGAAGAGGTAGTTACACGAGCTGTCATGTTTAGACACATTGAGTCAGAGATATATTAAAGATAAACTACCTGGAATGTGCCGGACAGCATGGCGCTTATTTGTGGTGTTTAAGGTCTGGCACCTTGGCTTGGATAGTTACGTGGCTTAAGCTTTCCTAGTAACAATGTGCTTCTAATAGTCTAATAGGCAGTTAATGTGAATATAAATTCCGCAGATAATCGAACAAATCAGTGAGATGGTCGAAGGTGCCTGCAGTTCTCTTCGTGGACGGAGGAAAGATTGCATAAGCGATGTAGGTGTAACGATAAGGTATGCGCGTTATGAATACGTCCGCTGTTGTAAAGCACAAGAAGCTAATTGAGATGAAGAGAATGATTGAGTTTACTTCGTCCGGTTATGTTTGGTTTATGTAAGAACGTGGTGGAAATATTTTATGCAGCAAATTTGTTTATTTTTCGTTTATCAGGTTAATTTATTATTTATTAATTATTGAAATAAAGAGAAAAATATGTCGTTAACGAAATAAAACTATTTCAATACAAATTATTTTTTTATTCATATATTGTTCATATAATGCTGTCATTTCAGTTTGACTTGTAATTCAAATAATTTCGATGACTATTCGTCTGATTATATTTAATTTGTGAAATAATTTGAATGCAGGCAACTTGTTTTGTTGTTTATTTGGTAATTTAACATCTACAATTTTAAACTGCTTTTAGTCTTAAATAAAGTTATCTTTTTTGTTAATAAATTTTTCACGTTGAATTTTGATTTTTTATAGTCTTTTTCTGGTTTCATTTAGTAAGTGAAAATATATGAACAAACCTATAATTCGTATGTTCAATTAATTCGGACATCACATGTGTAAGAATTATACTTTGTGAGTGAATTTTAAAACAAATAACTTACCATCTTTATTACGTAGTGTAGCGTAAGATAAATAAATATTTGTTCCTCTAATTTTAAACTATTTTTGATTCAAATTAAATTATTTTCTCCAAAAAATAAGTTTTCCTTGGTTTCTTTTTGTTTTCTAATAATAAGACCTATAGTTTCTAATAAAAATATAAAATTCTTACCTTAATTGCCATTCTTGCTGAATAAACTGAATTTATATCAAATAAACACACGGTTTAAAATCAAACCGAACGTGTAGGTATCTCGCCAGCGCAAATACGAAGTAATCCGAATTTGAACACCACCCGAATGCGAAAGAATGATTGTGATTGTCTATCATTGCGCTTTATATGCTCCGCCAAACCGAAAAGCACGCTCATCAGTGGGAACGCCGCCGCTCGCCAATTGGGAGGGAAGAATTTGAAGCGGCGTGAATGAAGAATCAGAAGAGCGGCCCGCGTGTTAGCAGGCTAACGTCAACCAGAGAGGATATAACTCAGAGAAGATACTTAGTTGAAACTTTGACTCAACCTGTTCAAATACAAGTATTACTTAAAATTAACCAAACAGGAAGGAATAGATTCAATACGCAACGAAGAATATAATTTCATGAATAAAACACAGTAATTTTGCACCTAGTGAGTGTATAATGTTGCAAGTGTTTAAATTTAACAAGTATCAGTTATTATTCTCAGGTGTTCTATGATATCAGTTATAGTAATAAGTCATTATAGCCATGAGAGTATCATTACTTCCACCAAGTACAAAATTGTGTTAGCTTCATTAAAACAGAAAAATATCAAATAAATTTAAAAAAAAAAAACAGTTTTTATTTAAATGCGATGAATAGAATAAGAGCTTGTCGCGAGATTTAATCAGACTTAAATTTTTAAATTAGTTCATTATTTTAACGCGTTTAATTATAAGCTTCCTTAAAGTTTTTTTAATATTTGTTGGTTTTTTAGTAATTGCCAGACCAAAATCAAAAATTAAAGCAACGAAAGTTAACTCGCTTTCGTATTTTCATCAAATCCTCTCGTTTGATACCTATATTTCAGAAAAGCATAACTTGATTCGTTAACTTTAAAAAACCGCCACATTAGATTTTAAAAAATGTCACTTTATTTTATAAATCACTCTTAGAAAGTTTATCCATTAAAAGCTTTTATTTGATGCCTATATTGTAGAATTGTGTGAAAATTAATTAATCTGTTATCTTAGAAATTTTGCCATAATGAATTTTTAAGAATAGTTAAGCATGCATCTAAACTAAAGATGTATACACAATTTCCGCTCAATCAATTAAAGATATCTGCATCAAAATTAACTTGCAATGCAAATTTACAACATTGCAAATTATATAAAACTTAATAATAAGATAATTCGCTATGTTTTGAACACAAAATAGATTTAATATAGAATCACAATTTAGATACCATTTTCAGAAAACAGAATATTTTTTAGTCGCTTGTTGACAAAGTAATTTAGTTTTAAACAATTTTATTTTGTTTCCTTTATATAGATAGCCATTGAACTGTAGATAAAGTACATTTTCAAAATTTATCATACTTATATTTAAATTTTAATCTTTAAATATGCAATAATCATAAGTGGCACCAACTTTATATTTAGATATTGCATATATTTCAATTCTATTATTCTTAACTTAAACACTATATAAATTTCATTATTAAAAATGTTTAATACCATTCTGTATATAAACTTTATTCTTCATTTTTTTACATCAAATTATAATATATTTTAATAATTCGTATGCTAAAGTGTTTTCAAATATTTAATAGTAATTAAACTTTTTTGACATTTTTTTGAAGGAAATAAAAACTAAAAGTGATTGTTATACTTTTCCTTTCAATCCATTCTACAAACAATTAACCTAACCCTCCAGCACATATCAGTCTCAAGCTAATTAAGCAATAAATCAATTGCAACAAAACAGTCGTTGACACGCTATTTGCGTCTTTAGCCGGCCAAGAGAGTGCACAATTAAAGTGCACATTACGTGCATTACCAAATGCGCACAACCTGCGATTTAACCGGTACGGTGGTTACGCTGGTTGCTCACTTTGCCCAAGCCGGTAGCTGTCTGCCTACAGGTACCATCTGATTTTCCGCATGATCGTGAGTAATGCGAATGACCATTCATCAATTGTCGACAAGTCTTTAAATTCTTTAATGAGGCGTGTAAATGCGCAACCTGCCGCGTATGTTTGCACGTGCGGCCCGTCGCGTGCGAGGTGTCAATGCTTGGCGCACACGTCGTTAAAACATTTATTGTCGATTATTAAACATGATTTCCAACAATTGCATGCGTATGTCACACATACGCAAGCTAAATTTACTAGAAAGATGATTAATATATGAAAATATGCCATTAAAAATGAATTATTTAATTTCATTTAAAAACGCAACAAATATTGGTAGAGAAAAAATTATTCATTTATTTTTAAATATAAATAAGAACGATTTTAGCTTATGACGCCAATACGAGTAAACTAATTAATACAATGTCTCCTCGGTCAAGTTCACAATTACAATTTTAACGTAATAATCTTAAATATATATATATATATATATATATGAAAATTGCATCAAATAATTTGCTTTTAACTTCATATGAGTGATTCTAAAAATATTTTAATTAACTAAATGATTTTTCAATCTTTAAGAAATGCTGCATCAAATTTGTTTTATAGCGTTACAAGTCGATTGTTCCAAAGTTAAAATTATTTATTTCTTTTCATCTTATTATAAAGGTAAAAACTATAATAAATGCTAATTTAATTTAAGACATGCTGTTTTCTGCCTCAATTTAAGCGTGCTTAAAAAGTAAAAAATAATAATTTAATACTTTTACACATATACCATACATCAGTATCATATAGAAAATACTGAAGAAAACTA
>JAODIE010000007.1:2058212-2069923 GCA_027575565.1 Diploeciton nevermanni
AAATATCTAAAAAAAACTGTTTGAAAATTGACTTGAAAATCGGATATGTTTGGAGTAGTTAGACAACCTTAACTGTCAGTTTTTTTTTCATAAGCATTCTAGAGAATCAATTGTATATATGTTTTTCTTCCGCTTGTTTTTAAATACATTATTACAGAATTTTAAATAATGATTATTCCAACTTAATTGATAAGTTATGATCAATTGATAGTAACATCTATGAATGAAAACAACTTGCCAATCAATAAAAATCAGAAAAACAAAACATTAACTAATCAATCTGTTAAAAATTAATAAGACAGTAACCGTTGTTATTTTACACTACATTTAAATTTTGATCAAATCAAAATCATAATAACCTATCACGAATTACAGACACATTTATATTGACTAATGCAATATTTCAATATGTCATATTAAAATTGTTAACATTAAAGATCTTAAATAGTTAAGACGTTGAATAGTCCGAATAGTAGTAAATGTTAATACTCATAATAAATAATAAATCATGATTTAATTATTTATTAGCGCGTACTGTGCAAAGATTCGTCTCCTTCCTGCGCGCGCAGTGCATTGATTGATGACCGCAATGACTTGCAAACTTTATGGAAGCGCGATATCAATTAGACATCTATCATCATTATGTCATCATTTTCGTTTAATTTTGCCATTAAAATATTGACAATGTTCATAAACATTGAACATTTAACCAATAAGATTGTTTGTAGTTTTGTTAATATATAATATATATGATTATTATGTATCAAAGTGTTTTGAAGATAAAAAGTCTTGAATTTGAGAAAAATGGCGTTCCTTGTAAAAGTTGACATTTTTTATTACATATTGAAACACTTAAACACAATATGCCGTTTGTCATTTTGCTACTGTGTTTATTCTAAAAAAATATATTTTTTTTATATATTAACATGAATAAAAATTTATAATTCTTTAACCCTTTACACTTAATAACATAACTCTCAAAATACCTTGACATAAGTATAACCAACAACTTTCTCAGCATCAAATACAAACAATATAAACTAACGAACACTATAAAAATTAGATATACCAAAATATAACGACTTAATATTAATTAAGTAAAAAGTTTTTGCTTTGTTGCTTCAGATTATACTGATGAAGGAAGCAAACCAAAAACGTTTTACAAATCACTAATAAGTAAGTGTTAAAGTTTTATTTACATAATTATACAATATATTATATATTGTTTAAATATAGGATAAAGTTGGTCAAGTCGTACCTCTTAAATAAAAACTTGCATAATAGGTATTTAACAAATATGTAAAAATTGGTTTTGTTAATCGATTCTAGAGTACATAGTGTTTCTATTTATGAAAATAATTCTGAAAAATTCTTGTGTTGTTATATAAATTAATCAAAAATTAAAAAAAATATCTTCTAAATGATGCAACCTATAGCATATGTGGTACCTACATAAAAATACAATTATTAGGTTTTTGTTTTAAATAAGTTTATTAAGAATAGCCATTGTATTTAGACTTACAATTTAAAAACAAGAAAAATATTTAATACTGAATTAATTATTATTAAGTACAACCCTCACAAACATATTTCTTTGCATCCTGTTTTACATTTGAATTGAATTTTCTTTTCCATTGTCTGCAGAGAGCTAACAAAACCAATCGCCGATCTCTATAGTTGTATTGCCTTTAATATTTTTAATCTTTAATGTGGACTTTTTTATGGCCGTTGCATATTTCTTGATTGCATTTTTTTTTATTCACATTTGTCGTTGTTTTAATCACTGGAGTTACTGGAGTTGATGGGTTTTCTTTTCTTATATTTGAAATCGGGAAAATTTTGTTTAGCTGTTGTTTTAAATGGTTTGAAGTTGAAGAACTTATGGTTTGATCCAAATCTTTAAAATTCATTATTACTCGCAACTTGATAAGCATTTGTGCGCAAAGGCTCTTCGGGAATTAAACCGCAAAAATCTTTATTTTGAAATTAATATCTATTGCATAGCCAAACATCGGTAGGTTTAAAGCCATTTAAAGCTATATTCATACAAATAGATTTTGAGTAAGCCTACTGTAATAAATTATAAAGTAATAATAATAAATAATCTGACATAAATGTATCTGGTAAGCGCCTAACACAAGTACGACTAAGAACACCAGACCAGTCGTAAATAAAATAAATATAACTTTGCACTAACTGAATTAATTGCATTTCGGTTTGGCTTAAATATTCCTATTATAGTTACAAAACCTATAGTATCAAGTAAAAAACTTCAATAATAATTAGTACAAGATTATTACATCAACAGGAAAATCTACAAATACAAATAAAATTAGATGAATTATAGCATCGAGGTCTGTTTCATCTTACTAAAATTTACATTTTTAATATTTATATCAAATCAATGCTCATTATTGTAATCTAAATTAGTCATCATTGCAAAATCCGCGCTTAAACTTACAACATGACTATGAATATTAGTAGATATTAAGTTTTAGAATATACTATTGTAATTTTGGCATCATCAAACTACTTTTCTTTAATTTACTAATTTCTACATATTTTAAAGTCACCCAAATAAATTCTTCATGCGATAGTGATAAAAACAAATTTCTTCAATTTTTCTGAATTAGTTTATTGTATATTTTTCTCTATAATTCTGTGAAACAGCAAATTTCTTATCGAGGTAACATTAACGACACTCAACTAATCTTGATGTGCTGACAAAAAAAATTTCTCAAAATTTTCGAATTATTGATTGTCTCATAACATGCGTAATTATTATTATTATATCAATTAACTGTCTTTAATAACAATTTGTGAATAAATATTGAAAATATTTGTGAAAACGTAATTTGGTTATCTTAAATGGTTTTAAATTTATAAAAAATTAATGTGAATTTCAAGCAAATAGACATTTGAAAGGAAAGTATGTTTAATCGATTATGTATGAGTTGCCCAATATACTAGTACACACTAGTATTGTAATTTTCCTGGCGCATTTTGTTTTTGTGGTGGCAACAGTTCTAAATAATCGACTCTCGCTGCATTCTAAATGTATAAAATATTTACAGGCAAAATAAATATTGATATCATTTAGTACTATTTCAATACAGTAAGCCATCATTACTTCCATACTTGCATAAGCTTATTGATTTCAAGATTCAAGGAAAATGCTTGCATGCAAAGTGCGAGACAGAATAATGTGAACAAAGTTTACGTCCTCACGTACAACGTGTGGAAATTTCTTATGCTTGTTAGCACCAACTAAGAATATGCAGACACATGTAATTTTGGCATGAAGTATGTCATTGAACTTGGCGATGAATTTGATTTATAGTTGAAGGTACATTCCACAACAAATATTTGCAAAGCACATGAAGAAAAAAAATTATCTGAAATAAAAACCTAAAACTTTGTTTAGTTTTAATTCAAGTTTAATTCGGGGTATCGTTGAGTGTAGTTACAAAGTATTTAGTATTCATTATGTAGATGAAACTAAACTATAATACTTACTAATATTCAGTTAATAAAACGTTTTTGGCATATTGTCTTCTTCAGTAGATGAAACTAAAATTTCATCAACATAATTAAGCTTAATTATAATGAAACCAAATATAACTATTCTACAGGTGTAATAATATATATTTTTGAAATTAGAAAAAGATCTTAAATAAAATAGAAAAATATTATTTTATTGATAGCCAAGAAATGCAATAAATTAACTAACAACTTTCATTTAATTTTTAGGTGTTTAAACCATAATGAGATTTAATTGTTTATTGCAATAAATTACAACAAAACCAAAGCATTCATTCACTTGCTTAATAATGCAAACAATGGTGCTGTATACGCGTTCTTGAGTAATAATTTAATTACTCAATTAAACCGCGTGAATATTAATAGCTCATCGTGTACATCATGGATGTTTCAAACAAAAACGAAAATAATTTCATCTTTACTCAATCATACTCGCACGCATTAAACAAGCTAAAATTTCACGCAAACACACAACTACTCAGATGAAATTCTCATTAAAATTAAATAAATTACTAGAAATTACTAGAAATCAATCCAAACAATGCTGCTAAAAGTAAATTACTCCACAAAGAAATTAGAAGTCTTCAAAGCTTAACTTAATTTGCACAACGCAAACTCACCATAAAAAAAATAAAATAAACATTTCATTATTTACATAATATATGATTCAATAAAATTACTTGCTTTCATAATTATTACCACACACAAATGTCAATGTTATATGTCTCGTCTAGTTGAATAAACGACAGTCGAGAATGCAATAACAAATCTAAGATGTCGACTTGTTTACTTGTCAAGTCGTCAAAGAGCGTAAACTGAATGAAAAATCACTTATTGTAATAATCTTTTGATTCAATATACGATTGAACATTCGATTCACTTTTATTCAAAATATGTATTGATTGGCAACAATTATTACAGCTGCATTCAATTCTCTCGGTTTCTGTTATGAGGCAGCAAGAAAAGTAAAAGTAAAAGTGAATCTCGTTTCAATGTTTACGAGATCGTCGCACTCGCATAACTCGGTCTTCTAGCGACTATTTGCTCATCGACTATGCAGTTTAGCTACCAGTTGGAAACTACATTCCTATTCAAAACTTTGAATAAAAACATCCGCAGAGAGATTTTACTATTATGTCAGATTATAGTCAGTGGTCTTTAACTATGTAGATAATGAAAACGAACCAGACAAAATATACTATGTATCTATTTCATTCAATTTCTTGAATTTTCTATTAAATCTCTACAATTTATTCAATAAAGTTTAAATTGTGCGTATATGTGCAGAAATGAAGAAACTTTTCATAATAGTCAAAGCAATTAATTTGAATAAGTCGTATTGTGTCTAGCAGCAACCAACAGTTTGCAATCATGCACCAGAAATAACTATATCAAATAGGAAAACAATTGAATGTACATCAAGTATACCTATAACAGGGCTAGTGCTGTCATTTCAGTTCATTCGGAATAGTTTGATAGAGTTAATGTCAGTCACGACAATACCAATAGCATAGACCAAAATTAAGTGCAATAAGGTTGAAACAAATTTATTTTTGTGAAATGTTTTTCGTCATAAACGTTCCGCAGAATAAACTTCACATAAACATGCAAATGTCTGATTGATATATTCAGAAATTTTGAAGTGCTCCTAGTTTAAATGTGTCAAGTTTTTTTTGTAAATACACGTAAATTTTAGACAAAATAATTTATTTTTCAGAGCATCGTTGAGTGAAGTTACAAAGTGTTTAATATTTATTATGTTGAAAAAAACTATAAATATTGAACATATGAGTGGTGCAATTGTATGACAGTTTTTTGAATATTAACTCTATTTTTGTAAAACAAAACAGCGATTTGAATTTCTTATTTATTTTTTGCTCTTATTATATCAACATTAATTTTTGTCATATCATGTTATCCAACTCGTCAAAATTATAATTGTGTTTACCAATTATGTTTTGTTCAATTTCTAATTAATGGCAAATAGTGCAATTGATTGCGTCATTGAAAATTGAAAACTATAAGTACCACAAACTCATTAATTCTAGTTCTCCGACAGGGTAAAAAACTTTTCTTTGCATGCATCAAATATTCCGAACATTACGGTAACATCGTAATGAGACTCATCTTCATCTTCCAATTTATCTGGAATTTCATTACATGGAGTTTCAATTCGAGCGTGGCTCCACTTTGATGGTATTAATTTTTTGGAATTTTATTGTTTGTTAATTACCGTCTGCGACCTATTGCAGCGCATTAGCAATCACGAGTATTTTTTGTATGTGTGCGCAGAATATGAGAACATACGTTAGGCAAAAATGAGACTAAATATAAATCGTTGTCTAACCTGAATTAGAATCTCAGACACTTAGAGAATTCTTTTTACTTTAACATAAATTAACTCTTACATCTATCTGAGAAAATCAAACAATAAAAATACTCGTCAGTAAAATAATTTGCTAATTATATAAGGTACCATTGATAATTTCATTATTGATATTCTGTCAAATAATTCTTCTTTGGGCATCACTTAGAAACAACTCAAATATTGATAAAGATCAAATTTTAAAGACAAGAAGAGAACTCAAAAGCAATACATTATCTTGTTATAATGAATTAAGATTAATGTTTACGCGGGAGACGCGGTTAGCTCTTCCAATAATTATCGACCGGTCGTGGCCGCCTCAACTAAGAGGATTTAAGATTTGACGAGACAGAGGTAAACACGCACAGCTACGAGGTTGAGTGATAATTTAATGGTAAAGCGAGACGGGCTTACTTACTTGGTATTTATTGTACACTTAAAACTGAGAAGATTGTGCTTATATAGGGCTAAAATAGAAGTACGTGCCCAATCAAAATCCACTATGTGGTCATGGTACAACATTCTATATTTTGTGAAAGAACATTATATTACAGGGACTGCAAAATAACCCAGTAAGACATAAGAAAACTACTCATAAAAAACTCTAAATTTATATACAATTTATGGTGCCACGTTTTCTTCTTTTCCTTCTTTACATGTTTGCAATAAATAATATCTTGTTACTTTGTTCATCTTGTCCAATGCAAGATAAATAAATCAAGAACATAGTCATGAAAGAAGATCTCGTGTTAAAAACAATACCAAGTCAGTTATAGAATTAAATAAGAATTAAGGTGATATCTTCTAAATTTTCAAACCAATAGTTAAAGAGCTGAAATAAAAAAAATTGTTGTCGCAGTTGCTTACTGCGAATTTCTACAAAATACAAATTTGTTGCTTCTTGCAGAATTAAACTTTACTGCTGCCATTAAAGGTATTTGTCTGACAGGGAATCTGATGACTTACAGACAGACAAAAATATTCTTTAGAAACAACTTGATTTTTAATTAATTTGCATAAGTGATTAACAGTTTTATACTGCACTATAATTAAACTGATTAAATTGTGGTACAAAATCACTTATGCAATTAATTAAAAACTAAGTAATGTAAAGTTGTCCGCAAAACATATTTTAATCAGTATTTTTCTATATATTTACAATAATTATATATAATAAATTCAACTAATTGTACAAATTAAGAAAATAAGTTTGTAAAGTTTATCTCGAATTATGTCAAACACTAGGCCAATTCCTTTGCCGCTGAACCATGCTAAATAATGTTCTAGAATCCACTATGATTACGAGACATTAAAGCGTGTCGAAGAAGTAACGAGCACTGCACATCTTTGAATGTTTCCGAGTGTTTCATGGATGCTCGGTTTACGTGCGGCGCGGATTCTTGTGCGACAATGGTGCGCCCAGCATGAGATGGTTTACTTTGTTTCTTCGGTTTCTGCAGCGCCGGTATTAGATATCGCCCTTGATATTTGAAAAGATTCGCTTTCTTGCATTAGTTGAGTAATATGCTAGATGCAATACTTCTTCGGTTGCTATCGCTAAGAAGACAAGTGCAGAGCGATAGAGAATTCTTCGTGGTTCTCTAGTTTGAAGTATCTAACAGGATAGAGAGGTATGAGTGAAGATATTGCTGTTCAATGAGACATAATTTGCAGGCCTTCAGGTCTTCAAATTGAAATTTGCAAACTGCGGCGAAGAAATGGAAAACAAATGCTAGATTAGCAGCAGCTGGATGGATAAAGTTAAGAAGAACGGTTTTGTAATTTAATGCTGCTTACTAAGGCGGAGATGTATGATATTTGTTTTAATACTATCTTTAAATGAGTTTCAAGATTATTACATAAATGCAAGCTATTAAATATAGATGATGATTTTATCGAATGGAAACAATTACATATATATTTCTCTTGAAATAAATACATGTACTACTACCAAATTATTTTTTATTGGATTTGCTCTTTTTAAATCTAATTTTAAAGTCACATTCTAAAATCTAATTTTATGAAGTAGTCGTAAAATCAATGATTTCTCTATCGATTAAGGTATTTAAGCAATTTACATACGAATCCTACTTTAACCGTCAAATTGTTAGTTGTTACATACTATTCTTGCAGCCATAATTTACACCTTCAGAAATCTCTTTATAGAAATCTGCTTATATCAATTTCATAACGATGAT
The DNA here is from genome assembly GCA_027575565.1 of Diploeciton nevermanni. NCBI lineage: Eukaryota > Metazoa > Arthropoda > Insecta > Coleoptera > Staphylinidae > Diploeciton > Diploeciton nevermanni. Next base: position 2,066,316 of record JAODIE010000007.1, read on the forward strand.
TTCGGAATCGGATTTCTACAACATCAACTCAATTTATTAGCAACTTCTTGTATCTTCAATTCTACTTATTCTCATGTCAAGTAGGAACCAACTGTAATTTACATATCCGGATTCCAAAATAAATAATAATGTAAAGTGCACAATATTGCTCAATCAACAATCGCGACTTATTACATCCTACAAATTATCGAAATTTTAAGCCACCCAAGATTGTTATTAATGCCATCTCATCAATATAATTATAATCACTTTCTTTTCGCGCTGTTTGTTGGTTGGCATCTCGTACACACAATACCAGTCTAAACAAAATATATTAATTACCTTCGTGGATAGTTTATCTAATCGGATGTAAGTTAATATGCTTTTTCTCTTTGTTGGTATAACTCCAAAGAAAAGTGTGTTTGTTGTGTTGTTATTGTTTTGTGATGTATATTATTCAATTTAAAAATAAAATTTCAATTTTGTCACGTATCATTAATTTAATTACTTTTCTGCTAGACTTTAACTGCTGAGCTGATAAAACTATAACAATGGTTGCTAAATCTCTTTCTCGAACTCTTGAAATTATTTAATTTGACGAGTTGATGCGTTTCTTAATAATATATTAATTTATCTCTATTGGTAAATGCTATTAAAGTATTACTGGTTGGTGAGTTTTACTGTTACGAAGCGTAAGACCTAAACGTTGTATAGTATGTTGTAAACAAGGAATTCTTATGAGAACGAAAAAATGCGATACATTATACTAAGTAATACCAACACGGATTGCATCAATTCTTTTTATTGCATGCGCTCACATGAAGGTAGTTACAACTTAAAATCTGCATTATAATCTACTCAAATCAGAGTATAAATAAGTTTTTATGGTTAATTAATGTATATTATTTACCGAGTTTCATTAATTGTGAGTAAAAAGTGAAGCAATAAAACCCACACGGTTTAATAAAAATATATTGTAATTACAATAATATGTAGAAAATATAATAAGTATGAAATTGAATATTCTCTTTAATTGAAACAAGTAGCGATTTGTTGCCTTATACTATAGTTTACATTAATTAATGTAAAATATGGCACAAAACAAACAAATATGGAAAATGCTGTTTTTAAGTATAATACCTGGAAATATATTAAATAGAATTATAATGGTTTGTTTTCTGTTAGAATTTATTTAGTAGCTAAATAATCTAAATCTAAAAAAATTATGATAGTTTATGCAGCCGTTGGTTTTGGCTTATTGATCTTATTGGTAATCGTATCATGTCAAAATAGAGATTTAATAGAAAACTTATTTTTCTACCACTGCAATATGTATTTAAACAAAATGATTGCGGCATTTTTACTGTTCTAATAGAGATAATTTAAGAATTTTTGAGAAATATACAACACAAATTATTTCTGCATATGAATTAATCTTTGTTTTTTTATTATCCACATAGTCCAAGAATGCCCAAGCGTATTATTTGCCAATAATCAAATTAAATGTTATTTGGGTGCAATTTAGGTGCAATTGTTCTCTACATTTATATTGATTATGTTTTAACATTGACATAAAATTTACCGCATACTTGTTAGCTGTCTACTTCAATCAACTTTCAACACTGATGCACGCAAAACACACGCAATTCTATCTAATTGAACATGAAATTAAAACTAAATTTGATCACGATACCATCAGAGATATGCCACCGCTCGATAATTGCAAATTGATTGAAACGTCGACCGTGATATTTTAATTTCGTGTAATGCGCTTGCTTTTAATTCCGACTGAGTATTAATAAACAAATACTACGCACGGTGTGAGGTAATGAATTCTCTTACATTGACATCATGTTTCATCTAGATATATACATGCATACTTTCATTACCAGCGGATGCTCAAAATGATTATGCTGCTAGTTGTTAGCAAAAAGCAGCCTTGAGTCGTGGCAGCGAATGCTGAATAAAGACTGAATCGAAATTTTTGATGGGTAAATGATTAAGCCATGAAGAAGTTGTGTTGATGGATTAGGTCCAAGTTCAATCCAATTATTTAACATAAAAAGTAATGATGATTAAATATGCTTCAAAGCATTTGGATAAATCACGTTTCTGCACATGTTTGAAACAACTGAAGTAATTGAAATACCAAAATATGATTAATTAAAACTAATAACTATAAGGTAATTATTGAATTATAGAAATTACCAAATATAATAAATATAAAAACAATATTTTGGCTGATGCCACGGTCACAAAACAAACAGTCCAAAGTCAAGAAAATATTCATTATGTGGATTAAATTTTACTATATTTACACGATAAAGTGTTTTCGGCTTGTTGTCTTCGCAAGCATAATATTTGTTTAAGATTTTCTGTTTTATGTAGTTTGTGGATTGATGGAGTATGGACACTCCACGATACTCTGATTAGAAAATATTTAAGTATATCATCATTTAAAATACATACTAATAAGAGCTTTTGCTGATGTTTTGACGACATCGACAGAAAGTCTTACTGCTTCTCTAGACGAATAAAAGGTAAATTAAATTGAAGACATGACAAAGTCATCTTGCTAGGTTAAGCCTAAGTTTAATCAAATTATCTAGACATAACATGATAGAATCAGCTATGTAAAACAAAAAATAACAATGACTAAATTTGTTTAATCTTCAAATTTGATTCGATTTAAATTTGTGCTTTCGAACTTTTAATGCAACGTTTAAATAAATCACGTTTCTTTACAAGTTTAGAACACTAAATAAATACATGTTCACATTTCAAAAACCATCAAGGTTCTTCAGATGTATTGCTCGCATTGTTGATTGAAATGCGTTGCACGCACGGTACAGAGTTAAAACTGTGACAAATCAAGATGCATATTAAACCACCTAATAAATTAAAATTATAGGGCGCCGCCATGATGGCATCTTCCAGCGATTTATTTCTTAATCTTGAAACGTGCCGCCATTGGTGTGCCAACAAATTTGCAAATTTATACGCCATTCACGCAAAGAAGCGTCTCATAGTGGCAAAAGTCAATGATGCTATTGAAATGCGGAGGCGTCGGATGACAAATCAATGTTTTTTTTTTCAGAGTGGCACATTTATAAATATCACACTAGAAAAACGTCTACCAAAAAGAGAATAAAACTAGTACGTTTATATTGTCTATTGGAATAAAATTATGTGAGAAATGTTGTGGAATTCCAGTTTGGCGAGATTATACTTTGAGGAAGAATGTACGAGAATTTGATCAATTTGAATCATTTGAATCACACACTACTTATCGTAAAGTTTTGAAACCAATGCACATGTAATGCACATAATATGCACAAAGCCTCTCACTGAGATGCAAAGCGTAAAATCAAAGCAGCTCCTTCACTTGTGGCACATCTCTCTTTTGCTCTTGAAATATTCTTGTCTTCGCATGAAAGAAGACAATATTAACTGCACCTTCGTGACATCTGCTTTCATAACGCACCATCGATAAAGTGACATGCGAGCGTAATCAAAAATCAGCACTCAACCCACATATTTCAATTGCTCACTCAATAAGTAATCAGAAGAGACGCACAAAAAAGTGATCAAACCGATAAATTTCTTAATTTTAGGATGCCATGTTGGCA
>JAODIE010000007.1:2077153-2118791 GCA_027575565.1 Diploeciton nevermanni
AAACTTATTATGTCTACCGAATATCTTGTAATATAAACTGCTTTTAAGTCAGTACTACATAATTTTAAAATAATAAAGAATTAATTAAATTGGTTGTATTTATTAGTGTTGTATATTTAGACCTAATATAATTAAGTTATAATTATAGAACAGAATTTTAATATCTTTCAAACAATACCTTTCTATCATAACATCCTCTCTATTTAGTTTATCTTTAAATTTAATTTTATGTTAATTATTCAAAAAAGATATTCAAGCATGTTTTAAATGTAGAATGTCTAATAATATTATTTATGAGTTTTTAACTTACCTTAAACTAATTGAAGCTGTAAAGCAGTCATGATTGTTTAAGGTATGCAACGCAACTAGCAAATCTTTCTTGGTTTTCATATTGATTTATTAAATTTTTACAATCTTTCTTTTTATTTGCCTTTATACAATTTAATATATTTTTTTTATTCTTGATATATACAACTTAACATACACATCTGTATGATTTACGATTAAATATACTTCATAAAGTAATGATTCTTGCTGTTGAAAAAATATACACTCTGTAAAACGTTGTACATACCTTGTGTATTTTTAATATTTATTTATATAATAATATTAATTGTAATTTTTTAGTTGATATGCTTCCTCTTTAGGTTTGGAGAAGAGAGAGTATACTTTATCATTCAAATTATATTATAGGCAACTTCAACAACAACAAAGACTATAAGATTGCATACATTAATATACTATAAATCATACTTTTCATGAACTTTTCTAATTTAACAATTATAAAAGCTTTCAATCCTATCGCAAAATAAAACAACAAAAACATAAATATATTTCCAATAACAAAAATTAATTTAAATTTTATTATTATATTATTTAAACTTTAAAGCATTATCATGTATTTCTTATGTCGAAATAAATATAAACCGTATATACCGTTTGTAACACTGTGAAACTGCAAATTTCCGATCGAGATGGCATTCAATCAATCATGATTTTCTAAGAAAACGGGTTTTTCAAAAGTTTCGAATCATGGATCGTTGTTTTTTTTTTTATTTTTATTTTTGTGTTTGACCGAATTTTCGTTGCAATTTGATATATTGTCCCATAATTATTGTTAGGTCATTTAGTTGTCTTCAATAACAATTCTTGAATATATTCCGAAGAAATGTACAAAAACGTAATTTGTTTATATTTAATAGTTTCAAAGTTATAAGTTTTCAAAGTAAATTTTTGTGAAAAAGTGCAAAATCTGATATGAACGCAAATTCCAAACAAATATACATATACAAATATACAATCTTCTTCTTCTTCTTTCTTCTTTCTAGGCAATTCTGCCTGTTCTTTTAAGTCTCTAATTTTGTGTCTCATCTTGTGACACGGAGGTCCAGCTATCGGACCAACGTTTAGGAGGTCGTCCTAGGGGTCTTGTCTTCAAGGGCCTATGCGCCGCTGCCCAGTGCGTAATCCTGTCCGGGGCCATACGCTCTACGTGTTCGTTCCAGCACCGTCGCCTCGTTCTCACCCAGCGTACGACATCCTGGGTGTCGAGGTCCTTCCTGATATTGTCTGATATTGTCGAACACGGTCTCTCAGTGTTACTCCTTTGATGGCCCGGAGTGTGCGCATTTCCGTTGTTCGGAAGATTTGTTTTGTCTTGGCAGTGTCAGCCCTTGTTTCTGCAGCGTAGGTTAGTACCGGTCGGACCGCGGTTTTATAGATGCGGATCTTTGTCTCTTTGGAGACAATCGACAATTGGAAAATTTTGAAAAATCCGTTTTCTTTGACAATTATGATTGATCGAATGCAGTTAATGCCATCTCGATCGGAAATTTGCTGGTTCATAGTGTAATTTAAGTGCCAAAGTAATAAAGCTTCTAATTAATTAAATGTCCGGTCTAAATAATTAGAATAATTTTAGAAAGTAAAAAAAACATACATACATAAAATACTCGCTTCATCCAACAAATTCAACAAATTAGATTTCGCATTTTGCAAATAACATTAATTCATTAATCCTTGCTTTGGCAAACCGGCAATGAAACATAAAATAGAGTGCAATAACTCAGCCGTTTAATTTAAACTCTATAAATACAGTTTTCCAGCTTGTGGGCAAGAAACAAAAAAAAAACGCGATCATGCGATTAAAACGTGGTCTGAGTAAAGACATAAAATATCTACTACTGAATTAATGAAGAAATGAAATGTTACGGATTGAAAAGATTTTGAGAGAAGTGAAATGAAGATGGATGAAATAGGAGATGATAAAAACAAGTTTGTAAGTATGTTTTAATACAGGTGTGTGAGGAAAAAAGTTAGTATCCAAAAACACTTTCGCGCCCTGTTGAAGACGCACGATTTGTAGATGAAGCGGATACGACGGATTGCAAAGAAAGTGAGAATTAAGAACCATATAAATTTTAATTAACTAATTGGTAAAATCAAAGAGCAATTAAGTTATGAACAGAAGTATATTTAAATAAATACAAAATACATTATTTCTATTAGAATTAATTAGATAATAATAGAAAGTGTACTATTAGCATTAAACTTTGAAAAGAATTTAATTATTATGTACCTTAAAAAAATTACAATATTGAGTATAATTTCTAATTTCATTAAATACTTGTTTAATATGCTTCCAATACCAAAATAATGCTCAATCCAAAAAAGGAAAAATACGGTATTACATTTTAAGGACTCAATTTATAAATTATAATGATGCATACTCATATTAAATTAAACTATGTGCTCAAAGTGTTGTAAATTGATTGTCATGTTAAAATACATCAAAGCTCCAATGAAAAAAAAATATATTTGTCGAAAAATAAGTAATGAAATTAATTTAGAGTAATGTTGAGTGTAGTTACAAAGTGTTTAAGATTCATTATGTTGATAAAATAACACAAATAACACTTACTAATATTTACTTGTTATAACGTTTTTGATTTTCCGATTGATGGATTTCAGATAAAATGGAATAATTCAGATAAAAAAATCTTTTACGACTAATCACATAATTTTCAAAATACCCATAAATTGGAAACAATTATAAATAACTCTTACACTGAAAAAAGCAACGAACCAAAAACGTTTTAACATGTAAATATTAGTAAGTGTTAAAGTGAAATCTTATCAACTTAATGAAATTATTTTATTAGTATTAATTTATTAAGTAATTTGTCGGTTGTTAAGAAACAACCTGAACTTTAGAACCTGAAACTTGAGATTGAATTAAAGATCAAACAAGACATTGAGAAAAAATGTTTTTTACCACAAAATACCACTAAATTTTAAATATTTTTTACATTTGTCTTAATTTATTCAATAGTTTAATATACGAGGATAATTTAATATATGCCAATGTCGCGATTAATGCAACTTAAATTCATCTAAATTCTATAGAAACGTGATAAATAATATTAATTGAAACTGAAGGTGTTAATCTACTAAAGCCAAATTCTAAATCTAATCCTAGATTAATCAAAGTTGTTGCAGAATAAAGTAAGTCCATCTTGTTTATCATTCAAAACATGGCTCACATTAATCATAAAAATTAATATGCAAATGTTATGTTATTTCAAAGATATTTTCTCCCTTCGTTTAAAATGTAAGTTTCTAATGTTCATAAGTTAAAAGTGAAATTTGTGCACAAAAAACTGAACCAGTTACCGCGATGGTTTCACTGATCGCCGACAGAAGTGTGCCATGTGAGATGAACGCCTCAGCCCAACCTTTCTTCTGTCCAAAAGTAAACACCTGTGTACACCTATGAATCTTCACACGATGCACAATGTAGCAAAATCGTCAATACATACAATACAACACACCTCACAGCAGTCTATACAAAGTACGCTGCTTGCTGACATAAATATTACTTATTTAATGAGTACGTATATATCCCTAGACACACCGTATGTTGGGTTTGTCCTGCAGAAATGTTTATTTTCTACGTTGCGTCAATAAGTAATCAATTCATGCATTGAATGTGCGTGCGCTGTGAGCACTAAGCAACTAGCACACGCATCTAGACCAAAAAATCAATCTGAATTCAGTCCTTCATGCATCCGTCAGTCAATGAGTGATAAATTGCAAATGGTAATTATCAGCATGCTTTAAATTTCTAAAGGAGAACCGAATTAATCATTTTTCATAAACTCGGCAAATTAGTTCATATGTTTTCAAAGAGAAACCAAAAATCTATAGTTAGATAACAGAATTCTCCATTGTATTAAAGTAGCTCAACTTTGGTATGTTGTACGCGTATGTTGACAGCAGGATGCTTGAGACAAAATCTACGTTGGCACGATAGTCGCGTTTGAACATGAAATAAAGAGAGAATATTGATGTTAAAACACAAAGTATTTCAATTGAACATAATTATTTGAAAAATCATTTTGAATAATATATGTACAGTTGAATAGTGTGGCTTACTGGCTTACTTATTAATCATTAAAATCAGAGGCCATGATTATAAACGAATGTCGCAATTAAATTCCATACAATATTGAAAGTTTTACACGCATTGTCGTTCAATTTCACGCACCAGAAAAGATTGCTATCTCGCATCCATCAGTCCATTGGCGTTTAGAAATTAACTGCGGACGCGGCGCTTTTGGCTTGTAATTTCCCGAAAAAATTATATCTTAATCTCAGCGCAAATAGATGCTGACTGCGCTCTCGCAGCTAAATAGCTGTAGAACAGCAGAAATCCGATTGCTTGATACAAACCCAGAATATATTAAATACCTGGAAGCTGCACAGAAATTTTACGACGTACGTTTTATGATCAGTAATAATTCCGTTTAGCCTGCATCCATCTCACTAGCGCCACGCCGCCGCTGCTAAGCGTGCAATAAGTTCAAAAAATCAGAACAAGTCGTCTCAATGCTGATCGAGATGCAAATAAAATCAAACCTTGCAGCACATTGAAGGAATAAAAAGTAATAAATCATGGTTGCTAGCTACGTCAGTTAATTTTTATGATCTGACATATAAGTTATTTTTCTAGTCGCTCAAATTGATAGACGACAATTTCGACATAATATATTAGTAGATGCTTGCTGACTTATACGCTTGAGTGTTTCCGCTAAAAGTATGTTATGTGCCCATAATCACAAGTTTGTCGTGGGATTAAAGTGGAAAAGATCACGGTCCATTGACAAACCACTTGGGGGCTTTCGTACACTTCAGGCTTCGTAAAATGGGTGCTTATAGCAAACAATATAATTTTGCTTTTTTCAATGATATATAAGGTGTCAACGGTTGTTTTCAAAAATAATATAAGAGAAATAGGGATACTTCTCTAAAGTATTTTTTCTTCTGCAGAGGAACATATGACGTGTTAAAAAATATTATTTATGTGTAACTTATCTTTTTCATGCAAATGTACTAATTTGTATATGTATAGAATATATTATTATTATCTATTTAATGCCGCAAAAAAACTAAGAAATGAATATTTGACAAACTAGTCTTTTTCTTAAACTGTAAGGTAATCATAGCTATATCATTACCAAGCATTAGATAATATTCTTTGCATAATCATATAAGTCAACTGTTGTTTTAACAATGCAACTAAAGAGTTTCACGGTGGTAAAAAACAGAGCGCTGTAAAGTTTTGTTTGGTCAGATCAATAAATATGTTAGATGTGGTACTAGCGTTGCCAAGAGTTAGGAAAGCTCCTACTATGGATGAGATGGCTATGGATGTGTTGCTATGACAATCTGTTAGATGTTATTCAGTAAGATGGCTATGGATATGTTGCCATGACAACGAGTATGTTTTGTTTTACCTAGAGAGGTGTAGTTATGACTACGTCTTCTTTGATAGACAGTAGTAAGAAGTAGTAACAAGTAGTGAATAGTAAGAAGCAAGTAGTAAGAATAACGAGTGGTCACGTTGATGACACAAGTCAAGGGGTTTTTAGATAATTGCTCGGGGGCGGCAGGGTGGTTTTAAGCAAGCTATTGAAAGTGTTTTGTACTAACTACTAATAAATTCTAACAAATATAAACTAGCAATCTATATTTAATAAAAACAGGTAAATCCATGTTATAAAGTTTAAATTTTATTCATTGTTGGTATTTCTATAAATTTCTACAAAAAAAGCATTAAACTGGCTGTTTATAAAAAAGACAACAAGATTTAAAACAAGGCGACCTCATTCCAATATGTTCCCAACACATTCAAAATAATGTTTCTGTTCTTGTAGCATCACTTTTTACAAGTATTTGCGGATTGAGAATACTATACAATTTTTGTAATTAGTTAAATTGAAATTTATCTTTATTTGCGACATGTTTAAAAAATAATTAGAAATTCTTTGGGAGAAAACCAAATGCATGACTGCCTATGAGCGATAAGCATTAATTAACTACAACATATATTTCCCTCTTTCTGTGAAATACTCATAAATACTAATCAAGTCATAACATTGTATAACACAAAAACTGCAGATTTATTATTTCTTCATATTTCTGTAAATATAAACATTTTGGACATTTATAAAGCCAGATATGAAGTTGATTCCACTCATCGGATTTTGCGGTTGCTCAGCCTTTACACTTCATGCGCTTCCTAGTCTTCCTAAGCTAGATGTAAAAACGCGTTTACAACGCACCTTGGACTGCGATTGTGAGAACCCTTAAAGTAGAAAAAGTATCGGACTATCTTAGACTAATTCAAGGAGACTTCCTTAAGAACAAGACTGTGTTTAGACTAACCTTTTTTAGAAGAAGTTGAATAATTTGGGTTTGCAGCCAATTTGACGTTACTGGCAATTGTCAAAAAAGAACAGAATTTAGAGAATAAAGTCACAGCCGCTGCCTACTTTCTCCTAAAATGGCTCAGAGAGAATAACCTTGATATGGCAGAATCAAAATTAGTGCGGCTGTGTTCAAAGGTCGTAGGAAGATACAAAATTTAGAGTTTTGTATCCAACAAACTCACATTACTTTGGGGGTAGTCTAGTAACTTATGGGTCACTTTGAAGACCAATCTTAGTTTCAAACGACACCTCAGTGAATTAGCTATTAAAGCTTCCGGCATAGTGGCTGCGATTTTGAATCTTGCTAAACTGCCACGCAATCCAAAAGGATATTGCTTAGTGGAAAGGTGAAAGCTTTGATACCCTACGCAGCACCAATTTGGAAGCGGGTCCTGACTTGCGATTGTAACCGAAAGGAAGTAGAACCATCTCTATAGTTGAGATCTACTCTCCGTACTATTGCGGCGTATAAAACTGCTTTGGATCCCTTGTACCTGCAGACAAGAGATGTAAAAAAGAATTGGAAATTGTACTCACACTAAACGACCTAATCAAAAAATGTTTAGAGAAGAGGGTAATAGAAAGTTGTAGCGGATTTTCTCAAGTCGATCATTCGATAATATATGCAGAAGGAACGAGAGCACGAGAGGAGAAATGATGACAACTGGAGCGTTCTAACGTCCGGGCGGCCCACCCTGAAACGCCAAGAATGGTGGTTTGTAACAGGTATTTAGACTAAACTTCTTTAAACAGATGAGTCTGTGAGACAAATTTTCTGCACTCGTGAATAAAACAAAAACAAAAATGCACATATGTTTTATATTTCTATAAATTACTTTCTAAAGCCAAATCTAAACTAGGTTTTACTGCATTTTATGCGTTTTTAGTTTTGGATAATGAATTGGAATGTCAAAATTATTGCTTATATTAAAGCCAAACCAAGCGCATTATATAAAGAAAGAGTAGTCTTTCCAATTCAAAAATCAGAATTGAATTAAGACATTCAGAAGATAAGATATAAATTTATGAAAAAAGTAATTTTAATAGCATTGTCATAATACAATACGTTCAGAATCAATAAAAATTGTGTTTTTCTTAAATTCATAGGCTTCTATACTATATAATACGTTTGCTCTACTTAGCTCTAACAATTACTCCAATAAATTAATTTTGTCGTGCAAAATACCATGTTTTTCGTTTACACCAGTTTAACCTTTTGATCGAAATTGAATTTTTAACACAATTTTAAATTCATACTCTACTTCAAAAAATTGTTGAATAAAAGCAAAACGGACTTCGGCTTTAGAAAATACTATATAGTTACTATAGACAAATATAGTTAATTTTAATGAAGTTAAATTGATAGAGTAAATGAGATTAAAAATTAATTGAAAGATTAATAATTAATAATCTTATTAATTGACATTAATAAGATTTGCTATTTATTAATTCATTACTATAGCATTGAGTGTAGTCACAAAGTCACAAAATATTTATTAGGTTGCTTAAAAGCAAACATATATCAATGAAATGAATATTAAAGTATATATATATATATATATATACATAAATTATATTTATTATTGTTGCCTTCTTTAATATTATTTTGAAGAACGCAACAAACCAAAAGCATTTAATAAATAAATTCGATTTCGTAACAAATCAAACTCGCTAACAAAACAATACAATTATATTGCAAATCTCTAGAAATTGACATATGCACTCAGATACTTGATGCACAATGATTTGTACGTTTGTTCACCGCTAATTTCAGCTGTTGCTACACCAGCAAATCCTAAATTAATGCCTTACTTTTTACTCACAATTCAGAATTTTCGGAACACGAACGGAAATTGCCTAAGCAATCATTATCATAATTTAAATCTCCTAAAATGAAACACAAAATATTACTGGGGCGTTCACTCCGGAGTTGCCGATCACGTTTGTGGTCAATGAATATGGGGCATTTAATTAAGCAGCATTTGCGTCATCGCATAATATTGAAGAATTTGTAGTTAGAATAACTAACTAATGAATCAAACCTTATTGATTACATCAATCAGTTATCAAAGTAAGTTGATTAATAAACTGAAAACGCAAATTTGTTTTTGAATTATAATTATTTATAGTTGAGAAATAAGGTTAAGTAAATGACATATTGCAAAGTTTTATTAACATTCTTTATCATAATCTTCATAGTCAAAATTTTCAAATCTCATCAAGTTATTTAATTTGCTTGTTTTCCTACACAAGTCAATTACGAGAAAAGTTTTTTTAATTGTGGCTTATTTGAATAAAAACATATTTTAAAAGAAATTTCTTCTTTTTTTTATTACTCCCAGCAAATAATTTAATTTAATACCCATACTGTAGGAATTGTTTTAACAATTACTATACCATCTTGGAAATTTTGCCTTATTAGATTTTGAAAGACATTAATTAGCTAATTGTGCATTGTCATCCAAATTAAATGTTGAATCCCTAGTGAAATTCAGCAAAGAGTAGAATCTCGTACTCCTCAAAACCCAATGTCTCGCAGGTAATTTAAAAGCTAGTTTTCTCATAATATTAACTATACTAGATTTTCTTACACTAAATTTCCTGAGAAACATGTCTGTTTCAAAACAAAAACAGAACTGAACAATATGCCAAAGTTGACTACTTCGGCACAATGTGTATATAAAATTTCAATTCAATCGGTTAAAAATATCTGCTGCAAAATTGGGTTGCAAGTTATATAGAAGCTTTTGCAAATACCAAACATTTAAATCAACAATAGAACAACAAGTAATCTACCTGTCACTTTACCGCCACATATAGCGCTACCACATGTAGTACTAAACGCCACCTCACGAGAAGCACCCTCGCACTCGATCACCACGTTTTGCGCCCTCATCTTAATTCATACACGTGTTTCATTGTCATTTAATTGTAAATAAAGTATTTAATATTAATATAAATATTACAACTGGGATAGATTAATCACTACCACAAATTCCACAGAAAGACAAAACATCAAGTATAATGTTCCACGTTTATTGGAATATGATTACAACCTTCCCTTAGTTATTCAAACACCGAGGCATGTGAACACAATCTACATTAGTTGTTAGGAATCGGGAGGGAAAAATGCACGTAGCTGCAACATTCAAGCTAGAGTACCTGATAAGCTATCGAGCTCGGAGGGCAGATATCAAAAAAAAAAAGAAACGTTTCACAAACGATCGAATGTATCGAACGACGAGGGAGTACGTCGTACGCCCAACTCAGAGTCAGGGAAGGTTACGCTCTTCGCCTGCAGCGTATAATTACGCATGCGCATTAGAGCTGGCATGTTTGTAAAAAGAAACCGAAAAGAATTTTTAGAGATCTTCCAATAGTTCGGTACAGTAATACAAGAATAAACAATCAAACCAACACAAATAGGGGTCGCATTTCGTGTCAACAGTTTTCCTAGATAATAAGAAAAGACCTTTTAACTTAAACTATCAATGTATTAGAATCGTTATTATTGAAATTCAGCTAGTTATAATATAATCATTTATTTTTACTCCCACATTTAAATCGTGTTAAATGTTTCACAATTAAAACTTAACACACTTTCTTGCATCACATTGCCATAGTTCGCACCATGGACTCTCTCACTTTTCGCTAAACTGCAAAACATGAATACACCTTTCTTCCGGACCTTCCTCATAGCACGGTTCAATGCAAATCAATGCGATACATTCAAAATCATATCACATCACATATCACTTCTGAATCGCTTTTGAACTAAACGTTTTTTTTTTCCTACTCCTACTTTATCCATGCATCTTAATTGATTCTCGACTATCTCAAGTAAGCGAATATTGAATTGAATGCTCATTTAATTACAAAGTGAAAGACGCACAAGTGAAGCGGAAGAATAAACATTTCATATAGATGGAATCAGTTATGATTTCATTTCTCAAAACTACATATACGGCTTTAATTAACAAATACATGTATTATATTACAATATAAATTTTAAGTTTTAAGTGGTCTGCTTAAATTTATATATCCGATAAAGTCAATCTCGTCAAGAACAGGTGTGTATAGCAATTTATAAAATAATAAATTGATTAGTGCCTTTTATGGAGGTCCATAGCTGGTGAAGCCATTAAACATTCAGGCTTTGTTTTTGACGTGTTCGAGACCAGTTTGGCAGGTATTATAACAGAGAGTTTACTATCGCCTTATTAAATGCATGAAGCGTAGCACAGTAACCGATAATAATGGGACACAAGATTTATGAGGTATTGGCAGTGATGTTAAAGTTTACGAGCAGTGAAAATGTTTCACTAAGGTAGGACATAACTAATTTGCTGTTATTTTTCATGATGCATATTTGGAAAGAACAATTTGTTGAATTGGGTGATAGATATATCGTTTAATTCACATATTAAAGTATTAAAAAAATTTTATTGGAATTTTAAAATTTAGAATTAAAGAGAATCACTAAAAATTGCCCTTATATTGATCTTTGGACATTGTGACTCAGATGGCTATAATAAAGTTGCCGTCGGGTTGGAGCGCATGATAACACTATGGAACAGCAAATTTCCGATCGAGGTGGCATTAACGGCACTCTACTAATCATGATGTGCTGAAAAAAACGGTTTCCTTAAAATTTTTGAGTCGTCGATCGTTTATTTCTTTTTGATTTTTGTTTTAGACTTAATTTCGGTTGCGATTTAATATAATATCTCATAACTTCCGACATTATTATTAGATCATTTAGTTGTCTGCAATAACAATTTGTAAATAGATAATATATAAATGTGTAAAAATATAATTTGTTTATATTCAATGGTTTTAAAGAATTTAAGTCACAGAATTTAAGGGAAAAAATGTTTCAGGCAAGAGGGAATGACGAAAAGTAATTATTATTAGATAATAATAACTATTAAATCTCAATAAAGAGTCAAACTATTTATAGATGATAAAATTTTATAGAATTTTATATAGATATAATAGTATCGTTTAAAAATATATCAATCATTTATCTCCCAATCAAATAATACTATAGAACAAGAAGATGGCATTTTTTTAAATTTCGATTTTGAACGTAATTTGTACATCTTTGATGGTTTCAAGGTTATAAAAAATTAAAGTGAATTTTTGTAAAAAAAAAAAGATCTACACGCTGATATGAATTCCGAGCAAATAGACTTTTAGAATGAAATAAAAATATTCTATTTTTTTGGCGCATTTATTGTTTGTCATAGAATTATAATTAGTCGAGAAATGGAAATTCGATTACTGATTTACATGACTGCAGCGGTTAGTCGTCATTGGCTGCACGAGGCAAGCAATAAGCTGATAGACGATTCAAAAAATTAAAAAAAAAAACGGGTTCTTAGTACATCATAATTAATGTCATCTCAATAGGAAATTTGCTGTTACACACTGTGATCTAGTAAGCGCCGAGTTTCAATACATCAGGGTAGGCCGAGCAGAGGTACTTCGCAGTCAGTACTGCCATCACTGTGATAAATAAATGATTAATGAAAAGCAATTAAGAGTTAATAAGTGTTGTGTATATTTAAGATATGACCGCACTAGATGGTGTCATTGCTGTACCACAAAGGTGGTTGGAGGTGACGACCGCCAACACGACCGCCGAGGGCCTCGGTTAATTCAAATTTACTTAGTCTAAAATAGATTAAAACCTATACTAAAAAAAGAAAATACAAAACAATATTTTTTATTGTTTAGTGTATATTTTATACGCTATCTGCATATATTTTATTATTTATATTAATATTTATATGTAAATATTATAATTCTCTGAAAAAAAAACACTATATATAACATATTTATTAACTTAATAAGCATCTATTTGAATTAGGAATACAATTAGTACTTTTTTCAATCTGAGTCATTCAAACTTAAAATAACTTTCTTCAAATTCTGTCTTGTTTTGCTTTTAGATTTCAGCCTTAGTACTGTCTCTACAATCTCTACATGCAGTTAATAATTCTCAATATGTATGCATTAATTAATGCACACTGTCTTTTGCTAATATACATAAATGTTTATAAATAACATTTCACCTTTGTTGATTGTCCGCCAATTGATATTTTACTCTTTGCATTCTTAGCCTGTTCATTTTACGACAATGTAAAATTAAATGGTTTTCACTTTTTTTTTCATTCTCAGCAATCCACATATATAATAAGGTAACCTGCTAGTCTTTTTGCTGTAGCTCATTTCACGGTATTCAACTTATAGACTATAACGTATATACTTATAGACTAATATATTTGTTAGATTCTGTTAAATGGTTGCTACAACAGAGTTGATGCGATCAGCGCAACCATGCGCTATGTATGTTAGCACTCGATATTCTATAAGTAAACACTCGTAGTCATGACAACACATCCGTGGCCACAACAAGGTAGAAGATAATTCAGCACATCTGCAATAGCATTTAACTGAAAGGAGATTATGTCCTTATATAATTGATTCAACTAGTTGTTGAATATACAGATGACAGTATATTAAAAACATTTGGATTTCATATTGCATTATTCTTTATTCAAAATATGCAGTCTGATGTCATTGCGTAAGTTATTATATAATTTCGCAACAAAAGCAAACAGAAGCTAAATAAAGTAAGTAAAATATCTCCCAGTATATAAATGCTCTTCATGGTTTGAATTGTTTAGAAATTCTATTATGAGTTGCTTACTCATTTTATTAATAATGTCAACATGGTTTATAAGTTACAAAATCTATTTTTTGTTGGTAATCAGTAAAATTTTATGTGATTCATACATGCATGTGTAGCGATTTTCTTTTGGATTGGCATGTAGATAATTATATAGATATTAGAGAATTAGCGAATACAAGACAATCAATATGTCGTTAAGAGGAATTTGAAAAAACTGCTACTGAAAGCTGAAAGTGGAGGTAAGTAGCACTGGGAATACATTGTAAAATTTATGAATGATTAGATGTTTAATAAATACTAACAAAATAGACAAAATTGCAATAGTTTACAAATTAATAATAATTATACTAAACTTAATTTATAGACACAAGTTTTTGTACTGTGAATTACATATATTACAAATGTTGCTCTCTCAGAGATTCTGATATTATCTTAATTATTTTCTAAAAATTTATAGGTCTACAAAAATTGCGATGTCCCTTAAATATATATTTAGATTGTTGAGTGTGTTCAGTTTGAATTTGACAATGCAACAATCTAATTTTGTATTTCTGGAATAATTGGTTTTTGTTATTGAATCAGTCAAATTGGAAAAACGAAAATAAGTTTGACTGATGGTATGTACTTCAAAATAAATCAAACAAGAACTTTTTTGTTGCGTTTATTTTGTCATTAGCAAGCATTGGAACTAGACTATGTAAGAGGATATATTGTTGATATACACGTAACTTTTTAGATAGACGTTTGAATCGACACCAGACCGAACGAATCATAAAATTAGATTCTTATGACACATTTAAAAACGATCTAAATGTTAGTAATAAATTTTGTCGCACAAAATCGCCATTATAAGTTCTGTTGCTACCATATCCTAATCTAATCCAATAACATAATCTAATACCAACAAATTAACAAGTTAGAGTACATCTTACACATTCGTAAACTTATTATTATTTATAAGCAGAAATATTCGCGATTCACAATATTTTCTAATTAGCAATTTATTTTTCTATTCAACTGCGTACCACTCTGTACACTAACTTTTATGGAACCTCCGCAAACAAATAAAAGCTTAAATAAAAGATGTAATTTGTAACTAGGATTAGGCTTGTTCGCGCCCGCTATGACGTCTTCGACAATCTGTGACTTTCGAAAATTAATTTACTGCGTGGAGCGTAAACAGCCGGCTTTGCTGCGTTGCCGCTGGTTACCTCAAACTGACATTTAACCGGAGAGCATATTTCAAATTTCAGCTGACATAATCTATAATTTTCACTATTTTACTCGATATCACTCTGCAAGCAAAACACATTTCTTATTGCCTTATCTACTCAAATATGATATCAAATATGTTTTCTCTGCCATTAGTCAAAAACCTGTTAATTTCTATAACAAGTTGATATTTATTTTGAGTTCAATTTCTCCGCAATGTTATTTACACTTGATATTTTATTAAGTATTTTCTTGCTAGATTATAATCTTTAATCAAAATAGTATTAATTAGAAATACTAATATAAAATTAGAAACAATTCTTTATCATGGCCCTGAAACGCGTGACAGAGTCGATTGCAAACAAACTAGAAGTAGAAATAATTTAGAGAGACAAACTAGAAGTTAAATGCAGTTCGAAAGGATAAAATCAAAATTTCTCTACTTTTTACAAGAATTTACATAGTTTTTTCAACTAACGTTATACTGAATCTAACTTTGTAACCCAACCTGCCGAAGTGCTTCGTTGAGATCCGGAACGACTCAAAATCTCGACTTAGCGGCTAAATTGCTGATTCGGAATAGAAATTATTCTATTTATCTTCGCGAGTAGCGCAAGGAGCTAAAGCGGTAAATAGTAATGTTGAAGCTCATCTTTAGGAATTTAGTCGTGCAAACATGGCTTTAGCGTTTAATCTGCATTGTTCTTTTCCATCCAAACACAATTCTCTTATCTACTCAAAGATGGTATAGCAGTTTTTAAATCATAAAATTCTAGTTTTGTAATTTAATTATTTAGTGTCATTAGCTAATTAACCTATTAATTTCTATGACTGTTGATAGTTATATTGAGTTCAATTTCTCTGCAATTTTTTTCGCACTTGACATTTTATTAGACATTTCCTTGGTCGATTGTGATCTCTAATCTGAATAACTATCGTTTAATTTATGTACGGTCTCGATAAAGTCAATAAATCTATCATTAAAATTACTCAGATGTTTTATATAATAAAGTTCATGAATGCATAAATGAAAACAAAGAAATTTCAGAAATTCCCGGCAGAAAGCTCTCCAATAAAAAAAGCAAAACGTAATTATAATACTTTAACAACAAAAACAAAACGTCTTCAACTTGTAGAATCCTTATGATCATGTCTAACAACGTGAAAACTTTTTTAACTGTTTAATGCACAATTAATGAGCACTTGCGCCTTTCGAATATTACTAAACAGTTTAGTAAAATTACCATATAATAAAACGCATAATTTAAAGCAAGTTAATTTTCCTTAAGTAATGGAAGTGAAACAGAAATGTTTTCAATCATAAAATATCTTTATTTGAGCTTCATATTTATGTCAAAAAAAGTGTTTGTTGTACTTATTATCAACTCGACGCAAAAACATAAATTTACAGAGTTTAGCAAACGCGTCTTTGTTTAAAAAATTGTTAAATGTGTAAATATTGTAAGCCGACCTAACCGTAAATTAAAAGTCCTCAATCCAAACGACTTGCGAAATGCTTTGTAGCTTTGTAGGAAAATGTTTCGCTCGGATTTATATAATTTATTATTCGGACGCATTGCGATGCATGTAATTCCGACTTCCTGCAAAACATGTATAACATGCAGCATACGATGCCAGAGAGAAAGTTTGTGCTTTTGATACAGATTTGATTTGTGCTTTACATAATTAGAAGTCTTTTCAATCGAGTTGACGTATGTGTTTGAGTAGGAATGGAGTTCTGATGGTTTTAATGAATGATGATTATTGCAGAAAACATACGTAACATATTTTGGGATGCGTTTTTAAAAAAATCAGATAGAATTAATATAAAATATTTATTATGTAAAGAAATTTTAGCTTAATGGGAAAGTAAAAAAATTTACGTTTGTTAGACTTACATTTTTGTCACAATTACGATTTATTGTCACCGTTTTCTCAAAATTAGTGGGTTTAAAAAGTGAGGCGACACAGTTTGTTAACAAACTAGAACTCGTAGAATTTAGGAACTTGCGGTATATCACAGATGATTAATTAAGGACAAAGTTTGTTTATAACGTTTATAACAACTAGCTTATTTGTTTGTTGGTATATTGGTCACGTCTGATATTCATTCTATTGATTATTCTGCGACAAAGAAGAAATCGAAAACTTTCTTACCATTGACAACAAACAATATAAATTAACGAACACCACTTACTCAAAAATAGACATATTGAAGATGGCAACTAATTGAAGTGGTTCAAATATCAGTAGAATACTACAGCAATTAATACAATACCATTTTTGCACCCTGGTGCTGGACGTCGTCGTGTGTGTATTGCAATAACATCGGTCGTAAACCGGAGCTGTATTTGACCTCTCATTACTGGCTGCTCAGTACCTGCACCGTTTCTTTGTTCGTGTTCAGGAGCTAACCTGCCAGCACGTGTTTCACCCACTAGTTCATAAGCCAGCTGCTAAACACTACGTACCTAAGTACTGTCCGCATTGTATACAACAGGAGCCGACCCCTGTTGTATACAAAACCTTTTTCGAACGACGGGCCCTTTTCAAGCCAACATTTGCGCAAGTCGCACATTAAATTTGGTGTATTATCAGAAATAAATATAGAAAAAAACTTTTTTTAAAATCATAATATAATAACAATATGACCGGAGAACCAAAATTATACAATGTATAGAAGGAATTTAACTTTTTTAAAAAACATTCCGGGCAAATTTCATTAACAGCAGCTAAAATATATTTTTTAATAAACTCACCATTCGTAAATAGCTTGTTATGTTCAGCAATTAATATCAAAATATGTAGGGATGTTTTGAGCAATACTGAAGTTTGTTAGTTTAGTGTTCCCTTTTGCAGCATTGCTAAAGCAAAAGATTGAGAATTTAGGATACTAATACACCCGACACATGAAAATAATCATCTTCGATATGATAAACTGAACATAACACTAAATTATTTTAAGGATGATTAATAGAACAATAGACTTTTATATATCAAAGTAGGAAATAATTTGACAATCAAATGATAAAAACAAGGAAACCAAATAATTTGTAATCTAATGAATCACGCTCGCGCGTGATACGTTTGTTGTTTTATCTTAAATTAGCTTGATGCTTTGGCGAGCCGTACAAAAGGTTGTTGACCCTTAGTATACAACATATTAAGCAATTTTTCATCAAAAAACATCAAGTTTAACTAAAAGTGTTTAGAGTATTGTTGAGTGTGATTACGAAGTGTTTAAAATTCATTATGTTGATAAAACTGCACTATAACACTTACTTTTTGTCTTTAGGTAAGAACGGTTTCGGCATGTTGTCTTCTTAAGTATCAAAATAGGTTTTGTTAAGTAAGTGTTATAGTGCAAATTTTCAACAATATAATAAAAGTATTTATAAAATATTGGATTTTTTTAAATTGATTTTCACTTTTTAACTCCACTTATAAATTATTTCGTCCTCCCACCATTCCCTGTTCATTAACAGCAATGAAATGATTGTATCACCTGTTAGATTACTCCATTAAAAATATGTCTACATTATAATAAACAAGATGTACTTATTGATAGCACCACCCACACATTACCAAGTCTTCAATTCAAGTTCACGGCACAGTTCATCACATTCACGGCCTCATCCTTCAACCTTGCTCCTAGCGCACGTTCGCAATGCGCATGTAATTACAGCTCGCGCTCGATCGACTCGGAACATAAACAAACCGTAAAAACGTCCGCGATTCAGCCGAGCGGAGAGAAAGTTCACTGGCGCGAAACTTGCGCAGTGATGAATTGCTTCATAGCTTATACCTGGCAATGTCTACGAATATAATCAGAACCAGTCTACACTTACTTACGCTAAAGGCAGCCAACAATTCTGTCAATTTACTCGCAGCACTATAGATGCAAAGAAAGTCAAGAAGAAAAAGTGATCTTCATTTTTTTACCAGCCGCACCGATGAAAACTAATCGAACGCGGACGCCAATCAGATTTCGTAATTTCATTTAATTTGTCGTCGTCACGTTGATTCACACTACTTTCACGCTTTCATATCAACGTGCAGTTATTAATAACCGGCTTCTCAAAGCAAACAAGTCATAAATTAAATGCTAATTGAAAAGTACATGCATTTCTTGCCTTTGTCTTGAATGTGCTCTCGCTTTTTATGAATTTTACATGTTCTTACGCGTGTTACGCTTCCTATGCCAAACACCTTCAAGCTTCAATAATTGAATTCCCTGTATTTCTCTTGAACGTTTTGAATCTAAAGCCTCATGTCCAAATTCTGCAAGTTGTTTGTAGACTTGTTAGATTTTCTGCATTTGGTCATTGGTTCTGCTCATCGCAACTGCTAAAACTAAATTCCAGCGAGATGATCACGTCGTTGCTTGTTCTTGTCCAAGAGAACAGCGATGGAAAATGAAGTTTCTCTAATTACGAAAGATTGAAGAGCGCGTAACTTGACGACTGTTTTTGGTATGATAAAGAAATTGCGGCTTGGTCATGCTGGCACATGTCTATATGAAGCAGAGTGATTTAAATTAATATTTACGGTATCGACATGTCGCTGAAGAGAGTCTGCGCCAGAAGAAAAATGTGAGAGTAAGAGTGGAGAGAAGGTTGAAAAAGTAAATTACAAGTCAATTATTAACTTTTACTATAAAAAATTAAGTTGTAAATTGAATTAAATTTACTTTTTTAGTGTTTAACTAAAGTACAAAAAAAGAATCAAGAAAATTAGAGTAACTTTATTTTGCCATTGAATAACAATTTAATTTGATTTGTTTATGAATTGATTATATTATTATATATTTATAATAATAAGCACCCACTTTAGAAATAACGTTTTTGCTACTGCAGTGTGTTTACCTTATCAATGTAGAAGCTTCCAGAAATATTACAACTATTAGAAGTTTTATAGATAAGTTGTACTACTACTCCAATAATATACATTCTCACCGAATCCAGTCCCGTTAATAATTGATTGAGTATATTGAAATGGAGGTCGAGTTTAGTGAGTATGGCCAACAGTACGCTCTACAATAAATCAAAACATTGCTCGCTTCGCGCAATCAGAGTTGAATGATTCAAACGGTTGCAGTCATGGGAATGAGTAAAATAAATTCCATGTCAAAAACTAAATGCGTCAAGAAAATTGCAATTCTAGTATCGTATTGGACAATTCATACTTAATTGAGTGAACATCCTTTCATTTCATTCCAAATCTATATTTGTTCGATCAGCGTCTGCAGTTTTTCACAAATATTCACTTTAAGAACTTATAACTTTGAACCCATTACAGATAAACAAATTACGTTTAAAATCTAAATGAAAATAAATAAGTTTTCAAAATTTTTGAGAAAACCTTTTTTTCAACACATCATGATTAGTCGAGTGCTGTGAATGCCATCTTGATCGCAAATTTCCTGTTCTACAGTATTATTTGATGCATAGTATAATTAAGTTATAAGAACGGATAATTGGGATATAATTGATCGATATGCTTTTAATCGATACTGTTATATCTATATAAGTATCTTTCATAGTTTATCATTTATAAATATTTTGACTCCTTATTGAAATTTAATAGTTATTATTATCTAATAATAATGACTTTTCGTTATCCTCTCTTGCCTGATAATAAACATTCGCTTCCTTAAATTCTGTAACATCCTGTTAGCTTATTGCTTAACATGGATAAATTATAAAATCCCATACTGTACATTTCTATTCTTATCTTACTTAAAATAATAAAGCCATTCTTGCAACTTTCATTATTATGCCATGCATCCTTCTGAGGGAGGTCATAGCACGCACCGTAAATTGCGCTTATTAAATTGTGAAAAGCAAACGACGCGTAAATTCTTACAGCAAAGAATCCCCTACTTTGTTTTTATACCCAATCTGCTTGCTTTAACTTTTGCTTTTCTTCACCAGCTATTGTTGCGCTGAATGCAATTTGCGAGCATATCGCCAGCACAACATTGTTGTTGGCACATGGATTTCATATGATAAATTCGCATGATTCTCCTACTGTGGCGGTACGCTTCTTCGCCGCCGCGCTGATGGCTTCTTCCCCACAGTGCGGTGAAAGGTTCCGAATGAAACGCTGATACTGTTTCCGAAGCAGATCAGTCTCGCCGCCGAAGCCCAGCATCTCGCTTTCTTCGCGCTACGCGGCACGCACGTGGTGATTAAAGTTTAGCCAACAAGCCAAACAGTTTTTCGTTCTATGATATTTTAATCTATAAGAAGAAACATCGATACATTGACCAGCCTGGATACCGAATAAGACACGATGGTACTGCAAGTATGTTCAAATATTAATACCTAAAATAATAATAACTAAAGTAATGAGATATTTTGTGAGTATGCAATTGTACATCTATCGGCTATCGGCCAACAGCCCTTCAGTCATACATTTTTGTTATAATATGACAGTGTTTCTCTTTATAAATAATTAATTAGCGAGTAATATATATGTATCGGTGACTTATTTCATTGTTAAATTGCGATTCTCTTATTTCTTCTGACCATTTCCATTTATAAAATCAAACATAACAATTTTTAGTTGAAATTGAAACTCATTCTTAAATATGTTACACTGAAATGATAAGTTTGCGCAGAGGAACCATAAATTTAATAAAACAGAGTTTTACATTCTGAATTTCTCTCTTTTCATTATAATATCTCTCTTTCCTCCGATATTTTAGTACTTGTGTCTTATTATGTGAATAAAACTTAACTTTTCTCTAAAAAGTTTTCGGCTTGGTGCTTTATTCATAGGCTTCACAATAAAAATCCAAAACAACCAATCAACAAAAGCGTAATAATTCACAATAGTTCCAATCATCTAAATCAACATAAATTGGCATATTTTAAATTTGCATTCTATCGCCTCATCAACCTACTACAAACAATAAAAATTGCAATAAAAAATAGATATAATCAAAGCACATAACTAAACTATACACCTATCCCATAAAACAAAATACCTTACATTTGCCTAATACATTTGCACCGAACCTAATATTCATCTAATAACAAAAATATTTTAAAAATTAAGTTACAAAATTCCATACAGAATAAGTAACAACATAATCAATATTCCACTAAATTCTTCTAACATTTGCAAATACAGAAATATAAATTCAGGCATATACAAAAAACCAACAGAAATTTTCAAATTAGATGCAAAAGACACATACGCGCTCTCAAAGATTCCCAAACCTATTATTCTTATGTATTTGCCAAGGTTATAATAAAACACTCACATGCAAATAACAACATAAATACAACACTAAGACCTTTAAAATCAGATAATAAGCATCTAGCCATTAAAGAAACATCAGAATTTATAAACACAAATTTAAAAATGGCACGATCATACAATCCTTAAACCCCTTCGACTCCCACCCAACGTTTTCAATCAACAAATCATATAAAAACAGATAAGCTTTTTAATAAATATTATACAAAAGAATGCAACAGGTTGAAATCGTTTAATAAATCAATATTAACTAAGTTTTATAGTTAAGTTTCATCCACATAATGAATATTAAACACTTTGTGACCACACTGAAAGGTTCGTTTGTAATCAATTCGGCGGTTTTTCTTCTTTTATAATAATTAACAAATAATATTGATTGCAATAATGAGATCGTAATTTGAAGAGTCAGTTTATACTTAACCTCAAAAAGTTCTTGTTCTATTAAGTAACCTTACATGCTTACAGAGCAAGTTACTGCTTACAGATTATCTCCACCATTATAATTAACTATGTTAATGTTCTAAACATTATTAATATTAATAGTTTCTATCACAAATATAAAAGAAAAGAATGGTAGCTGGGAATCCAATATCCTCCTTGGGTCAGTTTATTGTGTCCAGTGCACACCGATGTAGTTGACACATAAACCTCATATTATCATATATCAAGTTAATTTCCTTGATTATACTCTCAAGTAAACACCGTGCGCGGTAATAATTACTTTATTCCCTACCTATTGCTGTCGGCCAACTGATTGCAGCCATATCGTGGGCACGAAATATTTATTCAATGGGCACACGTGCAAATAGCGCATTTACGACCAGCATCCGTTTTTGGTTTTACGACCAGCAATTATTCATAACCACATAATAATTTCTATCATTTTCACGTTGCCATTGATCAAGATTAACTTATCTTATCTAAGTTTTATGTTTCCTATAGACATATTTTCCCAGTATGAATGTCAACCGCATCAATTTAATCCTCAATTTATTGATCGTCATCCTGTCGTTGGCATGATGAGACAACTAATTCACTTCAATAGATTTAAATATAGGTTACTACCATATTGTAAATTAAAAATTACACTGCGGAATATCCGATCGAGATAGTATTGACAGCACTCGATTAATCATGATTTTCTAAAAAAACAAATTTTTCTAAATTTTTATATTGTCGATCGTTTTCTTTTAAATTTTGATTTTAGTGTTGACCTGATTTTGGTTGGGATAGATTGTCATTTAGCTCAAGATTTAGCATCATTTAGCTGTCAAGATTAACAATTTGTGAATAGATACCGAAGAATTGTGTGAAAACATGATTTGTTTATTTTGAATAGTTCCACAGTTATAAGTTCTCAAAGTAAATTTTTGTGAAAAAGTACAAACGCTGATATGAACGCATATTTCGAATAAATATATGTTCATTCGATTAAGTATGATTTACCCAACACGACACTAGTTTTCCAATTTCCTTAACGCATTTAGTTTTTGAGATTTGAGATTTGAGAAAATTTAAATTCGATTTTTACTCATTGTTGCGGCTGCAATAATAAATTATATTTTCACAGATTTTTTCGATATCCATTTATAAATTGTTATTAAAGAGACTTAAATTATTTAACAATAATTACAGAAGTTATGAGACAATGTATCAAATCGAAACTGAAATTCGGTCAAACACTAAAATCGAAATTAAAAAAAAATCGTTTAACAATTCGAAACTATTGGAAAACCCGTTTTCTTAGAAAATTATGGTTGATCGAATCATATCGAAGCCGTTAATGTCTTCTCGATCGGAAATTTGCTGTTCCACAGTGTTATTCTTCAGTAGTGAAGTGGCATAAATGAAATTGAATGCAAATTTACTTAATTTGTGACTTGTAATGTAAATTTCGAGCCATTTATAGTGGTCCATAGCCAGAAAGCTAAACAATCTAAATTAGAGTATTGTTGAGTGTGGTCACGAAGTGTTTAAGATTTATTATGTTGATAAAATTTCACTATAACACTTACTTAAAATTGATTTGTAAAACGTTTTCGGCATGTTGCCTTCTTCAGTGTCAAAATAGGTTTTGTTAGGTAAGTGTTATAGTGCAGTTTTATCAACCTAATAAAAGTATACATAATAGAAGAAGGCAACATGCCGAAAACGTTTTACAAATCAATTTTAAAGTAAGTGTTATAATGCAGTTTTTCAACATAATAAACAATATATATTATCTAGAAAACAAAGCAAGTGAAGACTGAAGTACGAGAAAAATGCTAATTCACATCATGTGCACTGTGCAATTATTTTATTTGCTTCATGTAGAATGTTTAAAAAAAAACTTGTAAACAAGTTTTCACTGAGCTATGCTCTTGTTTGCTCTTATTTTGGTGGAAGATAATGAGTACACCCAGTTTAAAACAAAATAAAAATTCTCATCATACATTCACTTACTTTACCTCTCTTCTTTAATCTCCCATCTCGCGTTTCATCCATTTCTTGAATTTTCAAAACGTGGCAACAGCTATTGTTAGCCATTTCTTATTTATATATATATGCTCATAAGGAACGTAAAAATGCGCATTTAGAAACGGTACACGATCATCTCTCCTCGCATCTTTAGCATCCCAGCCACTTTTCCTTCATCTACCAGTTTCTATTCATTTCAGCAATTTAGTTTCTAAAAGTAGTCATAACTTTTACTACGTTTTGCATTTCTTCATCCGACCATATGCACGATCAAAATATTAAAATTATTTAAATTGCTTCATGCAAATATGATGATTCCAAACGTAATGGACTAGCTTAAAACAACATTTAGACATTTTAAGTTCATTTTAATTTGCTTTTAAACATTGTGGTGAGACTTTTGTTTTATTTTCACTGCTGATGCTAATGTCTCTAAATGATGCTCAGTGTCTAAAATCTAAGCCGAAAGAAGAGACTGAAACTGGCAGTAACACTTTCGCCGGCACAAAGTAGGTTATCTTATTTATTTAGACAGGTTATCAAATTATTGAATATAGATAGACGTAGTGAAAATAAAATTAAGATGATTTACTGGTATTATTGAAACAGTAGATTTTATTGCTTTATAGGCGGTAAGAGTTCTCAAAGAAAACGTGCAAAGTGACTTGGTAAATATTTCATATTTCACAGACTTACCTATTGTTTTGGATTGTCAACATTTGCATGTTTATTTGCTTGCATGTGCAAATTTTTAATTTTCACATGGCGCACATTTTATGTTTACTTTCACGCGCTTTATTCAATCGAGCAACATACAAGAGACACAAGCGCTTCTTGCTTCTTAGTCATTTGTGGCTTTACATGTACAAATATGAGAGAAAAATAGATTTATAAGATGTTTAATATTTAATATACACTAAATAAATAAAATAAGAAAATTGATTGCCTAATTAAAGCCGTTAACACCTCTTTGGAATATAATGTACTTCCAAGAACCAATACATTTTGAAATTAATTTTAATTACTGCAAAGTAGATGAGCTTAAACATTTTTTCTAATTATACCTATGATGTTGTAAAAGAAATTGATTGAATTGGATTTCAATGATATTCCCTGTTTTACTTAAATTAATGCTTAGATTAACAGACATCTCTTTTGATATGAAATATAATTCCACCGAGTCAATCTGAGTTAATTTGATTTCCTACTTTAATCTAATCCAAACTCATATCCGAGATTTTATAAAATTTTGTCGGAACCTTCTCCTGCATTTGACCGTTTCCAGATTCAAAAAATCATCAACATTGCCGCCATGAAATCAATAAGCAAAAATTAAGATGAAATTATCCTCAATTCGACAGCCTGCTTGCGCTGTGTTAAGAAGGAAATAAAGTGAGTGCATCCTTTAATCCGTAGCATTTAATTTTCAATAATAAGTTGATCGATCAGGCAGTTTATAAGCTAATTACAATAATAACGGGAATTGATAAGTCTCTCTCATGAGAGAGCCAACCATGTACGACTTATCTTATTTCTGAGAAATTGGCGGAAAGAAAAGTGAAAGATGTGACAAATAAGTAATCCCTTAACTCAACTACTCTGTGTATGAAACACTTGGGTTAATATAAAAAAAGAGACTCGTTTATTATTTTATTAACTTCATTCTCTTCATTACTATGTACTTAGGTGTTTACCGCACACGTGCAGTTTGTACACCTGCGAAAAGTTAGAATGTCTTCACTGGAGATGGGCTAGACAACGCTATAAACAAAGTAAACGCTACAATGTAGATATATTTGCATTTATCTCTTTTTGATAGATGTACAAATACCGTGCGCCGTAGATTCTATTTAATGCTGCCTAATGACGACTGTAATAACATCTTAGGCATCTCAACTTAACAAGCGCACAATTTGCAAGTTTTACGGTGCAAATCTATCGGTTTTATTGCCGTTTATTGGAGCGTCCATCGGTGTATATTTCAAATTGACACTGTTTATTGCATTACGTATTGCAAAATGTGGCGAAATTCAAAGAGGAAACTAATACACGCTGTGTTTCTCTGCTGTCTGTTTCGGTACACTTTATTTCATCCTCGTATTTACGACTGAAGCAAAATTTTCACCTCGCTATACTTTTTATTGCATGCTTTGCATCATTCCGGTTTGCATGCTATCATTTGCTTCAAGATGGTAAAGATTCGCGCAGTCAGCCGACGGAAATGAACGTCCATCACATAGAAATGCGAAGCTTGATTAATAGGATTTGCATTTACATTTAAATATCTGAGAGTAATGTGCGGTTGTTGAAGACCTTATCGTGTTTCGTTATAGCTATGCTGAGAGATTTATTTAAAGTTCATTTTTAAATGTTAATTGTAGAAAGACACAAGTTTGAGCAATTTTAACAGAATAAGGTAAGTTTTATTTTAGGTTGCAAAAGGCAATCAGATCAAGTAAGCAGCTTGTAATGGAACAAATCCTCAGTGCAAGAAAAGGTAAAAGATGCAGAAAATACTTAGGTGAATATTAAAATAAAGTATCGTCTAATATCTTATAAACTTCATTCTCTTCAGTGCTATCTACTCAGGTGTGTACTGGACACGTGTAGTTCATAAATGTGATCAATGCAAAAAGTTAAAATGTCTACACAGTACAAAGACCTAACGCTACAAAGTAAACGTTATAACAACGTTAATAATAAACGTTGTAATAAATTTATGTAAACTAAAAAAATATAATTCCCACATTCAGGAGACGGTGACTCAAATCTTCCGTTGACTATCATGTAATAAATTATCTCAAATATGGATTATTCTAGGTATCTCATATGTAAATGCTGTGAAATAAATATATCTCTTACTAACCCATCCTGCATTGCCTTCAGCTAAAGACTATAAAAGTCGATGGCCTCTCTTATTGCGAAGAGGAAAAACAAAAAAGAAAAAAGAAGAAAATAGTTTGTTCTAATTCACATTATTTCATAATGCAGTGTTACATAAAAAATTATGAAGTTTATGTAACACTCTAAAATTGATATTAATCTGTTATTAATCATACTATAAGCACTTTCAAATGTATTGCAATTTTTATGATTGAAAGTAACGTTTGTAAAACATTCAATTATAATTTAATTAAATTAAGTTTCCAACTTTTTATCTCAGCAACATTCTAATAATCCACAAATAAATTCAGCAAGTCAATAAATTAATTTGTAAAATGTAAATTAAACTGGTTTAATTGGAAAAAACTTAATAAAATCGCAATCTCAATTATACCTTGGCTATAACTGAATCATATTCCCATCTTGATCATCACGAGTGTTGATACTACAGATTGTTTGAACACTTTGCAAAGATTATAGATATTTCTATGATCTCAAACTACTAGTGAATAGTTATTTACTTGCAGCTTTAAAATGTGTTTCTTACTAATTAATTTGTTTTTCAGATACTTTTTGCATCAATATTGATGCTGAACTTTTGCCACAGTGAAACAGTCTTGCCACCGACAGAGAATTCACACACAGAGGCTTCAAATATTGTAAGTGTTTCTTCTTCTCTCAGAATTATAAAATTTTGATGTGTATTGCACTTTTCACTTGCTACACGTGAATTGTAGCATTTCAATATAATTGCATGTTTAATTAATATGAAATTGAATAGGATGTATTGTCTTGATCACCTATTTCACTATATGACCCCAAGCACAAAGAATAAACAAACATAATGTGACTTAATGAGGTAATTAAATGTAAAGCGCAATACTATTCCATCCGCCTTTAATTTCTGAAAAACAATACTATTACTTGCTTATTTGTTTTTTTTTTGTGTTATTTTTGTTTTGCAATTTCAGGAAACAACCAAAATTAGCTATAATAACTCACCAGGAAATCAAAAAGTTAACGAACCATTGCAGAATGCACCACATAACGAAAATACAAGGTAAACTTTATCTTTCTTTACAGTTTGCATTTAATTATTGTATTTTTATAATAGAATTGTATTCTTTAAATGTAATTTTGTGCTCAAATTATAGCGTTTTAGAGTTAATTGTTATTGTGTGTGTTATTGTTATTACGGGATATAATGCACTTTTACTATAATTAGCGATGCTGCAGATTTTTTTATTAAATCCCAGAAGATAGGTTAGGTTATTGGTTAGATTAGTAAACCTACATTGTCTTCTTTTTAATTAAAGAAATCAACCAAGGAAATGATTCCAAGTGCTTTCGTTACTTCTACGCTGCATCTTAAACTACTATGCGTGACTCATTATAAAGCAGTCTAAATAATACTTAAGGTCATTCTTTTGTTTTCTCTGGCAGACAGCAAGAGGCATCTGACAATAGTTGGGTTTACCAGCCATTCATAGAGTATACTAATGTAAGCCCTCACAGCAAATCTATTACACAGATTGCGTTTGGAAAAAATGCTGTTGAAGCACTTCAAAAGGTAAACGCTGCCTATTATTATATGATCATTAACTACATTTTGATTTACTTTTCTTTTATAGAGCAAAGAATCCCAAAGTGAATCAAATCAAAACATTTTATATGTACAGTCTAAAGTTGCTAAACCAGTAGATAATCAACTTCCAGTTCAATCTGAAGTTAATAACAACTTCTACTACATTCCATCTGTAGGTGGTAATAGTCAGGATGGCTACAGTCAACTCCCATCTGCACCTGGTCCCGTTTTGTATTACACCCACCTCTCACAAGGATCTCAACAGTTACACCCAGACCCACAAAATGAAAATGTGGTGTATATTACTCCTCAACCTCAGGATAACTACAGTCCTTCACAGCAGAACTATTACCTAGTAACACATATTCATCCTACTGAACCACAAACTGCAAACCAACCAGAATTAATTGAGTATCAATCATTGAAACATCAACCACAACCCGATGGCAACAAAAAGCTAAAGAACATTGTAGTAGATAACATGATGCCCGATAAAAAAGATGAAGACAAGTCTAGAGCTAGTGAAAAGAAGCAAAAGGACAAAAAGGAAGATGGCAAAGAAGATAAGGTTCTTGTAGAAAGTAATACAGCGAAAGCAATTATCGAGGAGTATGAGAGACATTACATCAAACGCAGGAAGAATGTAGATGTTAAAGTAGACGGCGAAACTGGTACAAGTGATTTTGCTAGTACCACACCTAGTCCATATCTGAGTGGTACTACACCTGTGACAATCACCAAACCAGTTCCATTATCTCGACAGCCGATTGTTGTTGCTGATTTAGACGAGAACCATTTAGAATTCGATGATAATACTTATTCAACCACTCAGAGCACGATCAAAACTGTAAAGACTTCCTCGTCATTATATCATGCTACTCAACCATTGATAGTGACATCTCGACCATTAGACACTTTCCTTGCACCAATTACGGCAGGTGTTCAATTACAACCAGTTGAAAGTTCCAAACCTAAAGATTCTGTGGTTGTTGAAATACAGAAAAGTGTGCCGTACTACCTCGGAAAATTTGAGTTTGTTCAGAATGATAATAATCCTACTAAAAATGAGGAAATCAA
Organism: Diploeciton nevermanni; assembly: GCA_027575565.1. Classification (NCBI taxonomy): domain Eukaryota; kingdom Metazoa; phylum Arthropoda; class Insecta; order Coleoptera; family Staphylinidae; genus Diploeciton; species Diploeciton nevermanni. The sequence continues at coordinate 2,107,101 of JAODIE010000007.1, forward strand.
ACAAAATGTAGATTTGGGCGCTAATCTATTAAAATATTCAATTGAAAGATTGCCAAATCCTCAAGCTTTAATTAGTGAATACAAAAACTCTGAGACAGGACCTGTTTTGAATCAGTTATCCTATACTACCACTGTTAATCATGGTCAGGATCAAGAGCAAGAACCTGGACAGTTTGATTACAACGTACAAAATGCTCCATATCAACCAGTTTTGGCACCAGCACCTCCTCAAGTGGAAGTTGCCAAGTTGGAGAAAATCCCAGTTGAACCAGATCTTCATCAACCAGTAGATCTTCTACAATATCCTCTTCAACAAGCTCATCATCAATCACCTCAAATCCAAATTCGCCAAGTATTAGTTCAGCAACCACATTTTGTCTCAGTCCCAATTAAATCTGTAGTTGATTATGTACAGAAACCACTTCAGTACCAACACATCCCACCATTGGCTCAACAGCAACCACACCACAACCAACAACCTATTCTTCTGCAACCATTCCCGCATGTGACCAAACTTATCCCCCAATTTGTTCCACTAAAACACCACCAAGATGTGCAAAAAGTCCCAATGAAATCGTATTCATATGCCTCAAGTTACCAACCAACACATTATAATCACAATCACCATCATAATCCGCACAACTACCAAATTAGCCATTCCGGTTTTAAAAAACAAAAAAGTATACCAAACTATCCTCATTTACACCTCGGTAACAACTTCTTCCAAACCGTTAAATTTAATGACTATATCGGTATGAAACCTCCCAAGATTCAGACGCAACATCAGCTTCCAACTCAACAAGTTGGCCCTGTCGCAAGCGCAACCACCCAACAAACTACTTCTAACCCTCCTCTTTCTGGTCCACATTTCAAAGGATCCCAACATTTGCAAACAGTTCATGAGTATCTACCAACCACGCAACTTACAGATCAACAGGTTAGAAAATACAGAAATCCACGGCACAGCTTTGATAGTTCAATACGCCTGGAATACGGATTTATGCCACCACTAATTCCCTCAATTGAAATTGACGAATTCGGCAAACCAATTGAAAAATCCGAATCGTAACGTGAAGTAACTCGATAACTGATCGCGCAGTGTATTTATTTCTTTCTTTTAGGGTTCCAATGTGACATAATGTGTATCAAGAATTGTTTTTTATTGTGTGCGAGATGTGATTTAATTTATGTTCGATTGGAAGTAATTTTGATATTTATATGTTTAGCCCGGAGTGTGCGTGAACTGTAATAGTGCCCTAAACATTGTCCATTTATACACAATATATTTTTTATAAACAGAGACCTGTCCTGTTTTGTGCTGCCATTTCCTGATTCTTACTCCCGACCGTAAAATACATCATTGAATCATATTAATGCATCAAGTTTAAAATGTAAAATCTTATTTTTAAATGAGCAGTACGAAAAATTACAGCATAAACGAATGTTAACGTTAAATATTAACATAGACTTGCTGCCCCTTGGCGCTTAACAAAAATCTCTCTCAAACACGTGGCAGTCTCTTCGAGCAACATATCTAGAAGACCAGTAGTTATCTCTTCTCTTACAATTAGCTCATCCTGATCATAGTTCGTCCACTCAACTTCTTCAGATTGTGATTCAACCACCAACAGTTCATCAACGTGGTCTCTCTTTTTTCGACTCCATTTTATAATCATACTCTCTTTAGTATTCGACTTTTCAAATGCAAACAACTGCTTCAGTTTCTTTTTCAACGTAATCTCCAAACTGTTCCGAGAATGCGGGCGTTTAAAAGATTTCGGCTTATTGAGTCGCATCCATGATGGTACTTTCTCATTAGGCTCCACAAAATGTTTAAAATGGCTAATAGCATAGTCTTTCGCGATATCAAAAAGAAACTCCGCGCAGATTTTATCAACATTGTCAAGTTGGTCCAATTGCGTATCGGGGAATGTGATATACTCAAGCGTTTTGTCAACAAAGCCACGATGAAAAATATCGGCTAAATATGGAGCGAGTTCTTCAACTTGTCCAGGAGTGGCAGGTACAATCGACGATAGTTGTTGAACAGGTGGTGTATACGGAGGCGGTGGTTTGTTGGGAATCTCACGAACGAATATGTAAGGCAATTGTTCTTTTTGCTGGCGTTCGATTTGTTTAATCTGAACAGAAAATTAGCAACGTCAATGTACAAATTAAAATCACATCAGAATATTTAAAAATGAGAATACTTCTTGTTCGATGGCGAGTTGCTTTTTGAGAAGTTCTTGAGCCTCATTACCGATGCCGTAGATGTCTTTCGGTTTTACTTTGGGACTATCAATTGGAGAGCCTAAAAACGAGTGAATTACTAACACAAAATCTTATTTGAATTACAACTAAAATTACCTAATTCTGGAGAATTCTCAGGACTTATTACATCGTAAGTTGTGACGTAAATATCAGGAAGCCGTGGACTTTTCTCTTCAATAGAGGTATTCAAATTAGCATCCGCAAGAATTTCCGATACACGCTTTTTAACATCAACCGCTGATGGTTTCGAAACCAACTCTTCATCCTCTAAATTACTTAACTCTGTTCCTATAACACTACTTTCCGCTTCGTGCAGAGATTCTGTAACCCTTGAAGAAACATCATCCTCTTCTTCTTCTTGTGCCGGTGACTTCAATGATTCTACGGAAATGCCTTGTTCACTTGGTTTTGTTTCACATTTCTTTTCTTCTATTCTTACTCCAATAATTGGTAAAATTCCTTCAACGTCAGGATGTTCCTCATTAGCATATGTTTTTGAACTTTTTGAATCACTTAAATTCGATTTTGATTCGAAATCTTTTATTTCTTCTTCACTCTCCTCATTAATTACATCATCAATCTGAAGTTCAGATAATTCAACAGAATATTCATATTCACTTTGTATCACAAGGTTTTCTTGCACAGACGAGAGTTTACTTTTTTCAGAATGATTTTCACTTTCATTCCCCTTTTCGGTAGGACCAATTTGTTCGGATTCTATTTTAGCAGATTGATCTTCATTAATACCTTCTATAGCTGGAGAAATTTCAGAAGGCACATGTTTTTCACTTGAAGCATCAACTATTGATGACGGCAATGATAATACATCTTGTACTTGATGAAATTCTTTAAAATCAGAAGTAACATTCAAGACACTTTCATTATCTATTGATATGTCTGTAATATCTTTAGAGGATGGCATAATTTCATCTAAAGGCACACTGTCTTGATGCTCAAGCACTATTTCTTTATGCGTATCCTCTCCAAGTTTATCTATTTCTAAATTCTTACTTGTAGAAACAATTGTTTTTTCAGGAACTTCAGGTAGAATAGATCTACTTAGAGATAAATTCTCAGCAATAATATCATCAATATCTGATTTATCCTCCTGAATTATACCGGATTCAATGAATATTTCTTGCGGTTGCACTTTTTTTTCACGTTCGCATATCAGTTGCTTTTGTAATACAAGTTGTTCTTTTAGAGTATCACAACCATCACTTTCTGCATCATGTTGACTTTCCGAATGACTTCGCAGTAAAGAATCGTTTGTTGATTTCTGCAACTCGCTTCGAATTTCTGACTTTATCGATGATACATCATCTTCAGTTTCCTCCCTTTCGGGAAGTTGTACCTCGTGCAGGGTTAATTCGTCAGATCTTATGCGAATAAAAGAATTCTGGCTTCCACTATTGGTTATATTGATTGTTCTTGGAGTTGGAACCTCAGTGTTTACTACAGAAGGTTCTTTCTCCTCTACCACTACTCTAACACTAACTTCAGGTACTGACGTAGGTTTACTGATAATACCCGCCTTGAATCCATGACTCCTACCTTTGCTTTCCAACTGACTCACTGAAACGTCCGTCAAAACATTATCACCACTGACTTTACCGATACTATCAGCTTTGTTCGCGATTTTCTTCATTGACGACAACTTGTACAACTCGGTTATCTCATCGGTAATATTGTTAATATTATGCATAATCTCATGAATAGATTCCGAGGCATGGGAGGTCTTCTCCAAGGCATCCTTGTCTGACTCAAAGTCCGTAGAGTACTTCGAACTGATAGACTCATTCTGAACGACTTCTTTAGTCTTCGGTTTAATCTTCGCAACCGTTGCAACCACGGTATCTTTCCAAACTGATGGCTGGGCAACAGCAATCTTGTATGTAAACTTATCTCCATCGGCAGCTGGCACCTGATTGATCACATTACTAGCTGCCATCTCTAATTCGGCAATTTTGCGCTCTTCCCTGAGCAGTTTCTGATGCCATCGCAGCAGGTCCTCTGCTTCCTTCCTACGTTTCAGAAGCGCAGCCTCGCGCATCTGCAGCGACCTGCAAATACATCCCCCAAAGCAAAACAACACCAATTAGCACCCTTACTTGCGCATGCACGGCGCGCGTCCTATTGTTTACTCAGTACGACAACGACTCTGTAATGACTTGGACAAAATTAGCGCGCCGTTTGGAAAACAGACCTGTTGGCGCGTGGCCAACTCGCGGCCGCGAACTAATATTAGACGTGTTTTTCATGTAAAAAGAAAGCGCTTTACATGAAAATCAGACACAAATTACGTTCAAACAAGAGAAGACAATGTTATCATTTTATCAACAAGCAAGGCGGTTGCATAAGTAAAAACTATAAAAAGTTAACGTGTGATCCAAGCGACACTTGAATATAAATTACCTCTTGGCCAATTCCGTGCAGCTAGCAGTGGCGGCAATAGCACCGGTTGCGGCGGGGGCGTCGTCATCCGCCCGATGGCTTATAATAGATGCCGAGCGTGCCGCGTAGATTACACTCTCTGCTAATGAGCTCTTCCGGGACACGCTGGTTTCGCTTTGATAATACTCGCTTTGGTAGACTTTGACTGGACCGGAAGAACGACGTTCAGCAGTGCGTCGGATCCGAGTGGCTGCATTGGGTTTACTCAATTGCGCCTTAATCAAAGCACACTGTTCCTTAAGTTTCGTTTTACGTTCTTTGGAAGCTGCTTTCTGAGCTTCGCGCAACTTTTGCATCTCGTTCTTCTCCTCTTGGAGACGAAGAATAATTCCGCGCTGCTTTTTTTTCAACAAGGATGCTTCATGTAGTTTGCCAGTTTCTAGCAAATGCCTAAACAATAAAATAATCAAATAAACCACAAAAAAACGTGTATGTTGACTACGTACTTCTTTTGTATTTCCAACCAGGTCAATTCACCCTTGGTCCGATCCAAAAGCGCCTTCTCCCTGATCTTCAAAACGGTTTTCAAATTATCAATGCGCACATCCTCATCTCGAATAAGTTGGTCAAACTGCGAACAAGTAATGAGCATGTCAGGACAAACATGTTTTATCTGTTGTTAAACAGAATTATCTACCTGTTAACAGCACGCGAGTAGCTACAACATGTAAACACCAAAAGACAACAATCTGACATCTAATATGTGCTTCTCTAGTTCGCAACGTTCACATGCATTCAAAACAAGTTTCATGTTTGTACTTACCATGTCAACTGAAATGCCGGCGCTGTTAACTTTATTTACTGGTGAATCCTTATCCTTTGCCATCGTCACATCCATATCGGAAGCATTCATTGTACTCGTGTTAACAGTTAACGCATTTTGAGCACTCTGCATCAAGTCTGAAATATTCAAATTCAAAGTCGAATTTGAATTACTCCGAGAAGATTCCATAATGTTATTGTTGCGATGAAGTACAATAAGTTTATCTCCATCATCAATATTCTCTTCCAACATATCAGAACCACGTGAGAAGTTGATGGACTGTTGAATTATTGACGCATTCCCGGATGTATTTGATGTGTTCGCTGTACCAGTTGCAATACTTGAAGAACCAGACTTTATAATTGAGTGAGTGGTTATCACAGATGTTTGCGTATCTTTTGTTTCCCTTGGTGGAAGATTATATTTTGTTTGAAGATCTAACATTGACTAAAAACAAATTATCAAGAACTACACCGTGTATATTGAAAACTAAAATATTACATATTTTGTTTTAGTGAATACCTTTTCAATATTCATTATTTGCTTTAAAGACTCATTAAAATCATTGAGCAAATGCAATCCCGCTTCAAACTTCGCAGTAGTTTCAGTTGAAGTCTTCTCGGAATGTATCTTTTTATTCTTCTCATCTGAGCATTTCATAACAATTAAATTAACATCAGGAGCTACAAGTTTACCTTCCTGTAATGGCACTTTGTTAACACTATCTTCTTTTTGTTTACATTGCTCAGTAGTTTCACTAAGCTTCATTGAATCAACAGTTTCTAATTTATCACATCTTAAATCCTCATTATTCAACTCATCTGCAGTTTGTTTTCTAGATAAACTTCTTTCTTTAGCATCTCTAACTGTTTTTTTAGTAGCATGATGAGACTGATCCAACATATTCACTTTAGATATCACTTCATGCAGACGTCTTTCAGCATCCACGTTAGATCGCACACCTTGCCCTTTGGGCTGAAACGGAGTATGCATGATTCTTTGCGTTTCATCCATGTCCTTCATGTACTGACGAAAACTGAGCAATTCTTCAGGGATATCTGCTGTTGTATCAGGTTCTAATTGAACTACCTTCTCTGATATATCTTTAGGATACGAATTTGTCTTGTAAGACTCAAAACTTCTCGTGTACCTTGTGATATTACCACTTATCGTACTATCTCTTCTTGTAACTGAATTATTACTGTGCATTGAGTTCGTTTTGGATTTGATTGAAATAGGTGGTGCTGTTTTAATTTGTGAAGATTTTCGCAATTTATGTAAAGTTTCTTGTGAATGATGAGAACCTTTTGCTGCATCTTCTGCTTTTAAAGATAATAAAGATGATGGATGAGATTGGACTTTTGATCTTTTTATTTGACATCCATCACTTAGTGTATCAATACTAGTAGTGCTAGACTTTTGATCAACATGATCACCCCTACTTTGTTTATAATCCTCATAATGCATCATAGTATTTTCTAAACAAGGTGCACTTTTTATCCGCCTTTGTAGCTTAATATTTTTCAATTTACCTGCATCAATCATGAGTTCATACTCATCCAGATGTTCATGCGAGTGATTTGAATATTTTTGAAAATCAATACAAACTTCACTCATACTCCTCAGATTCGACTTATCAGCAGAATGCAAATCGTGCCTCAATACTCGTTTTGGTTTAGGAGGTGGTTCCTTTGAATACTTAAACAATGAACTAGCAGAATCACAAGTAGTGGTACCAGTACCATTCCTGCTACTTGCACTGGCCGATAATTTTCTCATATATTTACTTTCAAACGAAATATCTGGAATGTTCTTTGACGTATCTGAATCGCTGTGCTCGCTGTGAAGCCGCATATTATCAAGTCTCTTAACGTCTAAATCCAGACCATTTAAATCATGTTTACTTGATAACTTAATATTGACTTCACCTTCACTCAAAAGTTGTTGTCGTTGCTCGCGTTGAATATTCCTGATTGCTGCCAAGCTGCGTTCAATTTTATCATTGATTTCCTTATCTGATTTTTTACTACTCAAACTCAACTCAATCTTCTCCTTCATATCCTTATATCTATATATCTTATATCTTATATCATTAGGGTCTGGACATTTTTCCGTGAATGAACTCTGGATACCAACGTCTGATGTTTTTACAGGAGTACTGAGTGCGACATTCAGTTTTCGTTTCACTGAATTGATAAAATTAAATGGATGACACGTTGGTTCTATTTGAAGCCATTCTGGAATCCTTTTCTGAACCTTCTGAGATTCAATGTCGGCATTTTGGGCATTCAAAGCATTTACCATATTATTTATTGAGCTGTTAATAATTTCTTGGTTCTCTTGCTGTTTTGCTGCTTTTTTAGACATTTGTTTCGTGTCGCGCGGTTCTAGTCGTTGTTTAATTGCATCTTTATAAAGTTTACGTTGAATATGTCCTCGAAAATAAGCTTGAATTAATGTAGCTGCCTTAATTTTAGCATCATCTGACTTTGCAGATGATTTAATGTATTTAACTCCAGTTTTTTCTTCAGGTTGTAGTGGTTTAATATCAGATGGAGTTTCAGAAGCATCGCGATATGTTATATTAGTAGATGGTATAGTATGTTTGTATACTTTCTTCGGTGCTTTGAGAATAGAGTGTATCACAGGTCTTGATGTAAATGCATCTGTAGTAGAAGCATGTGTTGGTTCAATTTCATTTATAGTTATTGGTAGAATCCCTTCTTGTTTGTTTTCTCTAGACTTAGATCTTTGTCTATTCCTGGCTACCTAATAATTATTATAAACATTTTAATATATCGTTTATCTTGGAGAAAACATAGATATTTAATAAGGACTTACAATCTGAAGAGATTTTTGATGTAATTCCTTCAATCTTTGTTTCTTTAACTCCAAAGCATTATCAACTTCCTTAAACTGTTTCTGTTGCTGAATTCTCCTTTCCTTCTGTTTTCGAATGTATTCCCTAGCATCTTCAACTTTATAATGTCTTACCTTTGGTGGGGATATTTGCTCTAAATTAGTCCTAGCACTATCACTTGCCACTATTTTATCTGGTGGTCTTCTCCTTATAGCACCTCTCTGAATAGCCTTAGCTTGACCATCACCAACAACTATCTCTTCCCTCTTATTCTGAATCTCTTTTTCCTTATCATTATCTGTAATATTTGAAGTTACAGCCTGAGTATTCCTTGCAAGCAGTTCCTCATACTCTATTTTCAGAGCTTCAATTTCTTTCTTAGAATCGTGCATTCGTTTGGTGATAGCTTCGCTTTCACGTAACACGCGATTAACATGATTACTGGGCATTGTAGTCTAGTCAAGAATTGAGTTACTTGTAAACACCAACTACTGAAACTGAAAGATCCGAGATTTAATGTCGCTGACTCTTCGTGACTGAAAACTAAAACGAATGTCATACAGAAATCACTTGTCGATAACCCCCGTTGGTTCTCACCATGTCTTCACATATTTTTTCATTCTTTTACATGAATAACTTGAGTGCGAATTTTCGAATTACAGGAAACATCCAACGTCGACCTCAAACTGACTAACCTTGAGGGTTAGAAAATTCACAAACACCTGTTGAACGCGCCAAACGCTTTTCAAGTTGCCTACATTAAAAGTAAACATTTAATGAAGATAAAAACTGTATTTTATTATTGAATTCAAACAGAGACTAAATAGTCACGTGTTTTAATACTTAATTAGAAAAAATAAAACAAAAAATTAAGCTCACTGCAAATTATCATAATCTGGAGTAATGCCTTTAGTTTTAAAATGAACAACTTTAAGGAATTTCTGAGGGCCAGTGTAAATCTGCTGAACTTCAGGGCGTTGAAACATAGTCTCTCGCCAAGCTCGCAATCTCTTGAATTCATTTTCACCAATAGGCAATTTCTCATTTAAGATCATTGGTACAATGCCTGCCCTTTCACCCCATGGCCACAACATATAATCTACCATATTTGGTTGAGAGCCACCAAAGAATGTGCCCGACCGTTCCAGCGCTGTTTCGAAAACCACCAGGGACGGTTTGAATTCTTCAAGCCACTCAGCAGGAGTCTTCTTTTCCTTCTCCAAGAAAATTCGAGTAAACACAGATGTGATATTGCCAATTTTATTAATCAGATCCACTTGTTCCTGTTTTGCTGCAGAATCAGAAGGATATAACGGTGGATCGGAATACTTTTCATTTACAAAATTGCAAATATCCAATGATTCCACAATAATTTCTGATCCAATGTCCAAAGCTGGTACTTTACCTGTATGTAATGTTCGCGTTAATGCAAATTTACACGACTAAATTAATTCAAAATAATGAATATGTAAACCAAGTTGCCTATGTTGCCCACAAAGAATTTGACCTTGACCACAATAAAACGTGCAAGAGCAAATGAGAAACACCTTACTGACAACCACATCAAAGGAAAATAAACTCAGTTATTACCTTCTGGATGGACATCGAAAAGCCATTCCGGTTTGTTAATAAGATTAACATTAACGATTTCGTATGGGATGTTCTTAACGTTCAATACTAGTCTAGCCCTATGTACATAAGGGCAATATTCCATCGAATACAAACGCCACTTTCCTTCCACTTTAGGTGGCAATTCAGAACCTGCAAGTCTATTAGCGTTATAAATTATATTAAAAAGAAATTATACACGTGCATACCTGTTGATAAATGTTTCGTACTCATGGTTAGTTAGTAGGGAAACAAAACCGATGCGCAAACCGTATGACGCCGTGGCAGAAGCGAAAAGAAGTAAACGCCTGTCACTTCTGTCAATTTCTAGGCAGTCGGTGCAGTTACCAAGCGTTGCCAGGTGGAATATAAATCGATATATTTATGTTTGATCTCTTAAGCCCGTAAGCCTTAGGAGTGTTCACCTTGAAAGATGATTTTTTATAAATGGTTTGTTTTCAAATATATGTTGTTTTACTGGCATATATACGAGTTTAATTCGTTTCGTAACCTGCCTCGTTCATTAAATTGCTCAAATGAAGAAAATTCCATTGAAATTATTGAAATAGCATTAATCCGTTCCAGCTCCTAAAACACCACCTCGGTTGTTTTTGGATAAGAAAAATGCATTTACAAGAAGATACATTTATTTATAAACAGCAAAAAATATTCTATGAAGCGCGGAAACAAGCAAAGCAAATCACCCCAAGAAAAAGGATTCAAAACCCAAAAATAATAGGTGATACTCCTCAGGAGTGTTTTTATGAAGATCCGTTCAATTTTCATTATTTTAATTTTTTGTTTTGCAAATTATCAAACCAAACTAAAACACCAAACACTTCAACGTTATATTGAGCGAATGCGTTTGTCCATGAGTCGCAATTTATAGATAAATTAGTTGTCTTTGCCGTCTAACCCGGGCGAAAATGACGTCGACACAATCTTTTGTAAACAAGTAGCAGAAACCGATATACCAGAGTGGCATCATATTACCCAAGCTGCGTGCAGCTTAAGTCACATCGTCGAGTGAGAGAGAAAGAGAAAACAGCCGAGCTCACAGACCTCGGCATTTGACCCCGTCCCCAAAGTATTAATACAGCAATTAAAACTTTTGGGTAACTATGGGAGATATTTGGTTAACAGATTTGCATTATCACATTTAGTGGATTACAATTCTTTTCTTCTCTTGTTGTGCAGACAATGTAATTTAAGAATTAGTAAATTCATATTTACCAATTAAGAAGGAGAAGAATTGGGGATTGAATTATGTATAATGTGAACAGTATTTACAATTTATTTCCTTGTTGTTTCCGTAAGATTGGTGCCCAAGTCAGGAAAGAAAGATTAAAATGTAAATTATTTTGTCATTCATCTGCCAAAATATAGTTGCCATTCATCTACACTTAGTTTGTATTAACTTACGTCCTATTACATTTGCCAATTTAATTCCTTATATATATATTTTTAATAAACCCTCTAATAGAACCCTCTAATAGTTGGATATTTTAATTCTATTGCTGCATTTGTATCACGGCATATAATTTGGAATTCAATTTATTTATATTACGCCTATATGGAAGGCGCAAAGAAAATCTCCAATGAAGTGAAAGTTCTTATGTCGCAGCAGATTTTCAGGAAGGTGCACGCAGAAGTGAGATTGAAATAACTGGTTAATTACAGAACTACACAATAAGATTTCATGCAATATGCAGCAGGCTTTCCGCTTAGCTCGCCT